>OW386288.2:69807580-70226056 GCA_936432065.2 Rutpela maculata | reverse complement strand
TTATTATTATTATTATTATTATTATTATTATTATTATTATTATTATTATTATTATTATTATTATTATTATTATTATTATTATTATTATTATTATTATTATTATTATTATTATTATTATTATTATTATTATTATTATTATTATTATTATTATTATTATTATTATTATTATTATTATTATTATTATTATTATTATTATTATTATTATTATTATTATTATTATTATTATTATTATTATTATTATTATTATTATTATTATTATTATTATTATTATTATTATTATTATTATTATTATTATTATTATTATTATTATTATTATTATTATTATTATTATTATTATTATTATTATTATTATTATTATTATTATTATTATTATTATTATTATTATTATTATTATTATTATTATTATTATTATTATTATTATTATTATTATTATTATTATTATTATTATTATTATTATTATTATTATTATTATTATTATTATTATTATTATTATTATTATTATTATTATTATTATTATTATTATTTTTTTTTTTTTTTTTTTTTTTTTTTTTTTTTTTTTTTTTTTTTTGTGAAGCCAGTCGCCCTTCTCTCTGTCTCCGATGCCAGAGAGGGTACGCTGGTAATACCAGAGACCACTCCCTACGCCGTAGGGTCAGTGGTCACTGGGTCCGCGAATCGTGTGCTCTGAGCAGGCGTAACGAGCCAAGGATAACGGCCTTCTGCATTCTTCCGGCTAAGATTTCTGCCGAGTTTCGGCATGCCGGTATCGTCTTCAATTCCGAAAGCAGTGTGCGCCTCACCCCACCTAGGCATCCTATGATAAGAACCACTAGTTTAACAGTGTGGTCCGGATAGAGTCTACGGAGTTCGAAGAGAAGATCTCGATATTTAGTCCGTTTTTCCTCCTCTTTCAGAACAATGTTTGTTTCCCCTGGGGCGGAGAATTCAATGACAAACATTGTCCTAAGTTGGTGGTCGAGGAGGACTAAATCAGGTTTATTGGCCTGTATTTGCCTGAGGGTGGGAAACGAGTAGTTCCAATAAATTAGGCACCGCTCATTCCCCACTACGGACTCAATATCCCCCGAAGCGTAAGGCAGCACTGGTGTCTCGTCTATCCCATACGTATGCCGCAGATGATAGTACAGCACACGTAATGCTCCATCATGTCTGTGGATATAGGCCGAGACAGCGTATGTCGGACAAGCCGACAACAGGTGCATAAGTGTCTCCGGCGCCCTTCGGCAGGCCCTACAGTTTACATCAGGGACCTCTATACCCAGGACATGACTTCGATAGACGAGTGTGTTAAAGACACCATCCTGGCAAGCCATAATGAACCCTTCGGTCTCAGACTTCAGCCCAGCTGACCTTAGGAAAGCAAAGGTCAGCTTCTCAGATAAGCCCCTGTCTTCGATGTTCTTGTAGAAGACTCCATGCAAGGGCTTATCTTTATGCAGCTGCAGAAATTTACGTTGCTCTGCTGCTTTTGCATGGGCTTTTAGCTGAGCGGGTTCCAGCTCGGTGACAGAACTCGGGTTTACCCGCCCAGTGTCGAAGTCGAGACCAAGTTCATCGGCTGCTCGTTGTGCTGCCTTGAATAAGAACGCTCCCGTCCCTGCGTTTTCATGGTCGCGAACCATGCAGAGAAGGGGATCCGAACTCTTGATGATCTTGCAAGCTCCATCCAGAGCCGACCTGCTATGTAGATACTCCAAACTCAAGAGTCCACGGCCTCCCTGCTGTCGTGAGAGATATAACCGCGGAACGGACGATTTTGGATGCAAACTTCTGTTGAGATGCATCATCTTTCGGGTTCCTACATCGAGTTGGCGCAACTCGCCTTGTGTCCATTTCACTACCCCAAAGGAGTGTAGAAGGATCGGAACGGCAAGCATGTTAGTTGCAGACACCTTATTCTTCCCCGACAGTTCAGAAGACCAAATCTGCCGGAGGAGGTGCTGGTACTTGCCGCGGAGAGCGTTTTTAACTGTTGACACTTCTTGAGTGGAGCGTTGCTCAACACCCAAGTATTTATACGTCTCTCCGGCATCTAGGTGGTGCAAGATGCTTCCATCCACAAGCTGCGCGTCCTCTCCGTAGTCACCGCATCGTCCTCTCTTGAGGTGAACCAGTGCACATTTGTCCAAGCCGAACTCCATACCGACAGCCTGAGTGTACTCATGTACCACCCTGAGAGATTGGCGTAAATCTCTCTCGCTGGAGGCATAAAGTTTAAGGTCATCCATGTAAAACAGATGGGTGACCTTATGCCTCCTATCTCCGGGGGTACCGCAATTGTAACCACGGGTTCTGCGAAGTTCAACGGATAACGGCAGTAGCGAGATGCAAAATAGAAGGGGGCTGAGAGAGTCTCCCTGAAACACACCCCTCTTAAACATAACCGGCTCTGTTTGGACTCTGACATTACCAGATGTTATAGTAAAGCGAGTCCTCCAGAGCGGCATGAGTTGTTCTATGCATCTCACTACGGGACCGGGCACCGCAAGACATTGGAGCAAGTGAACAATTAGCTCATGAGATGTCATATCGAATGCCTTGCGGTAATCGATCCAGGCCATAGAAAGGTTCCGCTTATACTGCACGGAGTCCTGCGTGACACATCTGTCAATAAGCAGGTTCTCCTTGCAGCCAGCGACACCCTTCTTAGACCCACGTTGCTCGTATATCCGTTCGTAAACCGGGCCGCTTGCTTGAAGTACCCGCATGTACAAGATACGTGTGAATATCTTGTAACATGCGTTTAAACAGGTTATCGGTCTGTAGTTCGCTGGATCTGCCAGATCTCCGTTCTTAGGGAGTAGCACGGTTCGCCCCTCGATAATCCAGGAAGGGATTTGCTGCTCTCCATTTAGCCACGAGGTGAAGATTCTGGCTAAATGGCGGTGGGTGCTCGGAAGTTTTTTCCACCAAAAGGTGTTAATCCCATCGGGTCCAGGAGCAGCAAAGTTCTTGGAGCCTTCTAGGGCTCTTCGAACCTCTTCCGTCGTTATCGGTTGGCACACTGCTTGAGGCTGCTGGAGCCCTTGGCAAAAAGCTTCAAAGTGTGCCAGGGCTGGAGTATCTCGGTTTAGTGGACGCTTTTGTTCGTAAAGCGTCTTCCAGAAGTCTTCCACCTGATCTACAGTCGGCGGATTCTCAACAATACGCTCAGGCGGTTGGAACAGGCGAGATGGCTTCTTGCGGAAAAGGTTATTTTCCGCTACTGCCCTCGCCCGCCTTGCTAGCGACTTTTTGCAAGCCACTAGCATCCGTATTCTATCGAGACAATGTTGCTTGGTGGTAAGCAGCACTGCCACGTTAAGCGTGTGATGGACTCGCCTTAAGTTGGCGGCGATTCGCCGCACTTTTGACGTGAAAGGCCTGTTCTCTGCCATGTAATCCATCACACACTGAATACGGGAGGCATATTGTCTCGCCGACCGGATCTTGGCTTCCATCTTTCTTATACGCCGGTCAGCTCTCTCCTGAGGGGAAGTAGTATTATCCCGCCTCACCACCGGAGAGAGCCGCGTCGCGGCGTCGTAGACGGCACAATTAATGTGCCAGATATCAGCCTCTTCCGGAATAGCTTCACTGAGTTCTGCGTCCACTCTGACCAGATCTTGTGGCCGAGGGGGCTTTTGATGGTGCAGCCCCCTTCTGGTTCTGATGCCCTCTGGTATGGGTGGAAAATCTAAAACCACCTCCTCGACCGGTTGATCGGGCGGTCTGTCGACTACCTCTTCAACAGGTCTCAGAGCGGTTCTGATGTAGCCTCTGCTTCGGAGGTGAGATACATAGTCACGAAGATTTTGTTTCGTGAAAGCGCGATGCTCTGGGTGTACATCACACCACAGAGCATGCATCCGCGCCATGTATCCCCTCCGTGCAGGCTCACTGCTTTCATAGCACTGCAGAAGGTCGTCCCTCAGCTCGTCCGTCCACTCAAAGCGTCCATATGCGTCGCGGTTGTCGTCATCGGGCAGTCCGTCCTGTTGGGCCCCACCACCTTGCCCATGACCCCTATCCGCTCGGGGTCGATCGTGGGGGCCCTGCCTTTGGTCAACTGGAACCAGAGATTTGGGCTTGTGGGTGGTTAGCCCAGCAAGCCCACGACCGACACCAGAGGGGAATGAGCTTTCCCCTCCCGGGTGCACTAGGGCTGCCGGTTCGATTTTGCACCCCCAGCTGGAGTAAGTGGTGGCGCTACTCACCAAAGGCTTGATAGATGAAAGTCAGCCCCTCCTGCTTATTTATTATTATTATTATTATTATTATTATTATTATTATTATTATTATTATTATTATTATTATTATTATTATTATTATTATTATTATTATTATTATTATTATTATTATTATTATTATTATTATTATTATTATTATTATTATTATTATTATTATTATTATTATTATTATTATTATTATTATTATTATTATTATTATTATTATTATTATTATTATTATTATTATTTCTTCGTTCTATCACTACCCTGTCCTAAGGTAGGTATCATTACGCAAACCATGCATCTAAGGTAAGGTAAGTATGGATTATGAGGGTATATATTTTAAAGCGTGTCTTCTTTTCAGGTTCACGACAACACCTTCCTGATTATATGTGCGGTGCCAAGAATTGCTGTCTGCTGTATTTGCTCAACTCGGTGCTCTCCGGGAAGCTGGTTAACATGATTATAGAATTCTTCAGAGACGTATCCCGTTGACCCGATGACAATGGGTATTGTAATTACCTTTGTTCTCCACATCCTCTGAATTTCTATAGCCAGGCTTTTATATTTTAGGTTTTTCTCCGCTTCCTTCTTAATTATGTTGGTGTCTGAGGGGATAGCTACATCAATCAGGTAAGTAACTTTTTATTATTATTATTATTATTATTATTATTATTATTATTATTATTATTATTATTATTATTATTATTATTATTATTATTATTATTATTATTATTATTATTATTATTATTATTATTATTATTATTATTATTATTATTATTATTATTATTATTATTATTATTATTATTATTATTATTATTATTATTATTATTATTATTATTATTATTATTATTATTATTATTATTATTATTATTATTATTATTATTATTATTATTATTATTATTATTATTATTATTATTATTATTATTATTATTATTATTATTATTATTATTATTATTATTATTATTATTATTATTATTATTATTATTATTATTATTATTATTATTATTATTAATATTATTATTATTATTATTATTATTATTATTATTATTATTATTATTATTATTATTATTATTATTATTATTATTATTATTATTATTATTATTATTATTATTATTATTATTATTATTATTATTATTATTATTATTATTATTATTATTATTATTATTATTATATTATTATTATTATTATTATTATTATTATTATTATTATTATTATTATTATTATTATTATTATTATTATTATTATTATTATTATTATTATTATTATTATTATTATTATTATTATTATTATTATTATTATTATTATTATTATTATTATTATTATTATTATTATTATTATTATTATTATTATTATTATTATTATTATTATTATTATTATTATTATTATTATTATTATTATTATTATTATTATTATTATTATTATTATTATTATTATTATTATTATTATTATTATTATTATTATTATTATTATTATTATTATTATTATTATTATTATTATTATTATTATTATTATTATTATTATTATTATTATTATTATTATTATTATTATTATTATTATTATTATTATTATTATTATTATTATTATTATTATTATTATTATTATTATTATTATTATTATTATTATTATTATTATTATGATTTACAACATTTATTACCAACTTTTTATTCTAACTTCGATAATTAATGAAAATTTACTCTTTTTTCTCTTAATTTAATGAATATATTTTACCTGCTATTTTTTTATAATTTCATTAGTTTTAAGGGTCTTTCAGCGTTGCAAAAGGTTACTGAGCTACATAGGAAGAAAGAAATTATTGGTACATTATTTCTACCTACATACCCATTTACTTTACTAAATTTTAAGTTTTTATATTAACCTGTTAATATAATTTTCATTAATTAATCATCTTATTTATAATTAATATACAGTGTGTCTTCAGTGAAACATCCTGCACTCTTATAAACTTTCATATTTTTGATTTGCCAAGAAAAAGTCATTCAGTCGCTGTATATTCAATCACTGTATATTAATTATAAATAAGATATTATTATTGAAATATTTATGATTAAGTTAGTGTAAAAAACATAAAATATAATAATATAAATGTATGCAGGTAGAAATAAAGTCCAATAATTTTCTACCTATGTACCTCACTTACTTTTGACCTTCCTCCCATTCCAGCGCTAAAAAAACCTTTAAAAATAATCAAAATATAAAAAATAGGTGGTATAATATATATTATAAAATGCTCTATAAAAAAGCACTGATACATTTTTTTCATAAAATTAATAGAAAAACGGTTAAATACGTATTGTAAAATTAGTACAGTAGTACTCAACATCCAAAGAAGCCATTGTGTGGCGAAATAATTGTCATGTTGACAAATAAAAAATTAAAATCGCACTCTATCCAAAATGCACGATTGACCTTTTTTAACGCCGGATTGAGTGAACTATCAGTAGGATAGTCTTACAGCATAAAGTTTGCACCCTGAATTTGTAGCACGCCTACGTGACATTACGCCAGTCGAATCGGCAGCGTTATAAGAAAGAAAACAAACTACTTCGCTTTACGCAAAACGCTACATGGTGTTAATGACAATAACTTAACGCATTTTTCGAGTAATATTTTAGATTAAAATTAAAATGTGATATTTTTGCATTTTACTTCGCATTTTACACTTTGCGCAAAATTTTCGATGTGAAATCAAGGGCTGGCTGAATGAAGTTTGTCGTAACATAGAGGAGTTTTTAAGATGCGTACTAAATTTTTTTCTATCTTCTATTTTTCGCCAGAATGTTATAAACTTAAAGAATAATTTGTTGCAATAAAATTTTAGAAAAAATTGTCCAAATAGAAAATCCTAAATATCTCCTAAACTACCAAATTTCGCACAACACATACGGGAGTCAAATCGATGCGTATTGAAGTCCTGTATAACCCTGCCTCGGCTGCTCCGTTCTCAGTGAAACATCCTGTATATAGCTTTGCTTAATTTCGCTTTCAAATTAGTGATATGTGCCGATCATTTCAAAATAGATGCAGAGGAATGGTAGAATTAGCAGGTTGTATTATAGTCTCCAGGTAAAAAATGATTTGTGTGCCATTATTAAACCTAGTTTCTTCTTCTTCAAAGTGAAATTTAATCTGTAATAATATACCAAATAAAAATGTGTCAAGAATACTAGATTCGAATAAAATTAATTATTACATAAAATATTCAGGCATAGGCACATTTTATGAAACTAGACATTTCCAAAGAATAAATTAATGATTTATTTCTATTATTTGTATACACCATGCGTTAAGAATATTAATCAGTATGATTTAATATATATGTTTAAACGTAAATAGCAAGAGTGTTTTTAATTGTCCACTAACTTAGCAACAAAATATTAATAATAATTTATAATTTATAATTGTTAATGACACGTTGAATATGAATACATCTCATTTGTAAAAACAAGTTTTGTTTTATATTACCAAGAATGAGTTTTAAAAAAATACTAATTGAACAACAATTAAACACCTCAAATTGTAAGTATGTAATATTTTAAACAAATAAGACATTTATAGATATTCCTACAAGTGGTCAAATTTATTCTTATGCCGACGATACAGCAGTTTTTTACAAGGACAACTCTTGGGACTCACTAAAAAATAAAGTTGAAAAGGATTTTATACTATTTAAGAACTGGTTCGATATAAAGCTGTTAATTATAAATATTAACAAATCTAAGTACCTACCGTTTTCGTTATACGTAAATGGATTACCTGATTTTAGTTCTCTAAAAATTGAACATACAACATATCCAGAAAGCAAATAGTATGAAATACCTAGGTGTAACTTTAGATCCCCACCTAAGGTGGGACGAGCATGTCAAATCCGTCGTACATAAACTTAGATGCATTTTATTTAGATTTAAGCAACTTAAAAAACCGCTGCCCAAGGAATCACTACTTCCACATCCAGATTCTCTATCCAAGTCACTCACAACGAAAAAACTTTGTATGTGAAAATAATTGTTTATGGAACTTTAATAATATAATATTTGAAATCCTCTACCCCAAAAACCCATAAAACGATACCCCACATCGGTAGTGGGGTGGTGGTGGGGGGGGTGGATGAAGTAAAAAATATTTTGAGGTTTCTGGTTCCTGTACATAAACTAAATCACATTTTTTTTCATGCCCTTTAATAAGGAGGTGGGGGTGGTAATGGGGATGGCTAATGCCAAAACTTTTTTTGAGGTCTTAGCTTCTCTTGTATATACTAAATACCAATTTCATGGACTCTTACCTGCTTGATTTACCCATTTACCCCAAATTTACCCCAATTTACCCCCCAACCCTTCGACGGAACAAGATGAAAATATAATCTAGTTCTAGATCTCGTTAAAGTACATATGTGTACCAAATTTCAAGTCAATATCTTAAACGGTTCCAGAGTAAACGTGCGCACAAAAAAAAAGTTACAGACAGACAGACAGACAGACAGACAGACAGACCGACAGACAGACCGACAGACAGACCGACAGACAGACCGACAGACAGACCGACAGACAGACCGACAGAAATTTTTTTTTTTGCTCAAACTTAAAATCTCGATGTTTCATGAGATTTTAAGCCTATTTGGACAATAAAAATTTTTAAAAATTTTTTTGTCGTTACTATACTTCCACTGGAGGTGGAAGTAAAATTGGTAGGTGTTTTACTTCCACCTCCAGTGGAAGTATAGTAACGACAAAAAAATTTTTAAAAATTTTTATTGTCCAAATAGGCTTAAAATCTCATGAAACATCGAGATTTTAAGTTTGAGCAAAAAAAAATTTCTGTCTGTCTGTCGGTCTGTTTGTCTGTCGGTCTGTCTGTCGGTCTGTCTGTCGGTCTGTCTGTCGGTCTGTCTGTCGGTCTGTCTGTCGGTCTGTCTGTCTGTCGGTCTGTCTGTCTGTCTGTAACTTTTTTTTTGTGCGCACGTTTACTCTGGAACCGTTTAAGATATTGACTTGAAATTTGGTAGATTATATTTTCATCTTGTTCCGTCGAAGGGTTGGGGAAAATAGGTAAATCAAGCAGGTAAGAGTCCATAAAATTGGTATTTAGTATATACAAGAGAAGCTGAGGTCTCAAAAAAAATTTTGGCATTAGCCACCCCCATTACCACCCCCACCCCATTATTAAAGGGGATGAAAAAAAATTGTGATTTAGGGTGTGTACAAGAACCTCGAAATGTTTTTTTACTTCATCCACCCCCACTACCACCCCCTATCACCACCCCCAGCCCGCTACCGATGTGGGGTATCATTTTATGGATTTTTGGGGTAGAGGATTTCAAATATTATATTATTAATGTTCCATAAAAAATTATTTCCACATACAAAATTTTTTCGTTGTGAGTGACTTAGATAAAAAATCTGGATGTGGAAGTAGTGATTCCTTGGGTAGCGGTTTTTCAACTTAGATCAGTGTACACAGCCCTTGTTGAATCTCACTTGAGCTACGGAATAATCGCATGGGGTGGAGCTCTAAACCATCACATGTCTAATTTAGAAATTATGCAGAAAAAGTTTTTAAGAATACTGTTAGGTAAAAGTCGATTGTATTCATCTAACCGTCTCTTCGACGTGAGTAATTTTCTAGATTTGAGACAATCATTTTTTATAAAATGTGTTTTGGAATCATATGTAGGAAACTCCACACAGGCAACTTCCTTATATGGAACTAGGCAAACTACTAAAGGATGTATACATGTGCCAAAAATGAATACCACTACAGGGCAACGTAGTTGGAGATTTCTGGGCTCAAAATGTTTCAATTAGTGGAAGACCAGACCCTCTGAATTCGACACCCTCTATACAACTCGCGAACACCCACCTAAAAAATAGGTAATCTGATGTAAAATAACCCGCTAAACTTGATTTTTGAATTCGCCCATTGATTTGAGATTGCCAAAATGACCAAATTGGCAATTTTCTAAAAAAAATAAAAGTTATGTGTTATTTTTTGTTTTTCATATAACACGTCATATATGTTTTATTTTACTTCAGAATTTTTTAATTTTTTTACATAATATTCTCTAACTATTCTTTGATATGTTGAAAGTAAAAAACTTTACCTAAAAAATAATTAGTTGGCAAAAAAAAAATAACAACTTTTCTTTGACGCAAAATCTTTAAAATTTGCAGAGTAAAATGTCCGATCGAGGTATCTTTTTTATTTTTAAAGTTAGGTGCCTACTATAATCGAAGAAAATGTTCCGAATGAACTAAATAAAATCTTTTATAAGAAGTTTTTTTTGAAATTTTGCTCCCTTATCGAAATATTCATTAATTGTTTCAGCGTCCGAACGAATGCGCGCTACTATGAATCGGCCGCAATCGCATCTAAGAGCTAAACGCAGACACGTGCCGGGTGATTATTATTTTCCAGTATCCATTTATGTTAAGTTGAAAGTGCTTTTTGTCTCAGCTTATATTTAGTGCGTTATAAACACATAGTTTGGCATAATAAATTATAATTACTCGGATAGGAAATCAAAGGAAACAAGCTAAAAACGTACTCTTCGCCTGTTAACTGGATTTTTATATAATTGTTATACATTCAATAGGATACTTTTCGCAGTTTTTTGTAAATAATGTTACTTTTAGACATTTTTAATTTTATAGTACGATCTTAGTTCGTAAAAGACTTGGTAAAAAAACTATACCAAACCCCATTTGGGTTTCGATTCCGAGTCAAAAGAACTACACCACCACCTTACACGTAGAAGAAATTTTACTTCCACGTCCAGTGGAAGTATAGTAACGACAAAAAGATTTTTAAAAATTTTTATTGTCCAAATAGGCTTAAAATGTCATGAAACGTCGAGATTTTAAGTTTGAGCGAAAAAAAAATTTCTGTCTGTCTGTCGGTCTGTCTGTAACTTTTTTTTGTGCGCACGTTTACTCTGAAACCGTTTAAGATATTGACTTGAAATTTGGTACGCATATGTACTTTAACGAGATCTAGAACTAGATTATATTTTCATCTTGTTCCGTCGAAGGGTTGGGGTGTAAATTGTGGTAAATTTGGGGTAAATGGGTAAATCAAGCAGGTAAGAGTCCACGAAATTGGTATTTAGTATATACAAGAGAAGCTAAGGTCTCAAAAAAAAATTTTGGCATTAGCCACCCCCACCCCCTTATTAAAGGGGATGAAAAAATATTGTGATTTAGTGTGTGTCCAGGAACCAGAAACCTCAAAATATTTTTTTACTTCATCCACCCCCCACTACCACCCCCCTATCACCACCCCCACCCCACTACCGATGTGGGGTATCGTTTTATGGGTTTTTGGGGTAGAAGATTTCAAATATTATATTATTAAAGTTCCATAAACAATTATTTTCACATACAAAGTTTTTTCGTTGTGAGTGACTTGGATAGAGAATCTGGATGTGGAAGTAGTGATTCCTTGGGCAGCGGTTTTATATTATAAGACACGAGCTATAAAATCATATTTTCACGGTTGTATATTACATTATGAAATGTATATTTGTAAAATATATAAATAATTAGAAATATTAAAATGAAATATTTCACCAGATTTCTATTCAATTACAAAAACATAAAAATTAAAAAAAAAAATTTTCAACAGTAAAATCACGAGCTTTTTTTATCGGATAAATTTCTCTTTGTAACGAAATAATTTTGCCAATCAGTGCTTTTATGAGAAAAACTGGCATGAAAAAATCGCGAGACCGGAGATCGAGCGATTTTGTCAAATGTCAGTTTTTCGAGCAAAATTACTGATTGACAAAATATTGAGTTAAAAAGAAATTTATCCATAAAAGAAAAGCTCGAGTGATTTTTGGCAAGATAAATTAACGACAGAATATGTGAACGAACAACAATTAAAAATAATTATAATTTTCTCAAAACGACTCATATCGTACAGTATAATTTCCACAAGACTTAAAAATTATAGCCGACAGTACAGATTTTAAAATGACGTGCGACTACTAGATATACTCTGCTTTTGAGGAACAGGTATTTTTATCGTGATAAGAAACGATGCACCTTTTTTATCGCTGTCAAAGTGACAAAATGTGACTGTCAAATAGACTTTTTTATATAGGAGTTAATTTATCAAATTTAAATCATTAAGTAATAACATTTTTATTTATCGATCGATTTTGTTCAAATAGGGTTCTTCTTCTAGCTAACACTAATTTACTGTCCAAATTTCAGTACAATCGGAATTTTCTTTCTTCAGTTATCGTGCTTACAAGAAACGTGACGGACGGACAGACAGACGGACAGACAGACGGACATTTTGAAAGTTGTTTCGTTCACTAACACAATGGTATGAAAATTTTTTGTCTGCGAGCGATATTTACGGCTTTAAAAATGTACCGATCAAATTCAAAATCCGATGACATTTCTAAAACAATATTTAGAACAGAAAAATTTATTTTTATCACTAAATCCAGTTTACCATGCACAATGTAGAAGATCGTATACCCGAACTGCTTATAAAAGAAAATCAGAAATTGTAAATCCTAGTACAGAGAATACAAGTAAAAAGGGCATTTCTGCAATGTGCTATTTACAAGACAGTCTACCAAATTAAGCCCAGAATTCCAAATGTTTTAGATTTTGGATGGTACCTAAAGGAGGAAATCTTATTTCCAAAGATGATTTCAAAAAGCCCAAAACCCAATTTTATTGAGTTAACTCCGTTTTGTAAATGTAAATTATATAACTGTACTACAAGCTGCAAGTGTAGCAAAGCAAACGCGCAATGTAACATAAGTTGTTTATGCGAAGGAAAATGTAATCTTTAGTACCCACTTGCTGTTATAATTAATGAAAATATATTTTTTAATGTGTATGTTTCGAGATTATCTACATAATTTTATAACATTTAATTGCAAATAGAAACTAAATAATCCGTAGACTCACTTGATCGCTTAAACGACACCACAGATGGGCGACGTTAACAGAAGTTATGCTTTAAATTAATGCGGACGAGTTGCGCGGTCGCTTCCAACAGCGTCATCTCGTTACATGAGCCGAATTTCCAAAAAATATCTTTATAAAAAAGTTTGTTTAAAGTATATGGAACATTTTTCTCGTTTATACTATAACTCTCTCTTTAAAAATAAAAAAGTTACCTCGATTGGGTATTTTTCAACGCAAATTTTAAAAAACCGCGACAATAGAGGGTAATTATATTTTTTTTTAGGCACTATATTATTAGTTACACTATATTCTTTGCCGTCAGCCTGTCCAAGAATATTGGAGGGATAATGTGTAAAATATTGGTCAAAATCGGAATTAAAATAAAAAAGATATGATGTGTTATGTGCAAAACAAAAATTAACACATAATTTTAAAATTTTTCGAAAAATTTGCGAATTGACCGATTTGGCAATCTCAAATTAATGGGCGAACTCAAAAATCAAATCCAGAAGGTCATTTTACATAATATCACCTGTTTTTTAGGTGGGTGTTCGCGAGTTGTATAGACTACTTTTAAAATGCTTCCTACAGATTGGCTGCTCTCCGACTAAATGGGCTCCCTAAACATATAAAATCTCTGACAAATAACAAGTTTAAAATAGAATTAAAAAAATTTGTAATGTTAGACAGACAAAAAATAATTGCACAAATTGACTTGAAAAATCGAAACCTAATATAAGGGATTGCTTGCAGTAATAAATAAATGTTTGGTCCTAATATGAATTGGAAGGTCTTTTATATACTGCTATTAACTTATATACTGCCATTAATTTTATGTATATATTCTTTTCATATTTCTTTATAGTTCTC
The DNA here is from genome assembly GCA_936432065.2 of Rutpela maculata. Lineage (NCBI taxonomy): Eukaryota > Metazoa > Arthropoda > Insecta > Coleoptera > Cerambycidae > Rutpela > Rutpela maculata. Next base: position 70,212,012 of record OW386288.2, on the reverse strand, counting down.
TTTCTATAGTTTTTTATTTTTATCTATTTTATTTTTTTACATGCTGATAATGCTGAATATTAGTTTCTAAAGTATTTTATACCATTTACCTATATTAGTCACGGTCAGATGATCTTACATCATCTTGTGGCTGTATCTAGTTTATTTCACAAGTTATCATAGTTCTATAATAAGTGTATCATGTATTTCTTTTTTATAAATAAACTTTATTATTATTATTATTATATTATTATATCTTCGCAAAGAAATTTATTATTTAGTATTTTAAGACTGAGAATTATATTGAAACGAGTAGAAGTAGCAGTCGGGCGTAGCCGACTACGAATAGATATTTGTTTCATATTCTGCACGAACACGGCATATTTAATTTTTAAAGGATGCCACTGAGATTAAATAATATTCAATATATTTTACTTCCACATCAACGTAGTGGACTGGGTATAGTAACGTTAAACAGTGGCGGATCTAAGGTAAAAGGCCCAGGTGGCAAACGCTTTGAAGGGCCCATTTTTTTCGGATGATAACTTATATAATCTAACGTACATCGCACGCAAGCGACGGATGCATTGTCTTTTATGAGGGCCCTGAGGGCCCTTTTGCACAGTGGCCCAGGTGGCATTTGCTCATTGGCCACCCTGATAGATCCGCCACTGACGTTAAAGAAAATATTTATTTTTTTGTGCAAATAGAATATCAAAAAACGTCTCAAAATCTTAAGTAGGAACAAAAATTTCTTTTCTATCTGTCTCTTTTGTTCAAATAGCTGCATTTATAATCAGGGGCGGATAAAGGATTGACTTCTGGGGGGGGCACCGGAAGTCTGGAATGGCCAAAAATAAATATTTCCCTATCGGATGTCTCTTTCTTGGACATGGCCACCTTAACACGGTATATTTCACACTTCTGGCCTAGATCCGCCACTGTTTATAATATTCGTGTGAGCATAATGAACATTATGTGGGTGAGCCATCAAGATCATTCAGTGTAATGTTGGGTAAGCACAAGGATGACATTAGGAAGAATGAAGTTCAGAAATCGAAGATTTGTGCACAGGTTTGTGAGAACGGACATAAGATAAATTGGGACACGGCAAATATTTTAGCAAACGAGACAAATAGTAAGAAAAAAAATTTAAGAATCAGCAGTGATATTATTGAATGAGGACGAATGTGTTTGAATCGTTCCATAAATGTTTGTACAACCTGGTTACAAATGTTAAAAGAGGAACTTAATAAACTTAACATTGTTTAAAATAAAACTAGCAATTATATCAACAGCTCTTTGGATATTGAATATAACAAATCTATTCTTAAATTCTGTATTTAACATAAACAGAACATACAAGATTTATATTTTGTTATTTTTATATTTTTGTTATTTGTCAAAAAAAAACTCCTTCTAACTATTCCTTTGACGTAGAGGTATTTCGCCAGTGAAATAACGAATAAACGTATTGTTTTGTAGATTTCACCAACATTGTTTTTAGGAGAAAACATATGCGGCAGATAATTCCAGTAAGAAAACACACAAACAATAATAAATTTTGTCCACTACTATTAAATTATTATTATTACATTATGTATGTTGTGTTTGTGTTTTTTCAAGGATAATGCTACCCATTATTCACTAGTGAATAGAAACAGACCCTTTTTTATTATACAATTTCGCTTTTAAATTTTATTGACTAGACCGTTATGTGTCAAAAGAATGGCGTGTCAAATTAAATAGAAAAGTCAACGTTATTTGCAATAATTTTACATATTACTCAAAAAGAATAAAATAATTAATTGACTAATTTATTTCTCCAATAAACAATTTAATCAAAAATATTTAATGGTCGTGGACAAAGTACAGTATCCTACTCGCATATAATGACTACTATTTACTCTGGTAATTTACGACACTCGCCTGTAGCTTGTGTCTCAAACTTCAACCTCGTGAATAATAGCCATCATTATATGATCGTTGAATAATACACTATTTTCTAAGAATACTGAACAATTCATTTATTTTAGATACGTTTTTGAACATGTAATAGGTCTCATTACTAACGCTCGCGGATAATAATTCATTACTCAATAGGCTAGGGCCAATCACAAAAGTTCATATTCATTATTCAACAGTTTTCGTGGAGCAATCACAAGAGACGATTTAAAGTTCAAAAACATCGCGTGTGCCATAACTCAATTCAATCTGTCATAATAAGTAGGTCATCGATTTCGCCGAAAGTCAAAAAAATGTTATTAAATCTGCACGCATCATGGCTGTTTTAGTTGGAATATAAAGAGCATTTTCCTTATTCTTACCTTTTCATTAAAAGAAACTCAACCCAGCCAATTTAATTTCATTATGTTGATCGTACTGTCTACCGTGTACTGGGATCGAGCCACAATTCCGGCACTGACAATGCCGGTGGGTATGAATGGATATCTGCGCTATTCCAAATGTGTAACCCCCTTCCGTACGGCCTTGGCTTTGGATCTGGAGGTTTTCTACTATATGTGGTGTGTTTATGTATGTTTATGTTATTCAAATTTCAATTCAATACTTAGACAAATCCCCTACTTATCGTTTACAAATAAATGGTAACTGTAGAATTATGTAATAAACACCAATCTAAGTTTCCATTATAGCCCAGTCCCTTTATACATGAACCTCTAAAAAATACAACTTAAGATTTTCCAATGGGATTCTCTTTATTTTGGCGTCACAAATAATTTCTCAAAAGTCCATAAAGCCAACTAGATGGCTACAATAGTTACGGCAGGTCAAATGTCAAGAAAATCGGTTTGTCTCAAATATCTCGTAAATCATCGGTTTTACGTTAATTTTGGTTATTATAAAATTTGTGTGTGAGATAAATTTGCATAAAAAAGGTCCTATACAAAATGTACGTAGAACCAATAGTTTTTGAGGTTATTTGAGAAAACTCGGACTTTGTGCTGCATTTGTTTCCACACCACCTTTGAGGTAGAATGCAAGGCGCGTTTTTTTTCATGGTGTCCCCTATACGCCTATACAAGTTATATTATAATTTTGTTGATTATGATTCGTCTTTGCTGACTTCTTCTTCTCCGTCTCTGTCTATCTCTTCTATTTCCACTTCTTCAATATTTTCATCTTCGTCAATAACCATCTCAGCGGAAAATAACGAAATGAGTTCGTCTTCATCATCGTTGAACTCATGTTCAACGGTTGTATCCTCGGACATCGTATTGAGACACGACTGGCTCCGACAAGAGCCATACACTACGGAACATGGCAATCCTATTTTTCTGCATCCACAATTGGTGCCACAACCTTTTCTGCAATTAGGAAGTTTCCTATTTTAGAAATATCATGTACATTCAACCTCATTTAGTAGTCTTTCAGATAACTAGTCAAACAAAAAAAAATTTTCTCGATATCTGAAAAACTCACGAACTTATTCAATTTATTATTTGAATACTTCGCCTCGGCTGAAGTCCACCATGACGTCACAATACACAACCCGCTGACTTGCCATGTCGGCGGCGCGCCGTATGTTCCCTTTATTTAGTGTATGTGCTCGATTTTCTGAAATGTCACAAAATGTCACTTTTGATTCGTTCGTGCCGAGCCGAATTTTCGAATTTCGCAGTGCAATTTACGATCAGGTTTATCTGGAAGACTTCCTCTTTACTTCGCGACATCATACGGCCGTCCCAATGGTGTTTTTCGAAAAATATGAACGTGCCAAAATTGCATGTTTTAGCAATTTTTTCGGCTCTCAAATGCAAGCTGGCTATAAACTGCCGGTGCCTGCCAGCGAGTATAAAGGTGCCCGCGCCCGCTCGCTGTTGGCGGAATCATGTATTGTGACGTAATCGAGCCTCAGCCCAGATGACGCCAATATTCTTGGCTAGAGATGTCGGTCTCGGATGTCTGGGGCCGGGCAGGACTATTGCCCTTTACCCCAGTACATCGCTGTAGACCGGGGACCGGCCTCGTGCAGGGCGGGCGAACTTACTTTACGTCGGCCCCACTCACAAATGTGAGCGGTGCAGACGATTTTGGTCCACCTCCCTGGGTCCTGGCTCGTTGGACCTTGCTGACTAAGGCCTCTTCTGGCGTTCTTCTGTCTTCGTTTTCTTTTCTTCGCCAGCTTGTTTCCCCCCGGGGGGTAGTCATCTGTCTGTTAGGTGTGTTGGAAGTTTTGGCAGGAGAGACTGCCGGTACACAGGATGCCAAATGACATCCTGTCATCCGGATCGTCGGTTGGGAAGGATGAGCTGTGTAGCTCGAGGAAGGGCAGACCTAAATGCTATTTGTAGCATTTTTGGTCTGCCCGGAGCCAGGGGGGACTACAGGTACTGGACGGTATGTTGTCCGGTACCCGCAGGGTCGTGGGTGGGGTGTTTGGTGTCGTCATGTCTCTTCGGGTAGCTTCTCCATCGACGGGGTGGTCCGGGTGGCGTCACTGGGGGGTGAGGTGGGGCAGGTTTGCGAACAGGGCCCCCATCATGGTACACATCTGCTGCATTTGAGCCAGTACAGCAGCGAGTTGTCCAGCCTCTGGGGGGGGCCTGTGGTGGTTGGGCAGGGTTGGTGGTTGTCCCCGCTGCACCCTGGGCTGCTCTGGCGTAGCTTAGCCCGGGGGTTGTCCTGGTGGTGGCTGACTTGTGGGCTGGTGTCTTCCGGGGGGCTGGGGTCTGTGGGCTGGCTTTCCTTTTGGGGCATCGGGGGCATCCTCTGTAACTTGCGGGGTGCGCTCCCTGGCAATTCGCGCATTTGGCTGGAGTGTCCTTTGGCTTCTGGTAGGTGGAAGTGTGGTGGGTCTCGCCGCATTTTACACATTTGGGAGTGGCCATACACCGTCCTTGTGCATGGCCGAAAGTCTGGCATCTGTGACACTCGGTGATCGTCTGTTTGGCTCTCTGTTTCTCCACTTTCACTACCAGGTAGCAACATCGAGTCACTTTTAGGATGTCTTCCTGATTTGGGGGAACCTGCACCAGCATCATCGGGATTTCCTGTCTCGTCCTCCTAGATGACATCCTTTGTACAGAGACTGGTGTGTGCCCCTGCATTTCAAGGTCTGTCTTGACTTCCTCACTGGTTACACTGGTCGATATCCCACGTATTACTACCCTGAGAAGCCTCTCCTCTGGCAGGGCGTAAGTGTGGTATTCTTGTTTCTCGTTTTTGAATAGCCGGGTTAGTCTGCGGTGGTCATCGGGTGTAGAGGGCTCTATGGCGATACCATCTCTCACAGCCTTGGCTTTCTTGATGTCTACCCGGGCTTGTTGTAATTTTTGGGTTACCGTCGACCATGACTCGTGGCTGCGCAGGACAACTGGGGGCATCCGGGGGGCTTTGGGGGCCTCTATATCAGCACCTGTGGGGTTTGTCTCCGTCTGGCTGGTTGAGGGTTTGTCTTCGCCAGCTTTTGGCGTCCTCTTTGTTGCTGTGGGGGCTATTTCCTCGTCACTATCCGGGATGTTTTTCCTTTTCTGGGATTCCTGTATGGGGGCCACGGGGGGGGTCTGGTAGCTTCGGAAGGTGTCCATTAATTCGCGGTGTCTGAGGATGGATTCTTCCTGCTGGGATTTTAGTTGGTTGTTGAGTTCCTCGAGTTGTGCCTGGAGTCGCTCGACTTGGGTTTTTAGTCTTGCATTTTCTTCCTCGAGCAGAGCTTGTCGTGTTCTTTTTATCCCGTCCTCGTGTGTTGTTATTGACACTGGTGTTGACGTCCTGGATGAGTCGTCTGTCTCCATGTCGAAGCTTCTGTCAGTGTTCTTTTTCCTCGGCATGTCGTTCTCTTCTGTACCTAAAAAAGAAATGGGGAAAGGAAATTGGGAAGGGTAAAACACAATTGTCCCCAGGCGGGGGACTTTATTTATCTTTTATATATCAGCGTCTTAATAAAGACGACTGATATTTCTCCTCTTGCACTCTCTGTGGGGCTTCCACTTCGCTAGTTCGCTTCGCACTGTCTTCAACTGCACACTGGAGGTCTGCACTCGTCGACTGCCACTTGAACTATGCCCAGATGATGGCAGCATTTTAAACTTGGAAAGACCATAACTTTTTTATTTATAGAGGAAATTAAAAAAAAAATTACAGATATTTTTTAGATTTTTACGACTATTTATTACGAGAAAATGAGAAAAATGGAAACTTCCTAATTGCAGAAAATAGAATTGAGAAGTTCGTATGATGCAGGAGGAATTAGAGTAGTTGTTGGCTCTAATAAATTATTGTTTAAAATCCAACCCTATTGCTGAGGGTCTAAATCTTTTCCCAGCCAAGTTTGAACCTAATTATGCTGGATCGTGGGAGCCAAACACAATAAATTTATTTGAGAGCTTTTTATTAAACTAGCTAGTCACAATTACTTTACTTTCTATTGATGTGTTTAATTTAACGATTAATGTAGAACTGATTTACAATTGCAATTTGATTAGTATTTATACTATTTACTTATCAGCAATGAGGTCACTGGAAAGTTTATTATTTTGATAACAAGGTTAATGATATCCATAACATTATAATTGTTATGCCTAATATGAAACAATAAGAAATAAAAAAAGAAAGTAGGTCGTAAGGGTTAGTTGTATAACTCTTCCCCTCTTAGAATGGAAGCTGGGGTCCTTTATGTTGGAGGTCAGCTTTCATTGGTTCCAGCGGTATGTTGACTTCTTCTTTGTCCTTGTTGAATGAAACGTCTGTTGATTTGGTTGTCTTCTTGATGAAAAAATTAAATTTCGGAAAAGACTGTTTTCGTTTCCAACAGAAGTAAAGGATAATAATGAGAATAAGTATGACAAGAAGCAGAATAATCCATAGATTGTCATATATTGGAGAGACAGAAAAATTTTTGACATGAACTGGTTTTAGATGCCCAATGTTGTGTTGTATTGAATGTAATTCTTTGAGAGATGGACTGGATATTTCTTTAAAAGAAAATGTTTCCATTGAAATATTAGGTAGCAAATATAAAGTACTCGTGTAGAGTGGAGGTTCGTAGGCATAAGATTGGTTGTTTATATAGAATTCACAATGTGGTCCTAATGTGACTTTAGTGTTGTAAATTAGGGTTTTATAGGAAATAGTTTTTGGATGACATGTGTACTTAAAGGTAGTGATATCATCAATCATTATGATATAGTCGGTAGGTGCAATATGTTCCACATGGGGTGTTTTCATATGTACCGTGGTGAGTTTGCAGACATCTTTTGCTCCTTTTCTTCTGCGAAGTAGTTCTACGAAGCAATCCTTGGTATTTTGAAGGTGGTCTTGAATGAAGTAGGAATCTTCCAATCTTGTTGGTTCGGTAGCACTCCATTGATAGTTGTCAGTAGAGTCGACTAGTAAGTAGGGTTTGGGTGGAATAATGGTTATATTATTAATCGGTACAGGAATTACTTCGAAAAGCGATATTGAAGTTTTTGTTGCTAATATGGGTACAAAGAGCATTACATAAATTACATAATCAACTTGTTGAAAGAAAGGTTTTATAGCCTGAAAATATGAATATGGCTGTTTGAATTTTAGTAAATGTTCTGGTGAATATATTAAACGTAAATTAATCATAATTGTTTGCATATCTCGATCTGTTAAGAGGAAAGGATAGACTGTATTTAATTTTAAGAAAGTTATTGTTTGTTCAATTTGCTGAAAGTAATATAACAAAAGCTGAAATTGATTTACCACGACTTGTCTTTGTTCATTTGTATTGTAATTGATCATCAAATATTTAACATTCTCATTAAGTTTTTGTTGATTTGATAGTACTTTCTCCATTAATTCATTCGTTTTATTTGCAAAAGTTGTAAAGAGTGAAGTTCTAAGATTAAGTTCTGTTGCAAGTGTATTTTCGTTTGACATCAAAGTGTTAAGTTTAGATTCAAAATTAGCAATGTCTTCTTCGGTTGCTACTCCGAATAGAGCTTTTTCTATTTAATTATGCTGGGTCGTGGGAGTCAAACACAATAAATTTATTTGAGAGCTTTTTATTAAACTAGCTAGTCACAATTACTTTACTTTCTATTGATGAGTTTAATTTAACGATTAATGTAGAACTGATTTACAATTGCAATTTGATTAGTATTTATACTATTTACTTATGAGCAATGAGGTCACTGGAAAGTTTATTATTTTGATAACAAGGTTAATGATATCCATAACATTATAATTGTTATGCCTAATATGAAACAATAAGAAATAAAAAAGAAAGTAGGTCGTAAAGGTTAGTTGTATAACTACCTGATACCCTGAATATATGTTGTTGAGTAGCGAGTAGCTGCTGCTGTGGGTGGAAGTGACGACAATTGCACTGGCTTATTTAGTCTAGTGCATTTTGCAAAACTAAAATATCTATATTTATCAATTGAAGTCTCTTTTTTTGGAGCTTCATACATAGCTACAATAAACAATGTGCCCTATTTATTAGCAAATTTTTCGAACAGTTTTCTATTTTGAATGCCGCCAAAGCTTCCTGTAAATTTGGTCTTTTTTGTAATGTTTTAAATGCATTTATTTTTCTTTTTCGAAATAAAGCACTAGTGGTATCGCAACCATTAATAACAATATTTTCAACGATAAATTGATCCATGAGCCTACAATGGAATGTTAAAAAGCTACTACTAAAAGCTCTTACTATTATTATTATGAAGAAGTGTCCATTTCAGGGACATTTCAGACAGAAATTATGCGAATATATGTGCATAAACAATGTCCCTCTATATTCATAGGTTTTGTTATATATATACAACATTCTACGTATATAATAGTGGTGTATGCACTTTGCTCCGAAGTTTCTCAGACCAATATCTCAAAAACTATTTGTTCTACGTAAATTTTGTATAGAATAGAATAGAATAGAATAGAATATTTATTGACACTTGGACATACATAGTATGTGTGTGTTATCGTCATTTGACAAAATTAATGTAATAAAAACAAATACATGTATATAAAAAATATTATAAAACATTATAAAAATATTATAAAACACCTGGCGAGACATACATAACAATTAAAATATAAAAGTTTATAAACAATAAGACACTAATAACATCTTTCAAGATTATCACAATTTTAAAATTTAAAAATACAGAGAAAGTACAGTAAAACAATATGGTTATCACTATGCTTATCATTAAGTGTCTTTTATAACGCTCTAGGTATAGACATGTTCTCTGGATTACAGACTGAGATTCAAATACTCACTCACCGAGTAGAAACTGTATTCAATCAGAAATTCTTTCAGCGCATAAACAAATTTATGAAGAGGTGTTATATTTTTAATTTCAGCAGGGAGGTTATTGTATAATTTCATACCTGCATAATATGGAGATTTCTCAAGAGTTGTTGTATTATGACTTTTGATTCTTAATAACTTACCATGTCTGGTGTTGTATGAATAGGGTTGCCAACCGTCCCGATATATCGGGACGGTCGTCGGGACAGTCACCGTTATTGACTTCTGAGTCTTGACGTCACGATAAAAACAATGAAATTTCTTAAAATAAGGAGCAGTTTTAACTTTGTTAAAAAGACAATGATATATTTTTCTTTAACATATATACCTTTTTATTAGGAAAATACATAGTGTCCCGATATAGTTTCCAGACATTTATGGCAACCCTATGTATGAATGACATTCCCTGTTTGTTTGAAAGTTATTTAAATTCTTTTTTACAAATTTGATGATGTTTAGAATGTATACACAGTGGATAGTGAGTATTTTATTGTTTTTAAACTGTGCCTTGCAAGATTCACCTGGTTTCATATTAAACATAAGTCTAATAATTCTCTTTTGCAAGACAAACACTCTATTTATATGGACAGCCATTCCCCAGGCAATTACATTGTACGATAAGTGTGGGTAAACTACAGAATAATAAATGTTTAGCAGTAATTTATTATCGAATACACATTTTAACTGTCTTATTGCAAAATATGCTTTGTTCAGTTTATTGCAAACCAGATCTATGTGTTGATACCAACACAGACCACCGTCAACAATCGTGCCAAGAAACTTGTCTGTTGAGGTTGAGGTTGAAAAGCTTTGTGTTGGTATAGCTTTAACTAGGTTGTCTGATGAAGATCTGCGTTTGGAAAAATATACGCAATCTGTTTTATTAATATTTAGCATGAAAATGTTTTTGTAACACCATTCCTCATATAGTACAAGTATTCGTTCGATTTTTGACTGAAGGTCCAGTGGGTCCGGTGAGGAGACCACCATAGATGTGTCGTCCGCAAACATTACGACAATCCCTTCTGTTATTGTAGAAGGTAAGTCATTAACAAACAACACAAATAACAGTGGCCCCAGCACCGATCCCTGGGGTACTCCATGTTCTACTTCATATTGATCTGATTCAACGTTTGCGCCCTTTACTATAAGTTTTCTATTAGTTAAATAGGACTGAATGAGATCTAAAGCTGCACCTCTAACCCCTAGTATGTTCAACTTGTGTACTACAAACTCCACATTAAGCTAGACTGAGATAAAAAAACAGGCCTATTATTTGATTACCTTTATCCATCTCATCATATACAAACTGGAGCAGCTGGGTAGTGGCTGATTCTACAGATTTGTTTTTTTGAAAGCCATGTTGAAAGTTGGTAATTATTTTATACTTGTCAAGAAATGCGGTTATCTGTTTAAAATCAGTCTTTCAATCACTTTAGAAATTACACTCAGGATAGATATAGGGCGATAGTTTTCGCACTCATGATCATCTCCTTTTTTAAATATTGGAATTATGACAGCAATCTTAAGGATAGAAGGAAAGTATCCTTGTTGAAAGCACTCGTTTACAATATGAGTTAGAGGTTCAGCAATAAACTCGGCTGCATATTTTAACGCTTTGGTAGTTATACCATCAAAACCTGTCGTAGCTTTGTTTTTCAAATTTGTTATTATTTCTAAAATTTCCTCCTGTGATACTGGTTCTAAGAATAACGAGTTTGTCACTGGCGTGCTAGTGGTGCATTCTGTTGAGATATTATTAGAAAAATGCTGAATCATTTTATCTCCAGTGACTCTGGAGAAATAATCACCAAAGTATTCCGTAATTTCTTTTACTTCAGAGGTTGGAATGTTATTTATATTTATAGTAGTTACTTCTTTTTTGCCATTACGTCCTAGTTGCGCATTTACTAGAGACCATACTTGCTTTTGACTGTTTTCTGATTTATTTATATAATTAGAAAAATAGAGTTTCTTGCATTCTTTAGATTCGTACTATGTTGCCTTTTTTTGTTTTTATAAAGTTCCATGAAATTATGGTCATTTAGTTGAGAGGTAACCCAATGTAAGTTTTTATGTTCTTTGCCCTCATCAATTAGTTCGGGTGTTAACCAATTTTTACAGTTAGCTAAGTTAGACTTATCTCACGAACAAATTTTATAATAGCCAAAATTAACGTTAAGCCGATGATTTACCAGATATTTGAGAAAAACCGATTTTCTTGATATTTTACTTGCTGTAACTATTGTAACCATCCAGTTGTTGGCTTTATGGACTTTTGACAAATTATTTGTGACGCCAAAATAAAGAGAATCCTGTTGGAAAATCTTAGGTTGGATTTTTTTAGAGCTTTGGGCTTTTTTATGTATAAAGTGACTGGGTTAATGGGGAACAATCCAAGCCAGTTCTTAATATATCCGACAGATTGCACCATGCGTACCTACTCGGTTTAGTCATTCTGAACTTGTCATATAATATAACCTGTAATAGTTTAAATTTCCTGTGTTGGAACACTTTGATACACAGCAACATGTTTTCATTTTATACGTTTTTCTAATTAATTTTGTTTATTCAAAGAGATACTGTTCATATTGACATTGGATATAACATAATAGACTGGCGGTACATGACCAGTCAGGTGCAACGTTTTTAAAATGCAAATGCATTATATGAATGAAATTACCGTGAATATGCCAGAAACGCAAATTTTAGGCAGTCGTCGCGTGCAGAAGGCGGTGCAAATCGATTTTTTTTGTTTATTTTTTTGTGTTTTTTTTTTAAATTTAAAGTGGATGCCAAGAGTGCCAAACGAAAAGCCTTAAAAAAAAATTCAAAATCAGAATCATCCAAAATCAAGAACACCAAAAAATTTTACGATTTAATGTGCACATCAACGTGTGTTTAGCGCGCGTAAACTGCATGCCAATGAATTTTCGCTGAATTCTTTTTCACGGCTTTTCGTTTGGCACTATTGGCATCCATTTTAAAATTAAAAAAAAAAAACAAAAAAAATCGATTTCTGCGCGCGACGATTGCCTAAAATTTGCGTTTCTGGCATATTCACGGTAATTTCATTCATATATATGATTGGCATGCATTTTAAAAACGTTACACCTGACTGGTCATGTACCGCCAGTCTATAACCCCAACAGCGCGAACAACCCACATACCTAGAAAGGTACGTGAAACAACCGAGTATGGCTGCTGCACTCTGGCGGAAATAATAAAAAGAAATGTTATTTATTAACTTTATTTACATTATATTTTATTGACATATATCGCCAACTGTCTCCGCATTCGCCGCCTCCTATATGATAAACCTTACAATTATGTACATACTATATCCTTTTGTTCTTTCTGAGCTTAAACATACTTGTAATATTGAGTTAAATTCATAATTCACAACTAGACTGAAACATGTTATAGTATGGCAGCCCATTACCAATAACCCCCATCAAAACAGCGAGCTTTATCGCAGGGAAACTTTATAGATTATGAAATTCAAAGAAACTTTCATACGATAAAAGTTCGAGAAACGATACGGGCGGCTGGCAAACGACTTTCCGTCTGTCGAAAAAAGTGTGGTAATTTTTATACCGCGGCGAGGCAGTTCTTGATTAATTCTCGTTAAAAATGATGAACAAGACATGAATTAATCGAGAACTGCCATTTTTCATTGGCCTAAGTTCCAATAATATCAATCAAAGTTGTATCAAATTGGAGGCTAAAATTACATAGGCCCACAAAAACAAAAAAGTATCGTGGGCTAGTGAGCATTTTTCTATGTATTTTCACTCGCTGAACACGAATTTGGCATCAGAAACGCACCTTCCTCGACGAATTTATGAGTTATGATGGAAAAAAACTCCAAAATCATTAATTCGTCGTATTCACCTTATATATTTCAAAATCATTGGCAGTTGCGTTGACGTAAACTGAGGACAGCTCCAATACATACTTTTTAGGTGGTAATGATATAGCAGATAACAATAAGACCCATAACCCAACAATAACCCTACGACTCAATGACCCAATAAATCAGCAATTCATATTACCAAAGTTCGTAAAAAAAGAAAAATTCCTCGTTCAGTGATGCTCTCGTACTCTTTGATCTTCAAAAAATATATGTAGTTACCCATAAACCAACAATAACTCAACAACTTAATGACCTAATAAATCAGCAATTCATATTATCAAGTTTAAGTAAAACAAAAACAAACAAAAAAATCCACCTTCATGTTATTTGAGTCGCAAAATCCGAATCTGGCATTGAAATTTCGCTTACACGTCACAATTTTTTTTATAGGCTATTTGTAGTCGAAAAATGGACCAAATATGGAATAAGCATCAATTTATACTTTGAACTTTTCCAGAAATGTGTATATAGGTGGATGAACTGAAACCAAACAAACCTAATGAATGGAGATTGTTTTTGAACTCTTCCACGCGAAGTCTAAAAGCTGTACTATGACACAATACTAATAATGGTAGACTACTCGGGATTCTTCGAAGCTGGCAAACTTTTATTTCTCTGGGGACATCGCATTCTCTAGCCACCTCCGCCCCAGTAACATGTACCTCCTCAGAATTCCACTGTAAACAATCACGTCTCACATGGCCTAGTTTCCCGCAGCTATAACATTGAATACCCCCACTTGGCTTCCCACTGCTTGGTTATTTGCTTTGCTTTCCTGAAGAACTCTCCAGCAGTTGCTTTACCACTCCGTGTAAGTCTCTCAGTATAGTCTCCAGATTCTTCTTGTCCCAATACGATTCTTCGACAACTGCGGCATTTACTTTCTCAGGGCTTTGCTATCGACAATCTCTCTTAATATGCCCTAACTTGCCACACTGATAGCACTGGATACCCCCGTTTGTTGGTTTTGCTCCACCTGGTTGTTTGTCCTGTCTAGTTGGAGAATCCGACTCGGCCAGTAATTGACTCATCATTTTCTGCATGTACCTCAGTATAGTGCCTATGTTCTCTTCGCCCGAATGTGCCCTTTCAACAGTCACAGCACGCACTTCTGACCCCGGGGTGACTTTAATGGCAGCCTCTACTTCGAGGGCGCGCACCAGAGCCTCGCCAATACTTTGATGCCGCGTTAACCTAAGAACACGCCTGACCTCTTCGTCCCTTATGTCATCTAGAAAGGCTCCCACGGCTAATTCTTCTTAGAATTCTCTTGGAGCACTCGGGTATGCCAGGTATACCAGACTCTCTATCGCAACTTCGAATTCTTGCAAGCTTTCCCCAATCTTTTGTGTCCTTAATTTTAGCTGAGCCAGGTATACAGACTCTCTATCGCAACTTCGAATTCTTGCAAGCTTTCCCCAATCTTTTGTGTCCTTAATTTTAGCTGAGCCTGGTATACTTGGGAGAGGTGTTGGTCGCTATATCACAAGTCTAATGCAGCTTCCAAGACTTTGAAGTCCTTTTGTTTCTCCACTGGGATGGTCTGAAGTAATTCTGAGGCTTGGCTCCTTAGCGCCAGAACTAATGCCATAGCCTTTTCCTCGTTATCCCAGTTATTTGCACTTGCAGCTGCCTCAAATTGTATCTTGTATGTTGTCCATGAGCTTTGGCAGTCAAATGAGGGAGGTTTAAATCGAGGACCTGATAATGCTATTAGCTGGCCTCCTTTCTCTCTTAATTGTCGTTTAAGTCTCTCCATTGCTCCTTCGAACTCGCTTATCTTTTCTTCAAACTGATTTACTTTTCCTTTTACTTGACTGACTTCAGTCTTGACTTCACCTACTTTATCTTCGACCTTATCTACTTTTTCTTCCACCTTACTGACTTCAGTCTTTACAAATCCCATATCTTCCTTGATTTTGTTAGTGATTGAATTCATACCGTCTTGTTGTATTTTCATTTGTTCGCTCAGGATTTTCCTCAGTTCTTCCTGGCGTCTTTCTTGTTCCTCTTTTTCTTCTTGGCGTTGTTTTTCTTGTTCTTCTTTCTGCTCTTGACGTCTTATTACTTGCCCTTCTTTTTCTTCTCGACGTCTTCTTTCCTGCTCTTCGTTTTCTTCTTGACGTCGCTTTTCCTACTCTTCTTTTTCTTCGCGTTGCTACGCCATCACCCTCGTAAACTCCGCAAGCAGGTCCTGTATTTGTTTCTCTGCTGCCATGCTTCTTGTTTTTATGGGCATAAGATTAGGTTAAAATAAAATAAATTTAACTGTCACGTCAATATCGGCAATGGAACTTTACAGAAAAATCTCGAAATAGCACGAGAAAGTCTTAACTAGAGTCTTTTGTCACTATCCAGTTGAGAGAATTTCACTATGTCCAGTAATTTTCAAATAAAATGTTGTGGAAATTTTCTTACACTAACACAAATAAGTCTTATTTAGTATCTCTATCACTTTCCAGTTGAAAGAATTTGATTATCTACTAGATTGCGAATAGAATGTTCTAGAAATTTTCACGAACTAACAAAAATGATTCTTTTTCAGTGTCTCTGTTACTTTCCCGAGAACGCACTTTTCAGTTTTGAGTCCAAAAATAGTCCTTAAACAATGACCCGGAAGTCAATTCTCCGTGTCACCACTAATTTCCGAGAACTACACTGTAAAAATCTTCTCGAACAATCCAGAAATCTTCTGTTATAATTCCGCTTCTGACACCAATTGTTATGTGCTTACACCCTTTTGGTAAACATCCTGTATCATGGGTTCGGAAATTATAACACCAGGGTAACACTAAACACTATTTTTTTAATTTACTAATTACACAACAATTAATTACTTAACTAATAATACACTGTGTAACAATTCAATTATTCAGTCACTTTATCACTGTGTTTAATCCTTACTCTCTGACCATCTCAACTGACCATTAGTACTGTACTAACTTGTCCACTCTGGTTTACTCCATGTCTTATATACCTAAAGATGAGGGATCCCGAATTTTCTGTATGACGTCACCATTCTCTAGATAGTTCCAGAATAGATATCATCACTCTAGAGCTTCTAGTAGGTTCTTTCAGTAGGTGCAAATCTCTACATTCAGACAACATCTGAACTAATTGAATTCTGTGTTGCCTACATTCTGGGGGTTGCAACACATAACAATATTTTGCAATGCATTTTCGTATTTTCATACTACATAGTAGTAGTAAAAAACATCTTGGTAGAGTAATTTTATTTCAAGTAATAGGCAAGGAGAATACCAGAGAAATATATTTTAAAAAAATGAGATCAATATCTCTAACGGCACGAGATACTTACTGAGGAATGAAAAAGAATATCGTTTCATATTTTTCCCAGCTCTGACAAAAATCTGCTTTTTTTCCAATTTCGCAATTCCGAATTATATGACGAACTCGAAATTCGAATGTGGCAGAAAATTTTACGTAAGAATCTGTTTTTCATGTTTTGTATACCCTTTTGTATACCCTCCTACCCCCTTTAAAATGCATCCTAGCAAGCGTCAGATTTCTCTACTAATAGTAGAAAATTTTGAATTGAATAAGAGTCTTCGTGTCAAGTAGAGTCAAGAGTAGAGAGCTGTATATTGTACTTTCGATAATTTTAATCGTTGTTCCTAGTCCATCCTTTCCAGTACGGGAGCCAGCAACACTCATTTTTGAAAGATTTGATTAAAATTAATTTCTTATTTTCTGTGTTTTATTTAAGCTGTTTTCATAAAATCGATTCCGCCTGGTGGCCAACACCTGACAGGACTTTTCTTGCTCCTGCCAAAGCCATGTTCCGTTGAATGGTCGGCAGCATACGTTTCTTAAGAATTTCAGGTATTAAGCTACTCACGAAAAAAAATCAGCTTTAAACATTTCTGTCAATTGACTTTATTTTAATTATATATTTATGTTAATGACAGAAGCACACCGGTCTATAATGAAGGTGGCAGGAAGTAATTTTCCATTATGCTGTAATGTCAGTAAAGAACACAACAAATCTTAGCTTTAAAATCGTATAACATTGACACTTATTTTAACATAGTTAAAATATGGCTGCCAAGCATTTGCCCGCTAATGAAGTAGTAGGAGTTTGTTTTGTGGATAAGTTACATTAATATGATCGAAAAAAAATGAAATCAAGTTTAAATAAATATAGCTACTAAAAGTGTCGCTGGCTCTCTTAACTGGTCCCGTTGTTTAAGCTACACTAAGCCGATGAGGCACAATAATTCAAAAAAACGTATCCTCAACTGCTTCATTGTTTCTTCTTTGAGATAAATGGTATGATTTCCATTTTTAAATATTAAGAAGTTTTGTTATAAAGCTGTTTAACAATATGAGACAGTTAATTCTGTAAATCATCTGAGATAACTAAGTTAGCTAGTTAGTTATTACTTACAATCACAAAGGTTATAATTTTGTGGACGGTAATGGTCGGTAATGGTCGGTAATGGTCGGTAATGGTTTCCAATTACGCATGTTTCACATTTACAATGGAGTAAAATACTTTTTTTAGTTTTTTTTTTTAAATACTCGTCATATAATTCCCTATCGATTTCTCTGTGTGGAATTTTGATATAGTTTTCCATTTTTTTAAAATACTTACAAAAAGCCTGGAAAGTTGTATTTTTTCCTCCAAGTATTCAATATTTCCATTTTTTTATTACAATTTAAAGAGTCGTGTAATAGGTACAACAAGGAATTTTTGAGGTTGCTGATTCTGAACTTTTTTTGAATTGGAAAATATTGTTCGGAAAATTCGCTTCGATGAAAATTTTATGGTATGAAAACTTTCGAGAATCCAAGTTTTTAACGAAATTCTTATCCAGGGGATTTTTTGGACCCCCGATTATGAATTTGTTATGAAAATTGGAAAATTCCGCGAAAAAAATCAGTATGGCGAATTTTCAAGTTTTTTTTAAACAAGTTTACAGAATTGTGTAATACATATAAAGGAGTTTTCAAAATTGCTGATTCTCCTTTTTTTGTCAAAAATGAAAATTGATTTCGAAAAGTTAACTTGACTCAAAGGAAAACTTTAGAAAATGTAAGTTTGTAACGAAATAGCTTGAAATTCTTAGTTCAAAGATTTTTTTTGGGTTACAGATTATGAATTGATTGATTGACGTGAGAATCGGTAATTTAAGCGAGAAATGTTTAATATGCTGCATTCTTCAATGTTTTTGTAAAATGAACAAAATTAGTATTCTGAAAGTTAATTAATGTATCTAAATAGTAATGTAATAAAGCCTTAAGCATATTTATTTTGTACAGGGGTGGGTATTTTGAACAGAGGAACTCTTGGACTCTTTAGATAAATAATTGAGCATCTAGAAACATCTGAGGATACTTGTAGGGCAAAAAATACAATTTTCCAGGCTATCCATAAGTATTTTTTAAAAAAAGTCGAAAACTATATCAAACCACACAGGCTAGTATTTAAAAAGAAAAAAGTTGAATTTATCTTAAAAATTGCGTCCGGAATGTTGATTTGAACAAAGAACAAGTATTTTGCCCAACTTCCTTTATTGGTTCTATCACATCTATACAATTTAAAGCCTAAGATTTTGATAACATTCGAGTCAACATCAAGAGGAAGCAATACCGCTGTGACTGGAAACATCATACGTTTTTGTTTCTACTGGGGTAATAAAATTATTAAAACAACTAATAGAAAACCTTATATTTAAAATAGCAAACCTAAGTTTAATTAACATGTTTCTTCTAATTCTAATTAATTAAGTAAGCTAACAGCAGTAACAGATAAAAGCCAACTATATCATGCCAGTAAATGTTGAATAGTGAAAAGAAGATATTTAAATTGTGAAAACAAGCAAATGAATATAATATGTTAAAAAATATATTTAAATATAAACGATAGTAATGCTTATTGCGAAATATATGAAATGTTGATTAATTAGAACACTTGTCAGGTTAAAAGGAACTCACTTACTTCTAAATTCTTTTTGTATTTCTCCACGAGTCACACTTTATTTTAACGTGAGCTCCTGTCAACAAAACACGGACAAACACAAAAAAGAATGAATTATAATTCATATTCAAAAGGGATAGAAGTTAAACTATTAGTACAGGCAAATAAAATAGAGTTGAAACGGTGATTTTTTTAAATAAATTTCACAAGGTTCTTTATTCGTAAATGTCCAACAATTTAATTTAAAAAACATTAGTATCATAGACCTCATCAGAAAACTTTAAAGACTATTCAATGTTAAAAATAATTATAATGAGGATACTTGTCGGACAAGGAGATATTCATAATCATATAAACGTAACTATACCTACGGGTGTGAAATCATCCACATCCACATTTTAAAGTAGGACTATAATCGATAAAGTCGTGGGCTTGGAAAATAATTTGATATTCATTGTAGAGTTTTAATTCCAACGTGGTGTCATTATGTAACAAAGATCATGAATCAGAAAAATGTACTGAATTTATTTACGAGCCCGTCTAGTAGGGTGGGAGAGGGTTGAAATAATTTAAAAATTAGCTACTTATTTTATCATCAACTATTTAAAAATTACTTATTTTAGCAACAGTTGTTGTCGAGATTTAATCTTAACGGGGTTTTATTAAGAATGAAGAAATACATTAGACTAATACATTGAAATTATATTTCAGCCCGTCTAGGGGGATGAGCGGGTGTTAAAATAACTTAAAAAATTACTAATTTTAGCAACACTTCTTGTCGAGTTTTAATCTTAATGAGCTTTTGTTAAGAATAAATAAATACATCTGACCAATGCAGTGAAATCATTTTTCAGCCCGTCTAGGGGGGTGAGCGGGGGTTGAAATACTTAAAAAAATACTTATTTCCCCAACTGTTGTTGTCGAGCTTTAATTTTAACGTGGTATTGTTAAGAGTAAAGAAATACATCCGCCCAATGCATTGAAGTCATTTTTCAGCCCGTCTATGGGGGTGAGCGGGGGTTGAAATAGTTTAAAAAATTACTTATTTGTTGCCGAGCTTCAACTTTAACGTGGTATTGTTAATATTAAAGAAATACATCTGGCCAATGTATTAAAATCATTTTTCAGCCCGTGTAAGGGGGTGAGATCTGATGAAATTCTCTAAAAATTACTAATTTTAGCAACAATTCTTATCGAGCTTTAATTTTAATGAGGTTTTGTAAAAATAAATAAATAAATCTGACCAATGCAGTGAAATCATTTTTCAGCCCGTCTAGGGGGGTGAGCGGGGGTTGAAATATTTAAAAAATTACTTATTTTAGCAACTATTGTTGTCGAGTTTTAACTTTAACGTGGTATTGTTAAGAATAAAGAAATACATCTGACCAATGCATTAAAATCATTTTTCAGCCTGTCTAGAGGGGTTGAAATTCTTTAAAAAATTACTTATTTTAGCAACTGTTGTTGTCGAGCTGAAAAATGACTTCAAAGCATTGGGCGGATGTATTTCTTTACTCTTAACAATACCACGTTAAAATCAAAGCTCGACAACAACAGTTGGTTAGATGTATTTATATATTCTTAACAAAACCTCATTAAAATCAAAGTTCGACAAGAATTGTTGCTAAAATTAGTAATTTTTAGAGAATTTTACCAGATCTCACCCTCCTTACACGGGCTGAAAAATGATTTTAATGCATTGGCCAGATGTGTTTCTTTATTCTTAACAATACCACGTTAAAGTTAAAACTCGACAATAACAGTTGCTAAAATAAGTAATTTTTTAAGTATTTCAACCCCCGCTCACCACCCTAGACGGGCTGAAAAATGATTTCACTGCATTGGTCAGATGTATTTATTTATTCTTAACAAAACCTCATTAAAATTAAAGCTCGACAAGAAATGTTGCTAAAATTTGTAATTTTTAAAGAATTTCACCCGATCTCACCCCCCAGACGGGCTGAAAAATAATTTCAGTGTATTGGCCAGATGTATTTCTTTATTCTTAACAAAGCCTCATTAAAATCAAAGCTCGACAAGAAGTGTTGCTAAAATTAGTAATTTTTAAAGAATTTTACCCGATCTCACCCCCCTAGACGGGCTGAAAAATGATTTCAATGCATTGCTTAGATGTATTTATTTATTCTTAACAAAACCTCATTAAAATTAAAGCTCGATAAGAATTGTTGCTAAAATTAGTAATTTTTAAAGAATTTCACCAGATTTCACCCCCTTAAACGGGCTGAAAATTGATTTTAATGCATTGGTCAGATGTATTTCTTTATTCTTAACAATACTACGTTAAAATTAAAGCTCGACAACAACTGTTGATAAAGTTAGTAATTTAAGTATTTCAACCCCCGCTCACCCCCTAGACGGGCTGAAAAATGATTTCACTGCATTAGTCAGATGTATTTATTTATTCTTAACAAAACCTCATTAAAATTAAAGCTCGACAAGAAGTGTTGCTAAAATTAGTAATTTTTAAAGAATTTCACCCGATCTCACCCCCTAGACGGACTGAAAAATGATCTTAATGCATTGGCCAGATGTATTTCTTTATTCTTAACAAAACCTCATGAAAATCAAATCTCGACAAGAAGTGTTGCTAAAATTAGTAATTTTTTAAGTTACTTCAACACCCACTCACCCCCCTAGACGGGCTGAAATATAATTTCCATGTATTAATCTAATGTATTTCTTCATTCTTAATAAAACCGCGTTAAGATTAAATCTCGACAACAACTGTTGCTAAAATAAGTAATTTTTAAAGAGTTGATAAAATAAGTAGCTAATTTTTAAATTATTTCAACCCTATCCCACCCTACTAGACGGGCTCGTAAACAAATTCAGTACATTTTTCTGATTCATGATCTTTGTTACATAATGACACCACGTTGGAATTAAAACTCTACAATGAATATCAAATTATTTTCCAAACCCACGACTTTATCGATTATAGTCCTACTTTAAAATGTGGATGTGGATGATTTCACACCAGTACTATAATACCTATGTGAACATTTGTGACAATTACACACATAATTAATAATTCCAAACTGATTTTGCCCTTACACGTTGGCAGACGTTTTAGCTTTGTAAGTAGTTTACTAGCTATCTAAATAAGGCCTTACATATTATCTATGTCATGACAAATAGCAGCAGCTCTAAACTGGAATGATTCGACCTACTCGCATAGTAATCATTTTAGGTATATACAAAAAGGTATATTAGGTATAAAAATTGTATACAGGCAACGGAATTTGTAGATATCATCGTTAACCTTTTCATTGAAATTCTATAAATTTCCCAAAAACTGAAAGTTAAGCTCAAAGTACCGTCTTGGAAAATGGCGTCCAAAATTTTGATTTCTTTGATCACTTTCTTCGAAACTTCACTTTACATTAAAAACAATAAAATACAACAATAAAAATGATTAATCATCCAGTTGTCTACAATATTTGTCACTACCATTTTTCTTATTTGTTCCATCCTGGAGGCAGAAAATGGCGTCGAACTATTTTCCAATGGGCATAAAGTTATGCACGTCGTTTTCGCGGGTTTGGTATTATAACAAATTCTTTATTAATGGAAAGTACACTAAAATTAAAATTCATTTGATCAAAATGAAATGATGATCAATGTCCTTTCCCACAGGTAGTTATTGGTAAATTATTTTTCAGATAGTCTTTTACTTGAAAATACGCAATAAATAAATAAATATTAAGAAAACATTTTGTTTTTTAATTGTACGATAAACAATATACCGAAATACAGTGATTTGAAATGTCTCCATTGTGGGCGTAATTATGATTTTCGGTGTTTTACTTGGAAAATAGGCATTAAAATATAAGATATCAACTATTTTACTAAAACAATTTGTTAATATCAAACATTGTATCCTATTAACTCATGAATTTCTAAGATGTGACATTACTAATCCTGTATTTGAAGACAGGAAAAAGCAAATAAAAAAATTTCTCGAGCAAGAATCAGGGTTGAGAGATGCCATTGATAAATCCACAGGTAACAACAAAGAAAATGCTGATAGGATAGCGGATGGTCCTGAAGACCAGGATAGCCAAATGTAGCCGTCGTCAATGAACAAAGTCATCTATGAGATGGTCGATGCCGACGCTTACAGATCTCGGCAGCTCAGCTGGGTGCTGAGGCCTAACCTCGATACGAGTCACATAGCTTAATTCGATGTTATAAAAGCGTATTTCAACATACGTAAAATAATATTCTCAAATTAAGTTTATTTTCTTAGAGGTGGTCACCTTCACTACATTCCTGGTATACGCTGCACTGACTTTCAGTGCATTGGATAATAAATTAGAGTCAGAAGATGGTACCGTGTTTAGTAATGGTTAGCAGCTGTTAGTCGCATAAACCAAAGAAGTTCAGTGGGTTATAATAGTTTTTATTTTCTTCAACTATGGCGCACCGATTCTAAAAATTTGAAAGAAATTGACACTAAACAACTAATACCAGTGTACCTTTGGTGGGCGAATTATTATTTTCATGAATAAATAAAGTTTTTAATGTATTTTTATTTTTTAATATTCTTTTTTAATTCGAATGGAGTTGCAAAATTGGTAAAAAATTTTCGAAAATGTATTTAAATGATATCTGCAATGCTAATCAATAATATTGCATTAGTTTTTCAGCAAAAAAATGCCAAATATGACTTCTCGAAAAATCGATTTTTTTTTTAATAAAAATGCACGCCAATGACTTAAATAAGTTTGGCCTTACTCAAATGTCCTATATTTCGGTGAATTTTTATCACACTGCAACCAAAAGGCAAAAGGAATTGAAAAATATATTTACTTTAAAGAAGGTTCCATGATATTCTTTGATTTGCAGGAAATGCTCCAAGATCGAGAGCATGATTTACGTAGTATATCGAGGTTTTCACTCTTCTTGTAACCATACAGGTGGGGTAAACAAGTTTTTACGCAATCATGCAAGAAGCTTTTTATGTGGGATGTTCCAGTAAAAATCCTGCTGGTTAATATTTTAAAATTTCACAGGCGATGCGATAGTGCAATTACTGAAAATCACAATATAAAAAACCGCTGCCCAACGAATCGCTACTTCCACATCCAGATTTTCTATCTAAGTCTCTCACAACGAAAAAAAATTGTATGTGGGAATAATTGTTTATGGAACTTTAATAATATAATATTTGAAATCGTCTACACCAAAAATATAAAAATCTAAAAATAAGATAACAAGATAATATGGACAAATATAATTTAAATTAGCTAACTTTAATTAATTTAATTCATTAAAATTTCAAATAAAAACATTACAACACATTTCAAGTAAAACTATATAAAAACAAGCACAACAGTAATTTAGAGTTCCAAAAACTCTTCCACGGAATAAAAGCAATTATCGACTAGAAACGCTCTTAGTTTTTTTGTTTGAACTTTTCTATTGGCATGCAATTTTTTATCTCTGAGGGCAATTTATTGACTCAATAACTACTTACACATAATGGGGACTTCTTATATAAAGAAAGGTTATATCTACTTATATATATCTCGTCTTTGTTGCGAGTTTGATAACAGTGATTGTAAGTTTTTAATTTATGTTTATATATATGTAAATTAACAATTTATAGAGATATATAGATACCACAGTCAATATTTTCTCTCTTTTAAAAGTATCTCTACATGATTCTATATAACCTAAATTAAATATTAATCTTATGACACTTTTTTGCATTATAATACTCTTTGCATGTCTGTACTGCTTCCATATGAAATTATGTTATAGGAAATTTGAGAGTATACTAAGGCATAATAGACATTTAGGAGCCATTTTTTGTCCAAACTATTTTTTAAATTTGTGACAGAGAAACAGGATTGTCCCAATTTTTTACATAAATGTTTCACTTGACTTGTAAAGCTGAGATTGGCATCAATTATAGTTCCCAGGAACTTTATTATTTCTGGTTGAAACGATACAGAATGTAAATTTATATTAAAATTATACTCCGTTTTTTTTGTTTTGTAGTAAAATGAATGCAAACTGTTACTATAATTTATTATAAGCCTATTTCTAAAACACCAATCACTGAACAAATGTAAAAGATCGTTCACATTTTTCTCTAATTGTTCAGGAGTCTTTGCGGTAATTATAAAAGATGTGTTGTCTGCATACATGTAAACATTTGCAGAGCTTATATAGTGTGGTGGATCATTTACATATAGCAGGAATATCAGAGGACCCAGCACACTACCCTGAAGTGTTCCAATATTTAGCTGGACTCTTACTTGCTTAATTTATCTATTTACCCCCATTTACCCCAATTTACCCCCAACCCTTCAACGAAATAAGATCAAAATATAATCTGGTTCCAGATCTCGTTACAATACATATGTGTACCAAATTTCAAATCAATATCTTAAACGGTTCCAGAGTAAACGTGGGCACAAAAAGTTACAGACAGACCGACCGACCGGCAGACAGAATTTTGTTTGCTCAAACTTAAAATCTCGAGATTTCATGACATTTTAAGCCTATTTGAACAATACAAATTTTCAAAAATTTTTTTGCATTACTATACTTCCACTGGATGTGGAAGTAATTCCTCTCAATAAAATGACACGAGATTGTTCCTATTTCGATTGCTAAAACAATTACGGACACTCCTTTCAACCATCTTACCTCTGACATCCCAGTTTATAAACATTCCAGATCCACGATAACGACGTGCATGACGTTATCAATTTGAACAGACAAAAGCTCGGCGACATTTCTCTTCCGAGCTGCCTATATAAAAAAGGTAATGAAGATGGGATGCTTAACTAATTTAATTTGTAGTTTTTTTCTAAAATGGACAGTTTTCAAAAAAATTATTCTGGGCGCCATTGTCTAAGACGACGCGCCGCGACGCATTGAATATAACTTCTCTTTTGACGAATTTGTGAAATTTTAATTAGAAGGCTAGAGAGAATATGTCTACAAATTCTTTTGCAATATAATTTTTAAAAAAACTTGATTTTTTAACTAATTAAAAAAATACATTGGAATATACTCCCAGTTCATTCCATGTTCACTTATTCGCGTAAAGCACGTCTTCCTTGCGTTAACCAAATTTCTAAATACTAAATTTTGTGAAGCTACTCTTATTTTTTACAATGCTCCGCTTATTTGGTAATGTTGACGTAATTATTTATATTTTCCCTTGGTTCCTCCGATGTTATAAATGAGTTGAGTAAGTCGTTAAATCAGTGAGTTGTATTTCATCTTCATCCTCCGAATTCAAAATGTTTGAGTTGGTTAACTGTGGAGTCGAATATTTCACCTATAATATAATTTGCATTGGTAATAGGTAACACACTGCATATAAATTATTGCCGCTTCAGAAGCAATATATGTGAATTCAATAAGTCGATATACTATACTTCACCTCGTCCATTCCGTGACTGTAGATTGTGTTCGATTCCAGATCAATATGCCCAGAGTCTTCGAGGGATTCTTGCCCAACTAATTTGCTCACCGTGTTGGGACTAGAAAGGACCTCAAATGTTGGAGGATTTAACATCGCCAAATAGTCATTTTGACCATCTTCAAGTCTCTGAGTATTCATCATCAGATAGGGGTCATTTAGATGAATATAATGCTAAAAAGAGTAACTTAAATAAATATATATCTTCTGGGTAAGCATTATTATTGACATTAATTTCCCCTAGTTACAAAACATGACAAAACAACAGTTCCCACCAAATGGGGTTTCACAGGCGTTATTTGACTTAAAATGCTATTTTGTGATTTCAGTAAAGAAATAGTAATATTAGAGGTTTGGTGTGTACCAAGAATTTTATTTTGGTCTGGAGAATCCAATTACTTATACGTCATAGCAAGACTCGAGGGATACAGGAGAAATGAAAAGGCTGATGAACTGGCTCTGGTGCCCTAGTAGGACCCGAAACCTTTTGCGGTGTGGCTAAGCCATGCATACGACATCCATCAATGAATGGGTACAAAATAAATCTTTGGAACGGTGGAAGAGTTTCCCGCGACAAAAATAGGCCAGGGAGTTCATCAAAGAACGATCTCCCAAATATGGAAGCTATGCCAAAATAGGAAGGCTATCATTAGGATAATGATGATTCTTAAAACTGGACAGTGTAGGCTTAATAGACATATGAGCGAGACAGATTCCAACTATTTGGCGAGGAGAAGCCAAGGGTAGATAGTTATATTAACGAGTCCTTATCAAGGCTGTGGAGTCTGATACAAAAGACAAAGCTGGATAAAGAGCTCTAAGTAAAATTAGAATAGGAGCACCACAATAGACGTACGAGAGTCGTGGTGGTCAATGTCAATCAGCCAGATTCTTTTTTCAAATTTGAATTATATCTTCGAAAAAGTAAAGCTATTTATATTATGAATTTAACTCTTGGTAGTATTAATTATCTTCAGCGTATCAAGCTTAGTACTTAGCGTTTGGTGTTTGTGAAAACTATTCCACTGTCATACGAGGTACACTATGTGACAAATTGACTTACCGCCTTTACGGAGTCTTCTAACAGATTTTCTATCCTTTTTTTAACTTCGTGAACGACGGTCTAGCTGCGGGTATGGGTACCCAACAGTCTCTCATCATTTTATAGCTACAAAATATTGTATTAAATTTATTTCATACGCAAATTCTGATGGATAGAAATTAATAACTAACATTTCTTTTGGAGCATATTGTGGTGGATTCATCCGATATCCAAATACCAATTTTTCAAAAAATGTCTCGTCTGCTTCCACCCCAGGATACGGAGTTGCAGCTAACGAGAAGAACTCCCACAGCACAATACCAAATGACCATACGTCAGATTGAGTAGAAAACTTTCCGTCTCTGATTGACTCTATTGCCATCCATTTTATTGGTAAAGGGCTCTAAAACAATTAAATTATTTGGCTCTAAATTAATTGATTTAATTCTGTTTTAAAATATAAATTATTATTTACGCAAACAAACATAAGAAATGCATAATTGTCAGTCGAAATGCTCCTATCTGATTTCTGGCATCGCGCATCATGGAATACAGAATAGAGTAAATCATCTCTACAATTTGATATTCGTTGTTTTTTTAACGTCTGATACATAAGAATATATTAAAACCATCCTGGAGTCAAGAAACCGATAAACATCACACCAGCTAAGCATTACACAACTAGTTGAATATTGTGGAAGAGAATAATTTAACTCCGCTCGTTTTTATAGTACATATTTTATTGTTTCATACTAATATTTCGGTCATGGTATTGTTTGGGGGTGGAACGATGTAGAATGTAGATGGAACCAAAATAGTACCTCATATAATTTTCCCTACTACTCTCCATGACTGAGCCCTTTAAAATTACGGGCTGAAAAAGATTTTTTTAGTAATAACAGTTGAGCTACTCTTTGTTTAAACAAATGTTGGTGGCTTATATAGTAAATATGGGTTAAAAGTCAATTTAATTGCCCGTAACTCAGTAATGGAGAGTCCGAGAGAATTATCTGGCATACCAGCACAGTATTAACGTTATCTACATATCCTTGCTTTATTACCATAAAGGCCTGAGGCACCTTATATAATTAAAAAAAAATCTCAGAATTCTCACATAAAGAGATTGTAATCACTAAGATGTTTAGAATATATTTTGATATCTACAACTAAACATGCCAGCTAGAAATATTTCCATTATTTTACATGATTGTTGCCTGTTCAGCTTTTCGCTATATCTTTTATTTAGCTTTGCATATCGCTCTACCCTTTGCTGTCCGCCCAGCTGTTCCTTAGTATACGTAACACATAACTTACATTGCCTCGTTTCTTGTAACCGTCATTTGCATACATGCTTTTAGCCAAGCCAAAATCGCATATTTTCACAACGTTGTTGTCTGCCAGGAGGATGTTTCTTGCAGCTAGGTCTCCGTGAAGAACCTGGAATATAATTTAAAGATTATAACAAACAGCGATGATAAATTTATGAAATAAAATACCTTCCTGGACGCCAAATACTCCATACCACTAGCAACTTGAAAGGCCCAGATGAGGAAGTCCTTCGTGCAAATTATTTCCATGTTTGCTTTGTGGTCGTCTTCATAGTTTGACATCGTCTCTGATTGAACGCTATTGTTGCTCAGTAATACTTTGTTTTCTATAAATACAGATGCTTGTTGGATTTATCTGTCAAATATTTATATTTATTAAGAATATATTCAAAATTTACCTAGTGCTACTGTAGTCATCTCTATGTTTGCTGCACTACTGGTATTTGCTGGCGTATCGCTATTGGGGTCAGCGGGACAATATTCCACGTTACTTCTTGGAGGTGGAATTGGATAGATGCTGGTGCTGGAAAACGTTAATGTGACATACTTGACTAAGGAAGAATAACTGTTGCTGAGAAAATATTCCGTCATGCACTTTTAGGTTTTACTAAACCGATGAATGAAAGTTCTTTCTATTTTATGATTGGATTAAATTAATTTATAATTATTCATTTCATATACATTTTTCTATTTGACCTTGAACAGAAATGAAAGTTAAAATCAGTCTCCATTTGCAACATTATTTATTTTTGCAGTGAGCTCCAAAAGTATAAACATTCTTTTGACAGTTGTTATTAATGTCTATGAACTAGCAGCCAAATTTAAAATGCAAGAAAATGTCTTACCCTGTGCCACTCGACACCGACCAATATTCTTGTTCAATTGAATCGTCCATTTTACCTGTTTTTGGATCTACTTGATGTACATAATTATCTCTGTGTCTGAGAAGATAATTTTGTAAGTTGCCAAAACGGCAGTATTCGACAATAACCAATAATTCCTCTAAAAAAACATACGCTTTTAATAAATAAATACAATTTAGCATGTTTGTAATGTTGTTTTAAATCTCGCAAGGATGAAATTTAACTATACTACAAATAAGACGAAATCCTGGTACTTATGTGAAGTTCGATCAAATCACAGAAATTCAGATTTCGTGTAATCCTTCATTAACAACATGAATAGTATTTTGTAGTCATATTTCATAAAGTATTAAATTTTAAGTAATAGTTTCTGATTTAAACTATGTTTGGTAATTATAAATGTAGCTAAATCCTAAAAATTACTGTGAGTTACTTAATTTCAATAATGTGAACCACTTACTTCTTATCACATTCTTCGTACATGCCCCCAGCAAATTAAGCACATTCAAATGCTTTCCTAAGTGAATCATTATCTTCAGTTCCGAGACTAAGGCTCTGATATACACATCGTCTGCATTTTTCTTAACCATTTTCACAGCTACAGTAGTTACAGCCTCCTCCTTAGAGATATTCTTAGCCTTTCCCATCACAACTACGCCGAATGCCCCAGAACCCAATATTTTACCTACGTAGAAAATTTAATAATATTTAAAGTTGTAGATCAGCGCGGCTGACCGCGAGTGTACATTTGACTGACATTTTTCCAATTCACTTTTACGTGGTGTCACAGATCAAGTACACAGTCAGTATTCTCTTAATTTTTTTAAAAATTTCTCGTTTTATAATAGCCTAAAAGCACCCCTAAACGCTCAATACTATTCCACAATATTTGATAATGCGCAATATTATTAGTATGTGTTATATTGTGTGCATTGCGCAAGTATTGAATAAAGATTGTGCATGTTTGAAATTTATTTTGCAGTGTTGAATTATATTGTACGGTACGTGTAGGATGAGTATGAGGCACCGTTTGGGCCAAAATACAATTTTCTGCAATATATCTTTATTGCTATGACATTCACCTTTAACAAATATAATGTTTGAAAACAATTATAAAATTCAAAAATTTAAAATTTTGTTATAAACTATAACCACTTCAAAGTCACTGAAGGTGCTTGTTTGAGGCACGAGTATCTGTTAGGTATAGTTTAGCTCCAGTTATATGCAGAAGACATAGACTGAGTTTCTTTAAAGTAATTTTCACGTTGTATTATTATATTGGAAAATTGTTCAAACCATAGTTTCATAGTAGTTTTGATAGGCACAGCCAGAAGTACTTGTCTGCAACATCAAAGTATTGGCCATTTGATAGGCTAAAATTTGATATTGTGTTAATAAGTAGAACATCAAGGTAGGTTAGATAATTTGTTTATGGAAATGTATAATAAAGCATAGTGTTTAAATTGGAATAAGATTTTGCAGTGTAAAATAGTTATAAAGGGTAAAAATGTTTAAATATTCATATCATCAGAAATAGATTTAAATAATCCATTGACCTAGACAAAATGCACTATAAGATTGAAAAATCACCAAGGATACGGAGGAGAAATAAAAAGAAACCAGGATGTATATTGAAAAATGTCAAAAAAGTAAGAATTTTTTTTGAAGTTAAAAGAAAAAAGGGGAGAATAACGAAGAGAATTGTTAAATAGAGGCCGGCGAGGCGGAGCAGCATCTTTAATTTATTGGTAAAAAGTTAACTTAACAGGATTGTAAGTGGAATTTGGACATTTTTGAGAGGTCAGTGGAGATAGAAGTGTCATTATCCAATAAATTTAAATAGCGCGACAAAAATAAATACGTAGGCACTTACCTACCTAATTAATAAAGTGGAACAAAGGTTGTTTCGGCAGATTCTTGAAGGAATCCAGTCTACAGATTTATAAGAAAGAAATCACAATAATAACCTGTCATAGTTGTGAGAAGTTAGACGTTCGTAAGCAGTTTTCTAGCGAGTCGACTGGTAGTGAACAAAATAAAGAATTTTAAGGTGCAAAAGTTATCATATATTTAATTCTCACAAAGATATCTAAAATTTAAATTACAATTTTAAAAAGGCCTATAATATTAAGTACTTTTAAGTCTTTTTTGTCATTGTCTTTTGAAAACGAACAAAAATCTTTTTCCAAGTTTTAAGTTAAATAAAAATTTACATAAAATCATTAAACATTGTGTTCTATTTGATCGTTTCGGTATTATTGGTCTAAGCAAAATTGAACTTACTTCTTCCCTGATCTGCACTTCGCAGATTTCTCGTGGTGAAGATATTATTATATTGTTAATGCGTATAGTTTGGTAGACACTAAGTCTCCTGGCGTCCAACAATCAAATTCATTTCATTTAAACCATATTCTCTTTCAAAATTTCATTTAATTAAAATTTATATTTTACTTATTTTCACGCATACAAACAATATCATAATAATAATATGTATATATATATATATATATATATATATATATATATATATATATATATAATATGTCATATTGTGATATCCTTAATACTATAATTACTTATTCATATCTATATCAAAACGTATCGGCATGAAATGAAATTTGCATCTAAATCAACAAATTTGCCTACGCGAAAATATCGCAAGTTCAGCATACGTCACTTGGTATTTATACGCATCGAGTTGTGGTCATTTTTCCCGCTATTTCATCGCTGTAAGATATGGCTAGCTACCAGTGGAGATGAGAAAAAGAAAGGAGTTCTGCTACCGACTAGGCGCGCCGAAAGAGGGTCCAGAGCCAAGTAAGTGTGATAAGAAAATTTTTCTAAGACCGAAACCAAAAATATTGACAAATTCCACGAAATCGCTGTGGTGAAAGTTTAGTTGACGTTACCATATACTTGTACTGCTTGCTCATGCCTCCCACTCTGCCATCGTCTTGAACTAGGGGAGCCAGCAGTTAGATTAAAGACAATGTGGCAGTTCCGCCTGACCGACCGTGGAAGATGTACTTCAGCAGGACCAACAAGTAAGCTTTATTGAAGAAGTCGCCCAGTATCCGTATTCCGAAAATATCCAGCTTACGTCATCAAACCGCTGCGCAGAAGCAGTAGAGTCCCCAACTCTGGCTTTGGATAATTTTGTTTTGGAAGCAGTCCAAGCCGCTACATAGTAAGAACAATTTCCCAGCCGTGACCGCCGAAATCAGACATGCCCTGGAGTTGTAAGTAAGCCGCGTAAGTTACTTTGTAAATAATAGTAATAAATATTAGTTTTCTTACGAATTGTGTGTTTTACTGCTGTGTGTGTGAAAGTCTAATTTTCTATATTTGACCCACTGGAATTTACCCTTTCTTCATTCTAGTTACTCCAGCTGTACCGGCTGTTTTAGAGACGTGGAGTTCCCCCACGTAATATAGCCAACTGGAGCCAGAGCAGCCGATCAGTAAATACCGCCGTTGCTAAGGTGTCAAAAATGACACTTTCAGGGTTCGCCAGGGAAGTGCGTCATAAACCTAATTTTAAATGTTGAATGGGAAACTCCCATCTTTGATCGTAAGGTAAGAGTTCAGCTTGATCGCCTACGTTAAGGTCAGGATTTATGTTTTCTACTGCTCCCTTTATGAAATTATCCAGGCCAAGCTCCTTAAGTTTTCGTTGCAGGTGCTAGAAAATTGATTGAAGTAGTTGAACGTCATATAAATATTAAATAATACGCTCTTACCCTTTCCTTCCTAAGTTTGTGACATATAAATACCATGGCAGCAATAAACAAGAAACTAACAAATATTATCACATATATTAACCATAATGGAAAGCCTAAAAATCCGAAAAGATGTATTAAAAATGTAAATTCTTATTTATAATTAAAGATTTATTGACAAGTGTGGACAATGGGTATGAAAACATTAGTTTTTTATAGTAGAGAGCTCGACTAAACAAAATGTGTCACTCTGTGGGAGTTTGGAAAGTAAAAGCTGCAACCGGTCTTATTTAATAGCTTATATATTATTCAATAGCTTATATTCTAATTAATTGTGTTTATGTGTAACATTGGCCAAAAATTCGCCTTGCAAAATTTTCGAGATATTGACAATGAACAAGTATTGGAATTTGGCACAAACATTATCGAAAAGTCTGTGGCCGTTGCTCTAAAAAAATATTTAATAAAAGGAAAAGCATTGACGCTTATGAAGTTTTAAAACTTTGAACGTCCGTATCTCGCTTCGAGAACCGTAACGAATTGTAATTTTTCGTTATATTTTACCGTTTAACAACCGATATTTCGAAACAAGCACTTAAATCGAAAATATTTTAGAGTAGACTTTCCCGCTTACAACGGTACAACTTTTGCAATTTTTTAATACATTTAAAACGATCAGATCTCTTTACACAACGGCAGCCGACCGCTGTTCTGTCTTCCTTACGTTGGGCGACTAATGTTTTCCCGTCCGAAAAATTGTTTTTTAAAAACAACTTAAAATTTTCACAAGCAAAGAACAAATACAAAAAGTAGCACTTTATTAAGACAATGTGTACAATAAAGTAAAGTGACAAAAGGCCTGAATAAACATCTTCCGAGAGAGCTTATCTTTTGTTGTAGATAGATACATAGATATTTATTTTTGTGACTTATTTACATAAGTATAGATATTGTCATGGAGTTAATTCTAAAAACAAGATAACAAAAAAATATGGACAAATATAATTTAACTTACATAACTTTACTACTTTACTACTGTGCCGTTGGAATGCTGATCTCAGCTGGAAGTCTAGAGGTACTGGCATCTATAACTCCTCCATCCGTAGAAGAAGTTTTATGGGGATGAAATAAAACTTCTTGTTGGTCCATTGAGGTCTCCTTCTTCTTCTTCTGCATTAGTCCTTCTCTGCATTTATAAATGACGAATATTATCAATAAGGTACCGATAATATACACTGCGTGTAATTGCGGACTGGGCATGTACTTCCACGTAGCACGAGAGATCTGACAACCCAGGTAACAGCAAACTCGCCCGTCGCCGGCATAGGTTAAAGAGTCGGCGCTAGGCCACAGAAGCATCCCCGTTGTCAGTTATATCATTTCAGCCAGCTGGCACACGCGATGTTGCACTTCTTACTACCTATGCCCATCCCGCCACTACACACACTGTATAATGGGGTCATCCAGAAGTGGGTAGAGCTTTCTCCTCTTTTGGTAATAGATAAGGGCAGAAGCTTCTTTTGGTTCTGTTGAATCTTCTGAAGTCCATCTAAGGGGATTTTGTCGATATTGACATGGTGTTCTTCCGGGTCTTGGATGACTGCCGCTTCAATTTTCGGTAATGTTAAGGGCTGTTCCTGAATTCCTGTTTTTGTATTTAGATAAACGAAATTTAACGTCTGAAACTGACATCCTCTGAGAAGTTGAACTAGGTAACTCCCTGTAGCGTTTGAATTTCGGTTGAAGTACAGTTTGTTAGAACTTTGGTTTGCTTTGGAAATATAGCGACATAATACGCTTCTGTTAACTGCTCTATTAGAGGTGTGATCATCGCGATTTTCGTGTGATGGCAACTTGCTTGTTCATTATTTAGTAGTAATATTTGGAATATGCAGTCTTTCTTATCGACGGCCTGAATTATTAAAGTGTTCTGGTTTCCAACTGCATACAACGTGTGCTGTCATACTGAGTTCAACATTCATTCATTGTCAAGAAGGGTGAAGGTGGTATAATGGTTGTGGAATTTTTCGTGGGTATCGAATATAAGTGATAGTGAGTAAAGGTTTCAGGATGTATCAAAGGAAAGTGCAAAATAAAGACTATTCTATGATCAGAGCAGTAGGCATCTACTGTGATTATCTTATATTATTTTATTAATTCTTCCTTCCGTACATAAAGTAATTGTTCGGATGGGTGGTGACTTAACATTATATCAACAATTGAATTTAAGTTTTCAAAACTCATTATACTATTATGTAAGATACCTATTTTTGCAAATGTTTTTGAATTTTTAATATCTGTTAATAATTGCAAGGTGGTTTGTAAGGCTAGGTTTAATTGATCAAGTATGTTTCTGGCTCTCATGTAATGATTGAAATCAAATACGAATTTCTTTAAGTCTGAGTTTACTCCATTTATTTGCGCGGTGATTTCTTCCTGATTATGACTCAGTAGTGAAACTGTTGTAGTTAGTTAGTTTCTATCCGTATGTCCTGGGGTTGCACTTGTACTAGGATGTGCGTCAACGTGCAAGGATATAATTTTGTCAGTTTGTTTGGTTGGAATATTTTTTATAAGTCTTTTATGTCTAATTGTTCCGGGGATGCCGACAGTTATCTTATTATTTTTTGTAACCACTTGGGGTGTATATTTTGAATACATTTTATTTCGTATTTTGCTGAATCTTTTGACATAGACCTTTTGTTTGGCCTTATACTTAATTGGTTCTTGCCTTTTTTATTTATGTTGTTTATGTAACTTATAAACCAGAGAATAAAGAAAGCTGTAGTGTATGGCTGCAGTTTTCTTTTCGACTGAACATTTATGCATTTTCGCGTAAAGTTCTTCTGTTTTTTCGCGGTGCCGAGAAATATAATTATTTAGTAAAGCATTGTCTAGTTCTATATCAAAAGGATCTTAGTCATATTTAAGTATCCGTAAATGTTGTATCAGTGTGTGTAACGGGTCAATTTTCACCTAGGATATGCATTAATAATTTGACAGACCTTAATGTCTTTTACCGTACCATCATAGTTTTCTGAGGCCGTCCCTGTCTCATTTGGAAGTTATGAAATTTGTCGTCCCGCATCGGAAGCGGACGAGAAGGGAGAAGCGAGCCGAAGCGGCAGAAGCGAAGAGAGTGCAAGAGAGTAAAGTTGAATAAAAACAAAAGTATTGAGATACCTTTTTTTCTCTGCCTATGATTATCGAACGGCTTGCATATTATGGTTCTTTTGGTGTGTTTACCTAGTCTTAAGAATATGTCATTGGTGTTTAAAACAAGTGACAAGTGATTCGAGTAAAATAATAAGTAATGTAGGACGCTACCAGGGATCCAGGTACAACGTTGCATTTATAACAATACGATCTGTTGTTAAAGCCTGGGAAACTGTAAGTACATTATAATAATCCAGTTTGTTGGAGAATCCTGAACTAATTACCTCAAGTCAACTTTCTCAATCTGGTAACGAGAAAATTACTTTAATTAACCCGGGCCAGATCAACTATATCAGTGCCGAGACACACAAACTAATGTCCCATTTCTTTACAAAGATGTTTTAGAAATTATGCTGGTGTAACTTTAGACAATATTAAATTCCAGCGTGTGTTCTACGTTTTGTTTTATCATACAGCAGACCCTCCTTTGTGCAAACGACACAACTTAGTAACTGTTTGTAGTGATGTCAATTTGCGGCAATATTTTACTACCTATATGTGATTTGATGTCACCAAATTTTCTTTGATTTTGTTTTGTTCAGTGTACCTATAACTGATTGTTCTTTACCTAAATTTATGTTCTTGTTGGTCTAGCTACCATTGTAGGTATAGCTAATTGATACTATTATT
Organism: Rutpela maculata; assembly: GCA_936432065.2. Lineage (NCBI taxonomy): Eukaryota > Metazoa > Arthropoda > Insecta > Coleoptera > Cerambycidae > Rutpela > Rutpela maculata. Next base: position 70,174,669 of record OW386288.2, on the reverse strand, counting down.
TTCGTTATTTTCTCGCCTTGATTTTGATGACTAAAGATGTGTTATGTATCCTAGTTAACTAATGAAGGCTTTAATTAAACTTTCTCACTCCTTGTAAAGAAGTCTCATGCTCTATTCTTTTTTGTACCTATGTAATGTTGAGCCCAGTTGTCATTTTAGTAAATGAATATTTGATTTAAGTTGTTTTTTATTTTGTGAGCCTTTTCCCCTTTAAGGAAAACTTAAATTAAGGGCAGCAAAATTCAACGAACTACACTGGCGCCCAACGTGGGGCTGATATTATCTGTCTTTTCAGATAATAAAGTAAATTGATGCCTTCATTTGTTTATTAGGTTTTATTTTTTCCTGGTTAAAAACAAAATTTGGTAGTTGTTAATTTTATCAAAAATTAATGACATTTTTATGTACCTAGTTATGTAAAATAATGGGCAAGTTTTGAGATATCAGGGCGACAGAAAAGGAGGTTTAAAACTCGCGGTGAGACGGTCGATTCAACTAGCCTGTATTGTTTTTTTTATGTAGGTACCTACACAACATTGCAGCCACTTTTTTTAGGCTTACATTTGTTTTGGATAAATATGTTAAGTTTTTATAGTAGAGTCAAGTTAGTAGGACTTCAGTATTAACATTAAATTTAATTACCTACCGTTCGTACCCGGTTAGTGTAGAATTTAGAATGATTTTAAAGTGACGCAGGGACGGATTTAGGAATTTGGTGTAGCTTACGTGTATGTAATTTATACCTGAATTTTCAAAAAAAATACCTTTTCTAAACATGTTAGGTTTTTTTCAACAGGGAGTTTTTCTACTAACATTTAAATTCTGGAAAATTTGTTAAGTGAATAATTAAGCACCCTATTACGTTAGGGTTGTTCCGTCTATTTGCTGGGGTTATTTTCTGAAAAGTATTTAGGTCTTCTAAAATGGAGCCAAATGATCTTCTACCCCCGAAATTTGTTTTGAATTATTGTCTAGGGGAATAGAACCTAAAGCAAACCAAGTTCTGAGACGAGCTCAATTACGGGACGCCCTAGCTAAGGAACGTGCAGGTACTAAGTTCCCGAGTGTTAATAATTTTTCTTTTGATAAGGAAGTAAGTGAGATTGAGGAAACCATAAATACGTTAATGTCTTTTGTAGGTGAGGAAGATCACCTTTTTACAGATTTGGAAATTCGTCGTGCGGAATCCCGTTTTGCTCATATACAGCGAAGATGTTCACTGTTAAATCCGACAAATGACCTCGAAAAAGAAAAAGTGGAGTTATTTGAGTCAAATTTGTTAATTATTGTTGGTTTCTTGACTGAGATAAAGCACAATAGTATGTCTGCCCCTGTATTAAGTTCAACAATGAGTCCTGTAACTGTCGCAAATCTTTCGGGTGTGTCCTCTCCCACTAAATCTATTTTGGTTTATAAATGGGGAATAAAATTTTCAGGGCAATCTTCTAAAGAAAGCGTGATGTCGTTCTTAGAAAAGGTTAGTGACCTCTGTGAGGCTCGGCATATATCAGAGAATGAACTATTTACCTCCGCTGTCGACTTGTTTTTGGATAATGCATTGTTATGGTTTCGTAATGTGAAAAAGGAGGTCAAAACTTGGTCGGATCTAGTGTCTTGTTTAAAACGCGATTTTCTGCCCGTGGATTACGAAGATGACTTACTATCCGAAATTAAATCTCGTACTCAAGGAAGTTCCGAAAACGTTCTATTTTATATTATTACCATTGAGGCATTGTTCAACCGCTTGACAAACCCTCGCTCGGAGCAGGAAATTATTAAACAAATTCGGCGAAATTTTAACCCTTATTTTGCTGAAAAGCTGGTTCTCGTTGAGACTCCTTCATTAACTATTCTGAAAGATAAATGTCGCTCCCTACAAGAATTAAAAACCCGGAATGATCGTTACCAACCACCCCCATCAAAGGAGCAGGGATTGTTAGAACCGGACCTAGCTTGTTTATCGTTAAAGGATTTTGAGCCCCCTCCAAAATTTATGGAAGTAGCAAGTGCTAATGTTTTTAGTCTACAATATCGGAATTGCCAAAAATTTGGACACTCCCACCGCGAATGTACGGAATCTAGGACTATTTTCTGTTACAAGTGTGGTACAAAAGGGTATTATAGTAGTTCTTGTGTTGGATGTTTCCCAAAAAACGGACAAGCAGGTATCGTCCCGACCCTTCAGGTTCCTTTAGTGTCGCCCGTGAATCCTCATCAGAGCGGTACGATACCTCCTACTCTTCGTGCTTCTCCCTCCCAGATTGTGCGGACTCCCGCCAATCAACCCTCATCGAAGATTTCATCCCCTCGTGCTGCTACGTACGTTCCTTCCCCAAATCTGGAAAATCCAAACGGCGTACCCAGCACAGTAAAAACAGAAAAATAACTCCCATATCTTATACTTATATTAACTTCATTAATGATAATCAAATGCCTTCTGTGTCTTGTCTCAGGTTTTCTGAGTCGAATTGTGATATATTTGGTGTATCTTTAGAATATTCCCTGGCTCACTGTGTATCCTCAGATATGCATATGAGTAGAGGTATAGCGGTATCGTTTAAAAAGCAATTTGGGTCACAAGATATTTTGTTGGCGCAACAGCAGAGCTCTGGTGGTCTTGCCTACCTTAAAGATGATTCCCGTTCCGTGTATTATCTCGTTACTAAAAATCAGTTTTTCGATAAACCTACATATGATTTCTTACACTCTTCCTTGGTCCTTTTGAAAGAACATATTTTAACTCATAATGTAAAGAAACTGGCCATCCCCGTTCTGGGATGCGGATTAGATGGATTACAATGGTTCCGAGTTAAGTCAATGTTGCTTTCTTGTTTTGCCGATGTCGATATGGAAATTTTAGTGTGTCATCGACCTAAGAATCACGTTATCTTTTCCCTTTATAGCCTTGACAAGCACCATAAACTTAATGATTCCTTTATGCCTACCGCCCAGGAATGGAATAACTGGCTGTCTAAAGTTCGGGAGTTTTACCTTTCTTCCGAATTATCTCCCATCTGTAGCTCAGTTTCGGGAGACTCTCGTCCGTACCTAGATATAAAAATACATTCTTCCTCTATCAGATGTTTGCTTGATAGTGGCGCTTCTCATACTATAGTGGGCAGTGCGGGATTATCGTTTCTTGATAAACATCAGATTCCTTATAATATTACGAGCTTACCGCATATCGTTTCTACTGCGGACGGTACTGTCCAAGAAGTCATCGGTGAAACCGAAATACTTTTCACCATGCATCACATCACTAAGCCACTAAAATGTTTGATTGTCCCCTCTATTACTCAAGCTTTTATATTAGGCATTGATTTCGGAGCACTATTTAATATTTGCTTTAATTTCCCTCAAACGCATGGTTTTTTACATCATCCCGTAGTGTTGCAGCCCTGAATTCGATACAGTCTCGTGAGTCTCTTTCTCCTGACCAGCAAAGTATACTCAGCCACACCATTAATGGATTTAAGAATTTAGTGTCGGATACTCTAGGTCGTACTACGCTAGTGGAACATTATATTGATACAGGTGATGCTCGCTCTTTTAAGCAGCGTCAATATCTTCTTTCCCCAGCTATGCAGAAACATTTGCATAAAGAAGTGAATGAAATGCTTCAACTAGGAGTAATTCTGCCGTCTAAGTCCCCCTGGTCTTCCCCTATTTTACTGGTCACCAAGAAGAATGGTGAACTTCGTGCCTGTTTCGACGGGCGTAAATTGAATTCTGTCACTATTAAAGATGCTTATCCTCTTCGCCAAATTGACATCTTAAATCGTCTTCGTGATGCTCGATATTTAACTTCTATTGACCTTCGTAAGGCCTTTTGGCAGATTCCTTTGGAAGAATCTTCGTGTGAGAAGACTGCGTTTTGCGTGCCCGGTATGGGACTTTTCGAATTTGTAGTGATGCCTTTCGGCCTGTCCAATAGCCCCCAAATGCTGCAAAGGACTATGGAACTGATCTTGGGTCCCGACCTTCTGAACGGACCGGTTTTCGTATATCTTGATGACGTAATTATTGCCTCCCCTACCTTTGAAAGTCATATTGATACATTGAATCTCATCAGTGAACGGTTGCAAGATGCTGGTTTTCGTATAAATCTCGACAAATGTGAATTTTGTCGATCTTCATTAACGTTTCTTGGTTTTATTATTGATCAGTACGGTCTTCGAACTGATCCCGATAAGGTATCGGCTATTGTCAATTTTAAGACACCCACTAACACCACTGAAATAAAACGGTTGATCGGACTGGTTTCTTATTATAGACGTTTCATAAAAGATTTCTCTACTATTGCCGCACCCATTACCGCTCTTTTGCGAGGTCGTAAGAAGGGCCAAGCTATTGTTTGGACTCCAGAGGCGGAGGCTGCCTTTGGAGAAATTAAATTGCGCATGACTTCCGCACCTGTGTTAGTTTCTCCTGATTTTAACGAACCGTTTTTTATCTAAACCGATGCATCGGATGACGGTGCCGGAATTATGTTGTTTCAGAAAATAAATGGTGCTGAACACCCTATTGCCTTTGCGAGCAGAACTCTCACTGCGGCAGAGCGTAAGTATTCTGCAACTGAAAGAGAACTTATCGGGGTCATTTTTGGAATAGAGAAGTTCAGAGGCTACGTTGAGGGCACAAAATTTACAGTGATCACGGACTGCTCTTCTCTAACTTGGTTGCGCCGCCTTAGGGAACCCACTGGGCGTTTGTCCCGATGGTGCCTGCGTTTATCGCTGTTTGACTTTGATGTCCAGCACCAAAATATTATTCCCGATGCATTGTCCCGAGATATTGGACTTATTGACATTACTTCTCTGACGCCGGATGCTTGGTATCTGACCATGATTGCCAATGTAACTACCTTCCCTGAAAAATACCGACTTTAAGGTCTTGAATCAGTGTTTATACAAACATCTTTCTTCTATTCTACCCAACACATCTAACGTACCCGATTGGAAATTAGTAATTCCAACTGACAATCGTATGCAGATTATCCAACAGATGCATGATGACCCTACCTCTGCTCACCTTGGAGTTTCCAAAACTATGGCTCGTATAATGGAATTTTATTATTGGCCTAAGTTAAGGTTTTCTGTAAGTCGATTTATTAAAAACTGTCAGGTTTGTTTAGCTCAAAAGAGTGAAAATGTTGCCCGTCCTGGATACATGGGAGCAGAAAAGAATATTAGTTTTCCCTTCCAGGCGATTTCCATGGACTTGTTAGGTCCATTTCCTAAAAGTAAACGTGGTAATCAATATGTGTTTGTAGTCACCGACTACTTCACTAAATTTGGTTTAGTGCAGCCGCTACGACACGCTACTACCACTCCAATGATTAAATTTTTGAGAGAACAAGTTTTCCTTATTTTTGAAGTTCCAGAGATTCGGTTCCCAGTTTCAGTCCATTGAAATGCATAAGTTTCTTCAACAATTTAAAATTCCCAAAATCTGGTTCAACGCTAGATACCACCCCCAGGTTAACCCTACTGAGCGTGTGAACCGTGTGTTGGTTACCGCTATCTCCTCTTACATATATGATAATCACCGTGTCTGGGATGAGAAACTGCCCGAGGTTGCCCAAGCCTTACGTTTAGCCAAACACGATACTACGCAAGTTTCTCCGGCCTATTTGGTTTTTGGTCGACACGTCCCAGTCGCGGGAGATTTTTATTCTTCGACTGCTACCTCTAACCACTTTTCGATTAAAAATAATCTGTTTTGGGCGCAGGAGATGTCATTGTTGCCTGAATTATATGATGAGGTAAAGCAACGTTTACATAAAGCCTATGAGACTAATGCCAAATACTATAACTTGCGCAAACGACCCTTGCAGTTTCAATTAGGAGACACGGTTTGGAAAAGAACTCATTATCTTTCGGATGCTTCTAAAAACTTCTCCAAAAAATTAGCGCATGGTTACGCAGGTGATTTCGCCTTTATTTTACGAATTGGTGGACATTTATGGCCAGCCTCTTGGACGGTGGCATATAAAGGATCTAAAACCAAATACGTGCGATTTTGATGAGGAATCTTCTTAGTTCCCCACATCCTCCTTTCCTTGTTAGCCGAAGTGATGATAGATAATTTCAGACATAATTAGATCTGTGTTTGCTGCTGCGTTTAACAATTTTTTTTCCTTCTTTCAATTTTATTTTTTTGGTCCCCCGAAATTATTCTGTCACTTTTCGTCCTTTTCATTGCGTCTCTTTTATGAAAGCGGTTGATATTTCTCCTTAAAATATCTGGCGCCCAACTTTTCCTATATTCCCTGTGAATTTTACACTACCTTATCTATTCTTTCTTCCACGCTAAGAAAATAGCGCCTGGTTCGCCCTTATTATGTCTCTGTGTGTTCTGGCGTTGCCTGATCGGGATGTTGAGTTAGATAACATTTAATCTTTAGGATTTAAGTCTTCTCATGATGCTCTTCAAACGACTAGGGTCCGCCTGGATATGGGTATCTGGTTTGAAGAGGGCCTCGTATAAAAATCTCTTCCCCTATTAGTGTTTCTTGTCTTTTCCCTTTCTGTTCCCCCTCTTTTTCATTTGGATACCTGTACTGTTTTTGTTAGTACTATTATGTGATACCTTGCATTATAATTGGGTTACGTTTCTACATTTTCTACCTTTTACCTTTCCCGGCTAACATACGTTAGTTCGGTAATACGTTTTATATGTTATCTCTTCCAGCTAGCGAGAGTCTAGTACATGGGTTCAACCCTGTCTGGTTACGGAACAATATTTTTAATAGTGATCGAGTTTTGTTATGATATATCAGGATAGCGTCGTGCTGTCGGGCTGGGATCCCTCCTTCTGAAGGAGAAGGGGAGTGTAACGGGTCAATTTTTACCTAGAATATGCATTAATAATTTGACAGACCCTAATGTCTTTTACCGTACAATCATAGTTTTCTGAGGCTTCCCTGTCTCATTTGGAAGTTATGAAATTTGTCGTCCCGCATCGGAAGCGGACGAGAAGGGAGAAGCGAGCCGAAGCGGCAGAAGCGAAGAGAGTGCAAGAGAGTAAAGTTGAATAAAAACAAAAGTATTGAGATACTTTTTTTCTCTACCTATGATTATCGAACGGCTTACATATTATGGTTCTTTTGGTGTGTTTACCTAGTCTTAAGAATATGTCATTGGTGTTTAAAACAAATGACAAGTGATTCGAGTAAAATAATAAGTGATGTAGGACGCTACCAGGGATCCAGGTACAACGTTGCATTTATAACAATACGATCTGTTGTTAAAGCCTAGGAAACTGTAAGTACATTATAATAATCCAGTTTGTTGGAGAATCCTGAACTAATTACCTCAAGTCAACTTTCTCAATCTGGTAACGAGAAAATTACTTTAATTAACCCGGGCCAGATCAACTATATCAGTGCCGAGACACACAAACTAATGTCCCATTTCTTCACAAAGATGTTTTAGAAATTATGCTGGTGTAACTTTAGACAATATTAAATTCCAGCGTGTGTTCTACGTTTTGTTTTATCATACAGCAGACCCTCCTTTGTGCAAACGACATAACTTAGTAACTGTTTGTAGTGATGTCAATTTGCGGCAATATTTTACTACCTATATGTGATTTAATGTCACCAAATTTTATTTGATTTTGTTTTGTTCAGTGTACCTATAACTGATTGTTCTTTACCTAAATTTATGTTCTTGTTGGTCTAGCTACCATTGTAGGTATAGCTAATTGATACTATTATTTTCGTTATTTTCTCGCCTTGATTTTGATGACTAAAAATGTGTTATGTATCCTAGTTAACTAAAGAAGGCTTTAATTAAACTTTCTCACTCCTTGTAAAGAAGTCTCATGCCCTATTCTTTTTTGTACCTATGTAATGTTGAGTCCAGTTGTCATTTTAGTAAATGAATATTTGATTTAAGTGGTTTTTTTATTTTGTGAGCCTTTTCCCCTTTAAGGAAAACTTAAATTAAGAGCAGCAAAATTCAACGAACTACATGTGGAATGAAACCGTTCGATTAATCCATTTGATTGTGAGTTACCGGGTGTTGTATAATGAATCGCGGTTTCATGGGTTTCCATGAATTCTTGAATCATTTTGCTTTTAAATTCACCTCCGCTATCCGCTACGAATAAATGTGATAAGCCGGTGATTAATATAGGTTAGAAGTGTTTTAACGATATTTATGCTACAAGCTCCTTCTACTGGGTATGCTTGAGCGTACTTGGAAAAAGAATCAATTAGAGTTACTTTCTGTTTTTCAACTGAGAATACGTCAGCATGTACAATTGCGAAGGATTTTGTGGGAGTAGGCGTGATCATAAATTTAGGTTTAATCGGATTTCGATCATATTTATTAATTTGGAAAATATCGCATTGATTTATGTAGTCTTGTATGTCCTCTTTAAGTTTCGGCCAGTAATACGTTAATCTAATCCGAGTTTCGGTTTCGAGCATGCCACGGTGATTTGTCTTACTTTCGTGGTATCTTTGAATCATTTCTTTTCGTTCATCTACAGAAGTTACGTCTCGTAATAAAGTATCACACTTAACTAGGTCAAGAGAAGAGTTTAAAAATGATTGTCTTAGTATTTCGCAAACTTCTTGGTATTTATCGTTATTCTCAAAATAGATAGCATGTTTAGTTTTTGGTGGTATATAACCTTTAAAGAAATTGACAACGTTGGACTCGAATTTATCAAGTCCGATGGAAACAGTTAGTCTTTTTTTGTTCGGAAAAGGTTTCTTTATTTTTGGTATGGGGGTACCGTAAAGTATTGTTTTAAATATTATTTGGTTGGCATAGTAATTTAATGGTTTTTCTGATATTGGAATGGTTAGTATGATATGATATGATTTGAGTAGGGATGTAAAATTTCACGAAATATATTTTTTTGAAATATTTCACACTGTGTGAAATATTCCAAATATGGCTTTCTACTGTTTATTGCCTTGTTTTCTATGAAACTAACTCATAATATAAGTATGTCAAAGAACTCTAATAATCCAGGATCCAGATAATATTAATTATGTTGGACATTATATTGTATCTATTGAAATTTAAAAACAGTAGGTATTAATTGTAATTTAAAATTATAAAATAAAATTAGAAATAATTATTAATTGTAATTAAACTAGTGTGAGTTTAGGGGAGGCCATCTTCTAATCTGAGCTACCGCTGTCGCTGTCGATGTCACAGGAAGCCTCATTTTCGTCATATATCATCATCATCATATCATATCATATATATCATATATCAAAATATATGTTTCAAAGTGAAATATCTCGGAGCAATAATATTTCAAGATTTAAATATCTTTTCATATTCAATATTTCGAAATATAATCGAAAAAGTGAAATATTTCAGTAATATTTCGAAATTTAAATAAATTTCAAAATGAAATATTTCCATTTACATGCCTAGATTTGAGTGGTTGGTTTCATTGTCGTGAGTTTGGTTAGGAGTTTCTTCTTGTCGTTCGTCATCTCCTGGGTCTGCGATTGTGCTATTTTGGTTGTTATAAAGAGAAGCGTCATCGACTTGACTTTCTTCCTCATGTGTGGACATTTCGGCATTGAAATCTAGTATATATTTTTGTGTTAATTTCGATACGGGACAATGCGTCAGCGTTAGTGTTCTCCTTTCCTTTCTTATAGCATATATCGTAATCGAATTCTTCGAGCCTAAGCCGTCATCTCACTAGTTTGCTATTTGGTTCTTTTAGGGAGAACAGCCACTGGAGTGGTTTATGGTCAGTCAGGATTTTAAATTTTCGGCCAAACAAGTAAGGCCTGAAATATTTCGTCGCCCATACTATTGCAAGTGTTTCTTTTTCGATGGTTGAGTAGTTTGTTTCCGAGTCGTTGAGAGTGCGAGATGCGTAAGCTATAGGTTTGTCGCTTCCGATAGGCCCTTGAGATAAAATGGCGCCTACTGCATAGCTGCTAGCATCGATCGTAAAGTTGAATGGTTTCGAAAAGTCCGGGTACGTTTATTAGCAAATTTTTACAAATCTCGAAACTTTCGATAAAGTCCGGGGTATGTTCTATTTTTGAATCCTTCTTCAAACAAAGAGTAAGCGGTTTGGTAATTGTGGCGAAATCCTTGATAAACTTTCTGTAGTAGCCAAGTAGTCCAAGGAAGTCTTTTATCTCTTTGGTTGTTCTGGGAATCGGATATTTCAATATCGCCTTTATTTTCTCGGGATTCGGTCTTATACCCTCTGGCGTGATGATGTGATCTAAGAATGCTACTTGTTTTTGCAAAAACTCTGACTTATCCAGCTGTATTGTTAGGTTGTATTCTCTTAATCGTTGGAAAACTTTGTTTAAATTTAAAATGTGTTCAGCTAAAGATGTTGAGTATACAATGATGCCATCCATGTATACGAGACATATATCATTTTGAAGTCCTTTCAAAACGTTGTCCATCACCCTTTGGAAAGTGGCTGGAGCGTTCTTCAACCCAAATGGCATTCTTGTGTACTCTAAATGCCAGTTTTCCACGTTAAACGCCGTTTTTGGAATATCTTCTGGGGCCATTACTATCTGGTGGAAACCACTTGCAAGGTCCAGCGTCCAAGTATTGCCATTTGCCAAGTTTGTCGAGGATATCTGTGATATTCGGTATTGGATGTTGATCGTCTATAGTTTTTTCGTTAATCTTCCTGTAGCCGACCATGATGCGCCATTTAACTTTTCCTGAGGCTTCCCGTTTTTTCGGCACTATCCATATGGGTGATGACCATGGCGAGTTGCTGGGTCTTAAAATACCTTGGTCCAACAGAAAAAATTTGTTTGTTTACCTCTGTTTTGTGGATAAAAGTACTATGTACTATCTTGTATAGAGAGGAAGTTCGTCCTTCGTTTTTATTTGATATTTTACCTGATATGTGAAAGTTAAGGGTGAATTTTCTTGATTAAATATGGCATATTGGCAATATTGGCATAGTTTTAATATCTGCGTCATTTCCTTACTATTCATATGATCTGTGCGAATTAGTTGATGAATTTGTACATCTTGTGTGTCTAGAGGTAGAATGTCGGCTGAATAAAGGTAGAAATTTTATAAGTCAATGCATGAGGTTTTTATGGGTTCTTTTAAAGATATTTGAAGTTCGTGTTCACTGTCATTAATCAATTCTGCGTACGCGAAATTATTGTTAACATGTGTCAAGGTTTCGTTGATTTTTGCGCCTTGCACATTTTGCGTGGGTATGATTATAATGCCATTTTTGCCAACGGGAAGTTTAACTTTAGTTATAGTGTTTGGACTTGAATAAATTTGAGGTTATTGAGTTTCGTAATATTTGATAGGCAGAGCTGAATGTTCTGTAATTAGTTTTGACTGGGGAAAACTGATCTGAGCATTTAGTAATATTAGATTATCTAGGCCTATTAGACCATTAAAGACATCATGAAATTTAAAAAGATAAAACTTTAAATTTAAGTCTGAATTAAATTCTGAAAAAGTCGGAATGTTAACACAATATTCCTGCGGATGATTTTGAAATATGGAAGTGACTATACAATATTTTCTGACGGTATTTCTTGAGTGTAGCCGTAACCATATATTTCTTGTTCATATTCTTCAGGGTATTCGTCTTCTACGGTTGGTGTTTCTTGTTCTATGTAAAAAAGTTGTTCGGTACCAAATTTTTGACCTTGTGGCTGTTGATTTCGGACAGGATTTTGTTGAGTGAATGTTCTAGGCAAAGTTAACCTTGATATTGTGCTCATCGGCGTGGGCCGTGGTAGTTGTTGAGATGTGTTAGGATTTGGTTTCCATACATTCATTGGTTTTCCAAATACTTGTTGATTTGTTGGAAATCGTGGTTGTTGGAAATTCATGCGGGGTCTGATATGGATGGGTCCTTGAGGAAATATTGATTGATTTTGATTTTGGAAGTAATTGACACGGGGTTGTTGTGCAAAGTTCTGTTGGTGAAATCTTGGAGTGAAGTTGTGCTGTGGTTGTGGTCTTGGAACTTCTGAAATAGGTCTTCCGGGTGGTACATTTTGAGTGCTAAGGTGGCTTTTTTGTAGATACCTAATATTAAGTTCTTATTGAATAAATTGGATTGCTTCTGCTAAATCTTTTGGTCCCATAGCGCGTATTACTGATCCGATATCGTCAAGTCCGGCTAGAAATGATGTTGGGGCTTGTTGTTTAAAAAAGTCCCTTTTACTTGTTGTTATTACATCATTACTGTTATGAAGGTCGACGGAATTATTAATTGAATTTAATAGTTCCATTACCCTTTCATAAAATTGCATAGGAGTATCGTTTGGTAACTGCTTTAAATTTACAAGGTCTCTAGTTAATGAATTTTCGTCACGTTGGACTCCGAAATTTTGAATAAGCGTCTTTTTCATTTTATCAAAGTCATTGCAACCATAAATTGAAACGACCTTTTTTTTGCGCAACCTCTTAATTTACTGATAATTCCTTGTAAAATTAAAACATTTTGTATACAACCAATATGTTCTGGTCTTGTGTCAAAATAATGATTTAATAGTGTTACCGAAACTTTAGTAAAATCGTACAATTCATTAGGATTGCCGTCGAAAGGGGGCAAAATTCATATAGAGTTTTTACGTCAAAAACTGGCGGTGCTATTTCAAATAAATTAGAAGCATAAATACTTTAATTAGAACTACACTAATATAGGCAATATGATAGTAATTTTATAATAAAATAAAATTTATAAATACGTTCATAAAGGTTTGCGAGAAATAATAAAAGTAAGGTCAAACACAAATAAACACTCAGTATATGATATTATTTAATTTATGTGCATAAACTGTAAAGTTTTAGAAGGCTTAGAAACGTGTTTGTTGGAATACAAGATAAATTCAACAACGGAATGTAAAATGTATCATCACTTTTGCATAATTCGCGGAAATTAATCTTAACTAACTCGCTCTAGGTAATTGCGATAATAATTTTTTATGAATGATATAACAAAATATGAATTCTAATTCTGGAAATTAATACTAATAGAGAATAACTTTATTGTAAAAAGGAATTAATAATTATTTATTGTAAAAAATAGTTTAATTCTATTAAAAAATTATTTTATTTTTATTTTGATGCTACTAACTACTCGGTTTACCCTATTTTGCTTTAAGTATCGTGATTGACTTTATGCAAAGGGGAGGAATAAACAATGATTGCTACTTACCGTATCAGCGATGCTCGATGCATTCTTCAACCGTTGCACTTGTCCTCACTTGGAGAATTTTAATTCCCTGGCCTCGATGCTGGTCCTGTTGGGGCTGGATTCTTTATGTTAACGTTTGAAAACGAAAAAAGTATCACAAAAGGACTTTTCCGTAAATCCACACGACTGCGCCATTAATGTTTTTCCGCCCGGAAAACTGTTTTTTAAAAACAACTTGAAATTTTCACAAGAAAAGAACAAATACAAAAAGTAGCACTTTATTAAGACGATGTGTACAATATAAAGTAAAGTGACAAAAAGTCTGAATAAACATCTTCCGAGAGAATAAGTAACTTTAGCTTATCTCTTGTTGTGACGTTGGGATGCTGATCTCAGCTGGAAGTCAAGGGGTACTGGCATCTATAACTCGTGCACGTGTTTGGCATACAGATAGAAATTTTTAAAGAGGTAAGAGAAGGGGTCATTTAGAACCTGTATGACCCTATAGTAGAGTTGAAATCAAGATGACTTCCGTGGAACATGAAAGATGAAAATGTGCTGATTACGCCATTAAATACAAAAGGATACATAGACCACTTTTTGTATTGGGGGGTTTTTTGGGATTAGAGGTGAAAACGAGCGAATCGGACAATTCTGATTCTGTTTCAGACGGTCCAAATACATAAGGATACACTGGTATGGTTCGCCGGACAGACCATTTTGGGGGGGTGTTCCTTTGGGGTCAGGGGTGAAAAACATCTAACAATTCTGAGTTCGGATTCGGATTCGGTTTCAGCGGATCCAAATACATAAGGATACATTGGTTTGGTATGCAGGCCAGATCACTTTTTTTTGTGTGGCTGTGTCATTAAACAAAAAAAGTAAAATAGTTTCTGAGATGAATGATTTTAAATACCGTGGAAATTGGTTCTGTATACATCCAAGAATATGTAAGAAAAAATTCCGAGTGGCAACAACTTTGATTTAAATTTGGTTGTAGCACACCGTGGTGGTGTATATGCATATCAAGTACTATATAATAGGGCACTCAGTACATTTTTACCTTTCAATATTCCACGGGACACGTTTCTAGACTTTTTCGAATTCTGAACCTCTACTATTATATACCATTCTATAAAGTATTACAGATTGTGAGATATATAGTGTGTCCCCGGATGGGGTGCTGCACTCTTGTAAACTTTCTTATTTTGCATTTGCCGAGAAAAAATCACTGTTTATAAAAAGTATTGCTTGTCTTAGGAAGTAATAAACAGTTGATAATTTTATACAGGGTATTCTAAGAATTTTTTCAATTATGAAAAAAAGGCTTAGCTGCAAAGTAAAGAAATAACAATTTTCCAACTAAGTTGAAAATTCTTCCATATGTAGACTTCCTACTAGTACACATTTTTTCTAATCTCTTTCTAAATCTTCATAGATAGTTTGCTTAAAGTCTAGTACATGTTTTTTAACTTTTAGAATACCCTGTATAATTTACTATTCTTGACTTCTTAAGGCAAGCAAAAAACTTTTTATAAAGAATGACTTTCTCTCGGCAAATCAAAAATAAGAAAGTTTACTAGAGTGCGGTACCCCATTCGGAGATACACTGTATAAGCATGCTGGCCACAAAACACGTTATAACATTCTCGCCATCGCATATCGTACCGGCTTATATTTAAATCTATTTTTTAGGATTTATTTTTTAACTCTTACCTTCCTTCCTTCTTTCCTTCATTTTCATAATACTACATTGCCCTTTTTTATAAGCTTTGATATAAGTCACATCTACATCTACATCTACTTACGCCGAAGTTTCACTTCTTGTTGTTTAACTGCAACTCCTGCTATATTTGTAGCATTACACATGTAAGTACCCTCATCTTCTTCACTAGTATTGAAGAAGGTAATTTTTTCCATACTATCAGAAATATGAATCCTCGTTTGTTCTTGTGGATTAAATAAAACTCCATTCTTAAAGCAAAATAGTGCAACTTTACTAGTTAGTGAAGACTTCATGGATGTTATTTAACATGTGGATTTCGTTTGAAAAATGATACAAAGCTATTATTATATTAAAAAGTCATCTATTATTATTTAAAAAATATACATTCCCCAATAATTCAAGAGGACACACTTGTGCGAATTTGAGCATTTCCGCCATGCAAACTGGACGTCAAACAGCAGAAAATAATTAAATACATCTTGGCTGGTATGGTTTCAATTTCCTCTTTAAATCGGTATTTTAACTTATTCAGAGTGGCAAGAAAATTGACGTACTAGGTACTCACACACAAGAGAATTAAGCCCCGTAAGACCAGTTAAATGTTCCGAAACGTAAATATTGAAACTAGGGATTGCAATTTACCGGAAGTTTTAATAACCGGTAAATCGGCAAATAAAAATGTAAATAACCGGTTAACCGGTATTTAATTGTTTGCCAATTTTGCCAAGAGTAACGCCGCGTATAATTCTAACCGGGGTAAAGTAAGTATCTTTAAAGGACCGACTCTTGATTTGAGCATTACAAGCTAATAGATCGTTGTCCATAAAAATTTTCTGTAAGCAAATATAGGCAACAGCCATAAGCTGCCTCACTAGCATCACAGCACAGCATCACAACCGTGTAATTGTATTTCAGTTGCGTTAGGCAAAATTATATATCGTGATATTCGTGTATTTGTTAATAAGGAAATTTGTATGCGTAGACTTGTCCATTCTGTATGAATGTGTACCGGTACAGACTCATCCCAATCTAGTTTTAATTGCCAAAGATGTTGCACCATTATTTTTGCTTTAACTATAGTGGGTCTTATTAAACCTAACGGCTCGGATATTTTCGATATATCCGATAAAGTTAATCTCTTAGTTACTCGAGTATTTCGCGTTTCTTCGCTGATAGTGAATTGCCAATTCGGCGTTCCATAAGAGTCCCAATGTTTTTATGCACGTGTCATCTGTTATATGATAATGAGGTAAATTCTTGCTCTCGTTACGAAAATCGTTTAAGATGGACATCCATTTTCTTAAATGAAAACCTGCATCATTTAAAATAGTATTTATTTCGCGTCTAATCCTCATTGTGTTTTCAACAGTATCTGATCCTGTTATTAAATCATCTACATAGAAATCTTTAGTAATAATTTGACTTGCTTCGTATAGCTAAAAACGAGGTTGATGATGCGCCATATATAACGGTATTTAATTTGAAATGACTTAACTCCTCATCAGGATCGGTTCGCCAAATAATTCTTTGCAAATCTCATGACACTATGCCACTTGGATCTGACGGTACATTTTTTCAAAATTTATTACAAAATTGTGTTTTCTGAACGGAAGTACGATTAAAAACAAATCGTCTTGAATGACAGGTCCTACTAATAAAATGCCATTATGTGGCAGATAATATGTTATAGTATTTTCGCAATTATCATCATCCTTTTTTATTTTAGTCATGTGACCTAGTGATTCATATTCTGCCATGAATTCTATATAACGTTTTTCCAATTCTTAGTCTCGTTGTAATTTACGTTCGAGAGAATAAAATCTTCCTATTGCATTTTCTCGCGAGTTGCCGAGGTCGGGTATATTTTTCCGTATAGGCAGATGCACTATAAAACGTCCGGAATTATCCCGTTTTACATTTTCTATGAAATTTCTTTCACACGATATTTCTTCTTCGGAATATTTAGTTTCTCTAATTGAGCTTGAATATTTTCTGTTACTGATGAATTATATGTTATATTATCGCAGTTATTTGGTTGAGGTAAAACAGTTCCTGAAACGATCCACCCGACGTGGGTTTTATGTAAAATTAGTTGATTTGATTTTAATTTAATTTGCCCTATGCATAACAATTCCAAAAATACCCCCGCGCCAAGAAGCATATCGATTTCACTAGAGGTATGAAAATGTGGATCAGCTAATGTTATGTTTTGAGGAAAAGTCAGTTGTGAGATGTTAAAGGTTGTCGTAGGAATAGTTCCAGTTATGCTTTTTAATACCAGGCACGAAAATTCTCTAATATATGCGTTGTGTCTGGATTTAAGTGTAATCTGTACCTTTTCTGATATATTTGTTACTGACAGATTGATTTCCAAAACAGGTAAGCTAATTTTGTTACTTCGTAGTCCCAAACGCGTAAATAAATCGCTTGCAATGAAATTTGACTGGCTACCTGAATCCAAAAGTGCTCTGCATTTTACGAAATTTCCGAGATTGTTATATACGTAGATGATTGCTGTTGATAATACTATCAAAGGTTCTTTATTTTGTTGAATACAATGTGTAGTAATTGATGAGTCAGAATCAGAACTTATTTCGTGTTGTGTATTTAGCTCTTCAGTATTTTCAAAATGTAAATGTGTATTATGCCTCTTGTCACACACTTTACATGAACTAGGTCTGCAATCGGTGGAATGGTGTACCTCACGAAGGCAATTTGTGCATAATTTCAATTTTTTTATTTCAGAAAATTTCATTTTAGGAGTTAGTTTTAAGAAATTTTTACAATTGTAAATATTATGAGAACCTTTACACATTGTACATTGCATGTCATAAGGTGAGTCGTTCCTTGAATTTTGTATAGGTCGGTTTGCTGTATTTGAAATGATTTACGCTGGTATTAGAATCTAACGTTTCTAGAATTCGACAACGTTGTATGAGAAAATCAGTGAAATCGTTTAATTTGGAAGAATCTATCTTTATACTAAAAGTTTCCCATTCCCTTTTTGTGATAGGATCAAGTTTTGATACTACAAGATAAATTAATAAAGTATCCCAATGTTCGGTGGGCTAACCTAAACTTTCGAGTGCTCTTATATGCTTTAAAAAATTGTCAAGAAGAGTACGTAATATTATGAGATTCGCGCGTTATAGCGGGCAATTCAAAGAGAGATTTTACGTGAGTGTGTATGATTAGCTTCTTGTTTTCAAGACTTTTACAAACCAAATCCCAGGCAATTTTATAATTTACATCTGAAATGTGCAGAGAATAAATGACCTTTGCAGCTTCGCCTTTCAATGAGGACTGTAAATAATAATATTTTTGAACATTAGACAAGTTTCAGAAAATTGTAAACATTTCTCATATGATCCGTCAAAGTCAGGTAGATTTAAGGTAGGTAATTTAATATTTGATTTTATTCGCTCATGTTTAGGAGCATCACTGAGTAAACTATCCTGAATATATTGTTTGGCGAGAGGAATTGTTTTAAAAATGTATCTTCAAATGATTTCCTATCGCCGATTTGATTTTCAATAGTATCCAAAATTCCTATCTGACCTATCCCAGTGGAATCAAATTCTTCCCAGTTCAAATTTTTTTCGAATCGGATTTGTAGCTCTAAGATGGATCTTTCTCCATTGAAAGAAGTTACAAAATTTTCAAATCGTGTCAGTTGACCTTTCAATTGTCCTCGTTTAAATACTAATTGCCTCAATTCGGCATTAGCCATTATATACGATATGCAAACAAAGAGAGGCTATAAAATGTCTATGATAATAAAAGAGTATTATGTGATATGGAGACTTAGTTGTCTCGCGTCGTGGATGTATCGTGTAATTATTTCGAGATAGAGGCTGCCGACTAGGTATGTTCTTGCTTTATGCCGACTTCAATATTTGTGAAATTTCCAATCCAGCTCTCGAATTACCAATGTTACGTGAGTTTTTTCTAATTGTGTCATCTTTATTACATAAAATTAAAATTCGAAGTTTTCTTATTTGACAGCAGTATTAACAAATTTTTATTTATATTCATTTTCATGGAAACAGGTATAATAACGGACGCTGTAAAAATATGCTATCCTTTTTTAACCGACTGCGACTTCATAAAATTTAAAAAGGAGGAGGTTCTCAATTCGACCCATACTTATGTTTTTTTTATGTTTGTATAATCTTTATTCATAAATTCGCTTAAGCGATTTCTATGAAATATTCGCAAACTGTAGGCTCAGCGGTGGTCCCATATTAATTTCATCAAGCTACGTCTAGAATTAGGTGAGTAAAAATTGGACAAAGAAATATTTTACTAGACAATATTAAGTATCTGGCGCCAGTGATAATTTATAATTCCATAAAATTAAATTTTGTGATGATAAATTCTAATTCCGTAGGAATTGCATTAAAATTGGCAGTGAGGTATTTTAGAAGTAGCTTATAACAAATCTGATGTTAAAACTTAAGAATAAAAATGACGAAGACCATATGACTGCGATAAATGCTATATTTTTGTAGATTTACATGAAATTTGAGACTTAGTAATTTCAGGATTCTTCGATAACGAGCCTAATGTTAAAGTGTAAAAAGTCACAACGACGGGTATTTTACTGTGTAGAAGCTAAATAAAGATGGCACCAAAAATTGTGGAAAAAAATTTGAAAAGGAAATTGAAACCGTCTTCAAAAAAATACCTAAAAATTATTAAATATAATATGACCGCCGCGTCGCACAGTGGAAGAAAAAAAGCCTTTTTTGGACAAAAATCTGCCTACAAGTCAAATCTTAATCAATTTTGATCTACCTCGGCTTAAAATGTAGGTTATTGGCTACACTTTCAGAGTATACTGCCTAAATTGAAAACCCCGATTTCCTAACCTCAAAAAATGTATCAAATATGACTCACTTTTTTCTATTTCTACAAGTCAAATCTTGATCGATTTTGACAATCCTGGGCTTAAAATGCAGGTTATTAGCTACCCTTTTAGTGTATACTGCCTAAATTATGAACCCCGATTTCCTAACCTCAAAAAATGTATCAAATATGAGAGTAATCACGTTTTTCTATTTCTGCAAGTCAAATCTTGATCAATTTTGACAATCCTGGGCTTAAAATGCAGGTTATTAGCTACCCTTTCAGCGTATACTGCCTAAATTATGAACCCCAGGATTGTCAAAATTGATCAAGATTTGACTTGTAGAAATAGAAAAAAGTGATTACTCTTATATTTGATACGTTTTTTGAGGTTAGGAAATTAGGGTTTGCAATTTAGGCAGTATACTCTGAAAGTGTAGCGAATAACTTACATTTTAAGCCAAGGTAGATCGAAATTGATTAAGATTTGACTTGTAGGCAGATGTTTGTCCAAAAAAGGCTTTTTTTTCCACTGTGCGTCGCCCAGTTAATTCAATCTTGTTACATAATATTGATATTGAGGTTGCTGTAAAAGTTAATAAATAACGTATTTATAATTGGCTTCAATGTCCATATTTGGTAATAAAGTTTAATTAACTGGGCGACGCCGACGGTGAAATTTTATCTCATAATTATTATTAAATTTTTAGGTATCTTTTTTTGAAAGCGATTCAATTTTCTTTTTCAAAAACTTTTTCCGTGCATTCCCTGAACACTAATAACGAAAATTTTGCTTATTTTAGCGACATTAAGGTGAAAGTTGACCTCGTTAATGAAGTACGTGTTATCCGATTGCTTATTAAAAAAGCCGTCATTAAGCGGCAAAATTTTGCATATTTATGAAGTCATTTTCAATTTTATATAGATGAAACTGCAAACCGTTTATTAAAATTACTTGAACGGCCATCATGGATAGATTCAAGGCCTGCTTGTGTTTACGATTAGGGTCACTCAAACGTGCACAGCGTCGACATTTTCAGGACTGGTTGCTATTTTATGGTTTTTCATTAATGGCGGATGTTGTTTTCTTGAACCTCTGTATCAACGATTTTTCTTTTTATTTAGCATCTTTTGTTTATTCATATTCTTTTCAGTAAAATGACTACCCTGTATATTTTCACTAAAAGTATATCAAATTTCCTACTCGGTAATAATGTCAACTACATTCCAAATATTATTTTCGTCACATCTCCCTCGTAAGTATACTCTAATTCCATTTTTTGACGATCATAAGTGACACTTTATGTACCATATGCCTGTTGCCCAGGAACCGAAACCGAAATTTATTTCGGTTCGGTTTCGGTTACGGTTATCTGACTTACACCATTTTCGGTTTTCGGTTACGGTTTCGATTTTAAGAGCAGCGTTAATTTGGTTTTCAGTTTCGGTTTTCAAACCAGCATCAATTCGGTTTTCAGTTACGGTTTCGGTTTTTCAGAATCTCACATTCCGGTTTTTGGTTTCAGTTACGGTTAGGAAAAATTCGTTATTACGGTGCGGTTTTCGGTTAGGGTTTCGGTTAAAATTAAATTAATGCTTGCAGGGACCGAAAACGACGGCTCGGTTTCGGTTACGGTTATTTAACGCACACCATTTTCAGTTTTCGGTTACGGTTTCGGTTTTCAGAGCAGCGTGAATTTGGTTTTCGGTTTCGGTTTTCAATGCAGCGCCAATCCGGTTTTCGGTTTCGGTTTCGGTTCGGTTACGGTCCCTGCTCTTGCCATTGGTAACGGGTCGTTATTTTTCATATCGTCCCTAAGGAAACAAAGTAAAGGGCATAGCCGGGTAAGCATGGTGTGACTGCCCCCAAGCGTCTGGCGCTTATATTTGTGCAGTAGGAAGCAATCTTGGAAAGTAGCAATTTCACAAAATATTAGCCCGAAAAAGAGACCGGTTTGGGGTGAGTAAGAGAGGGTTGATTTTAGCAAAACTATTTTTTTTCTAAGAAACGGCGCATTCAATCGTTTTGTAAAAAATATATGTTAAAGACCTACTGAGAAAGTACTAAATAAAAAATCATGCTCAAATTTCGAAAACAGATACAGTAAAAAAAACATATATATTATTTTCAAATTTTTTTTAGGGTAACTTATCCCTGGGGTACCAGCCTGAATTTTTTTCTGTAGCATGTCTATGGACTCACTTATGTTATATTTTTTTCCCAGTCTTGTCCGAAGATTACGCCATACTTAAAAAAAATGCCGAAGTGTGCAGTGCCGTATGCATATTTTGTGGACAATTAACTCCTTGCAAGTAAAAAAGGCCAAACTGCAAAGTAAATATGGATATCTGAGTAGTGTATACATATTAGTGACTAGTGATTATGGAGATGGTGAACGTTGTAAGAGAAACCAACATAAAGCTGCAACGCTGACAGTTAATTAGGTGCTCAATAGAGTTGACTCTTGCGCCGCAAAAATCAGTTTATAGCCGTAATGTTAAATATCATTAAGGGTAAAACCTAAAGTCAGCGGTACTATGGAGTACCTTGTCAAAGACTGTCATTATTCACATATTACCGTCGGCGGGGATAAGAGCTTGGTTGTTAACAATTTGCAGCACTAAATCGTAGCATTACTAACCTGAGAAGGATATAGATGTTAATCTTCCTCACTGTCATCTGCAATCATGCTATCCTTCTGGAACAATAGGGAGAGAACTTCTGCCGGTTTAGGTATGCTTGCTAGATATCATCCGTACGAAAGGTAATACACGACAGCAGCTACATGGGAACAAGATCCAACAGTTTGATACCCATTGGCACATTCACAGAAATGTCTTCTAACGCCGACACTGTGGGGAATATAGTCGAGGAAACATCGGTAAACCTTCGTTTTGATATGACGTGAACAAACTTGTATTTTGAGTACATTGGACTGGTCCTTAGCGTACTGAAGATTAAGTGTTCCGTCTTCATTTATGACTTCGAGATACGAAATCGTTTGTTTATATTGATACGATCCGGTAAAAAACAGTTTTAAATCCGTCATTTCTGGGAAGTCCAGTACATCTTTGCTGGAAATATCTACAAAAGGCAGTTTTGCAATTTCTTTGAATGTGCCAGTGGGAATCGAACTGTTGGATGTTGTTCCCATGTAGCTGCTGTCGTGCATTATCTTTCGCAAGGACGATATCTATCAAGCATACCTAAACCGGCGGAAGTTCTTTCTCTATTGTTTCAGAAGGATAGCATGAGTGCAGTGATTGCAGATGACAATGAGGAAGATTAACATCCATATCCATCACAGGTTAGTAATGCTACGATTTAGTGCTGCAAATTATTAACAACACATGACTGTTAAGACCAAGCTCTTATCCCCGCCGACGGTAATATCGATAGTACCGCTGACTTTAGTTTTTACCCTTAATGATATTTAACATTCCGGCCATAACCTGATTTTTGCGGCGCAAGAGAGTTAAACTCTATTGATCACCTAATTAACTGTCAGCGTTGCAGCGTTATATTGGTTTCTCTTACAACGTTCACCATTTCCATAATCACTAATCACTAGTATGTATACACTACTCAGGTATCCATATTTACTTTGCATTTTGGCCTTCTTTATGTGCAAGGGGTTAATTGTTGACAAAATATGCATACGACACTGCACACTTCGGCATTTTTTTTAAGTATGGCGTAATCTTCGCACAAGACTGGGAAAAAAACATAACATAAGTGAGTCCCCAGACATGCTACAGAAAAAAATTCAGGCTGGTACCCCAGGGATAAGTTACCCTAAAAAAAATTTGAAAATAATATATATGTTTTTTTTACTGTATCTGTTTTCGAAATTTGAGCATGATTTTTTATTTAGTACTTTCTCGGTAGGTCTTTAACATATATTTTTTACAAAACGATTGAATGCGCCGTTTCTTAGAAAAAAAAATAGTTTTGCTAAAATCAACCCTCCCTTACTCACCCCAAACCGGTCCCTTTTTCGGGCTAATATTTTGTGAAATTGCTACTTTCCAAGATTGCTTCCTACTGCACAAATATAAGCGCCAGACGCTTGGGGGCAGTCACACCATGCTTACCCGGCTATGCCCTTTGGGAAAATTTTCTCTTTTATATAACAAATATTAAATTAAATGTTTTAACTTTTTTGGAAGTAAATCCAGACAAGCCTTACTTGCTATATCTTCTATATCCGACATTATTTTCAAAAATGTTCAGAGCTATTAGAATAATATGATTTATTTTATTGACGGTTGTCATAGATATTCCAAGCATCGCTACTTTTATTATTTGCTTAGCAAATATGAAATCTTACACTAGTTTTTCTCAAGTTTTTTTCTAGTTTAATGAGTCATGGTTATGACGAAGAATATAATATTCACCGCGGGTCGTACAGTGCAATTTTTTGTCTCGAATACTTGCAAACCTCGGCCCTACGGGTCTCGGATTGCAAATTGTATTCTCGACCAAAAAGAATATATAAATAACTATTTTCACCATTGTTTCTAAATTAATATTTTTTAAGATGACCATCGCGTATATTTTTCACTAAAATAGAGCGGTTTTCTTCCATGACAGTTGTGTTAACTGCATACCAAATATTACCGCCTTCCATAACATTTTCTTCCTTAATTATTTGTTTGAGGATGTTTGCCATGTATTTTTTCGCTAAAAATATACCAATTTTTCCTTTGACAGTTATATTAAATATATGCTAGGCATTATTGTCTTCAGTCATATTTTTTCAATTAATTATTTTTTTAAGGTGTCCACCCTGTATATTTTTCAATAAAAATATTTTCCTTGACAATTGTGTTAATTATGTGCCAAATATTTATGGTCCTCCATCATATTCTTTCCATTAATTATAATTTTTTTTAGGTTGTCCGCCCTGAAAATTTTTCACTAAAGGTATATCCCAGTTCTTCGTTTACAATAGTGTCAACTACCTACCAAATATAATTTTTTTTTGTCAAACATATAACGCTAATAGACAGATGGACACCCGACAGACAGGTAGATTGATGGAATTGAATGACATGCATTTTTGTAATCTGCGTGTTCTGAAACGAAATTCAAAAATATTTCGAAGGGTGATTTTTACTTCCCTCAGTTATAAGGGAAGTACTTCCTATAATCGTGATAAAATCACTCTTCGATTGTTTCTTCAGAATTTCAGACCATATAGATTACGAAAATTTAAGACTTTCAATTTAGTCTAAGAGCCCGACCCAAAACAATTCTCTGAATTTACTAAGCCTGGTTTTTTGCCAGTTGATTACAGTAGTTGTGTACACTAACATACTGTGGTCAGTCAAGCGAAATCGAGAACAGGTGTGTCAGGTACGCCATCAAAGGTGACATAATTATGGAGGTAATAAAATGAATTTTATCTGTCTGGTGTCTGTCTGGTGTGTGTTTATCTTGATCGCTATGTGTACAAAACCAATTGACGAGGAAGAATAAAATTTGGTAGGTAGTTGACGCTAGTGCCAATGAAGAATTGGGATATACTTTTATTGAAAAATATACAGGGTGAACACCCTAAAATAAATAATTAATGGAAAAATATTTGCGGAGGACAATAATATTCCGCGTATAGTGAACATAACTGTCTTGGAAGAAAAATGTGAACAAATAACTGGCTCGGTGGTGCAATGCTTAAGGTGATAGGCTTGCGATCACGGGGTCCCGGGTTCGAAGCCTAGCTAGGGTATGGATGTGTAGTGGCGTTTTTCTCGTGTTGCCGAGACGGTAACAGTGGGGTAGACTGCGGTTGTGTGAGAGAGAACACGGATAGTGCCCTTTTGGCAAGTTGTTCAGTGCATCGAGTCACCCCCTGAGAAAAATCCTGCATCGAGCAAGAAGTCCCAGAGGTACGACGCCAGAAGTCAATCTTTATTGTTGAGGCCTATCCAAACAACCTACGTGGAGGAGAAGAAAAACGTAAGTCAATACTCAGCTCCTTAGAACGCTTCCCTTTCTCAAATTCAAATTGAAAGTCACTTAATTGTTTAATTTTCAAACTCTTGTGATCCTTTCGGTCTTGAAATTAATTTTTTCTAAATTCACTTACTATCTCTAAATAGAATTTGTGTGATATTTGGAAAAAAATATTAGTTGCTAAGTCAGTCTATCGTAGACAACTATAGAATTAAGTTGCTGTTTATTACATTCTGTAATTTACAGACAGGGAAGAGTCAGATCCTCGACCCTATAATTAAGTAAACCACTCATATGTCATTCACTGATTTACTCGAAAGCCTAGAGGAAGCCATTGCATCTCCTGGCACAAGTAACGAACCAGAAAATAATACTTATACACCTATCCAAGCAAGATTAAGACCCAGTAAATTAAATCCTATTCTTTCTGTTAGTACTCAAAATACAGAGATGGCTCAGGTTAATTATCAATTATTACGAATGTATGTTGATACCATAAGACCATTTGACGGCAATGTTTTCGCCCTCAATGACTTTGTCACAGCCTGTAACGCCCTCGAAGCTAACTACGCGAAACCAAACGATACCCCTGATAATATTAATTTAAACAACTTTTTACTTCAATCAATTAAATCAAAATTACACGGGCAAGCTCTTACCATAGTCGGTTGCCGCTTTGACCTAAATTCCTGGGCGGACATCCGCAAAACGTTAATAGACCATTTCTCAGACCCAAGATCAATTGCAAATCTTGAACATGACCTAAGACAAACGACCCGACACAATAATGAATCACTACACGACTTTGGGTTAAGATTGCAAAATTTACAAAGTTTACTATTAGCAAAACTTTCCCAATCAAACGACGGAGCTGCAGAAAAAACAGCTTATACCAAAATTTACGAAAAACTAACGCTCGATACATACACCCATTCCTTACCACAAAACTACCAGGTTATGATACGCTTAAGCCCCTTCACAAAATTAGAGGAAGCTATAAATTTGGTAGCTCGAGAAGAACAATTCAACAAAACATCAAGACAGACATCGTCGCAAAATTTCATAAAAAATAACTTCCATATCAACCAAAATCATAGCTTTAAACCTCAATTTCCATCTCAACCAATGAATTTACCCCCACGTCAAACTATTCAAACACATTTCCCTACTAACCAACAAGTATTCGGAAGACAGAATACAAATCAAAATCAAAACGTCTTTAAACCAAGACCACAAAACACTCAGTCATATAAGCCCACTCCAATGTCTGGTGTTTCTGTCCAACCTAGACAAAATTTTGCCAACCCTTCAACGAGCAAACAGAATTTTTCCCCAAAACTTCATAGCCCAAGAATTACACACAGCTGAACTTGATCCAACAGTAGGCTACTACTATTATCCAGAAGAATATCCTGATATTCCTAACCCTCGATTTGCAGACTTAAATATTTCCGAAAACATCGATCTCACTCCAGAAGAGCCAGACGAGTTCCAAAATCAAAATGAAGAATACAATGAGGACGTAAATTTTCTCAAAGAGCCTCAAAACGATCAATCGTCGAATTGAATTCAGTAACCGCCCCTTGTAGTTTACCATATATACAAATCCAAAACCCCCCAATGAAACTTCTCATAGATACAGGTTGCTCCAAAACTATCATTAGACCCCACATAATTGAAAACTTCTATTCTGATTGTATGTACACTAACTCTACAAAAATTAAAACATGTCACGGAGAGACAGACATACAATTTCATGCTGAAATCCCTGCCTTCGACGAATTTAATGCAGACGACACTCTTGACGTTTTAGTATATAACTTTCACGAGTTTTACGACGGTTTAATAGGATTTGAAGACTTATCTAAATTTAATTTTCTATTAGATTTCGAAAATAAAGCTCTCTTTAACCATGATGTTTGCATACCACTATTATTAAGAACCCCTAACGACACATCACGCACCTATGATTTAAACTCAAATGAAGTGGTTATAAAGCAAATACCTGTAGATATTTACAATGGAGAAATTCTAGTCCCAGCATTCTCAAACGGCACAGTTAGTATCCCGGAAACCCTAACCATTGCGACAGTAGAACTTCATAATATGAATGAATTTTCTACACAAGCTATCTTTGACCAGCCCTTAAATGTTTTACCATTTCAAGATTTCGAAACTTTTACCCCTTATATACGTCCCCTAGAAAACTCTAAACATAAAATTGATCTAAGTAAAACTATCCGCACAGAGCATTTAAATTCCGAAGAAAAGAATGCGCTCTTTTCAGTTCTAAAGAAACATCCCAACTTTACTTTCCTGATGATAAACTTTCTTTCACTAACCATGTAAAACATGAAATTCGCACCAGCGACGAGACCCCTGTCTATACCAAATCATATAGATATCCTTTCATACACAAGCAAGAGGTACAAACCCAAATAGACAAAATGTTAAAAGACGGAATCATAAGACCCTCAGTCTCCCCTTGGAGTTCCCCCATATGGATCGTCCCTAAAAAACTAGATGCCTCTGGAAAAAAGAAATGGCGCATAGTCGTTGATTACCGTAAGATTAACGAGAAAACCATCACCGACAGGTACCCCCTACCAAACATTACTGACATCTTAGACAAACTTGGTAGATGCCAATATTTTACCACACTTGACCTTGCATCAGGTTTCCATCAGATCGAGATGCACCGAAACAGTATCGAAAAAACTGCTTTTAATGTCGAAAAAGGACACTATGAGTATGTACGCATGCCATTTGGTCTAAAGAATGCCCCCAGTACCTTCCAAAGAGTCATGGACAATGTCCTAAGAGACCTCCAAAATAAAATTTGTCTTGTATACATGGATGATATAATCATCTTTTCTACCTCCCTTCAGGAACATATTCAAAATTTACACCTTGTCTTCACGGCTCTCGAGAATTCAAATCTCAAGATACAACTTGATAAATCCGAATTTCTATGTAAGTCAGTCGAATTTCTAGGACATGTAATAACCACTGACGGCATAAGGCCAAACCCAAAGAAGATAGACGCTATTAAATCTTTCCCTATCCCTAGAACACCTAAGGAAATTAAATCTTTTCTAGGACTCCTTGGCTACTATCGTCGTTTCATTCCAAATTTCGCCAAAGTTACAAAACCCCTCACTCAATGTTTAAAAAAGGAATCAGAAAATTACCCTCACCGAAGAATACGTCTCCTGCTTTAAGGAATGCAAAAACCTTCTTTGCAATGAACCAGTTTTAGCTTACCCTGATTTTTCGAAACCCTTTACCCTAGAATGTGACGCTAGCAAATATGCCATTGGCTCTATACTCGGTCAAGACGGACATCCTATCTCATATTATTCCAGAACCTTAAACCCCGCAGAAATCAACTACAGCGTTATCGAGAAAGAATTATTGAGCGTAGCCGACAGTTGCAAATTCTTTCGTCCCTACCTCTTTGGACACCACTTTACTATCATCACAGATCATCAACCACTACAATGGTTGTATCACTTGAAAAACCCAAACTCTCGACTGATTAGATGGAGATTACGCCTCGACGAATACGATTACACCATCAAATATAAAAAAGGGAAACACAATGTAAACGCAGACTGTCTCTCACGACCCCCTATACAAGAACTTAATGCCATCAACAATGATGACACTAATTCGATGATTGTAAATTCTCCAGATCTACAATCAATTCTAGATGAATTACCCGAAGTAGACCCAGAAATCGCAGAAAATTTAATAAAAGACATTGACGAACATACTTTCGACAACAACACTGTACATACAGCTCTTTCAAGTTCCACATTCACAATGCCTTACTCAAAATCAGCCATCAATATTTATAAAAACCATATTTTTATAAAAGAAAGCGACAATGCAGTCACTAACACCCATATCTTAGAAACACCTTTCCCCGGATACAAGAGA
Organism: Rutpela maculata; assembly: GCA_936432065.2. NCBI lineage: Eukaryota > Metazoa > Arthropoda > Insecta > Coleoptera > Cerambycidae > Rutpela > Rutpela maculata. The sequence continues at coordinate 70,145,051 of OW386288.2, read as the reverse complement.
CACAGAATTGTACTAAAATCACGGACATCTGATGAGGAGGTATTTAAATTTGTGAAACAGTTCTTACGTTCCACTCAAAATACTCAAAATTGTTTTAATTTCAACGACGAATCTATCAAACACAAAATAATTAGAATATTTCAAAGGTTCTTAAACTCCAACGACTCAATGAATTGCATAATTTCAAATAAAGTTCTTGAAGATATTTCTCAAGAAGATAAATAGAATCAAATAATAAAATATATGCACGAAGGAAAAACTGTACACCGCGGAACCAAAGTCACAACTAGTTTAATAATGAGAAAATACTATTGGCCTAATATCAACTATCAAGTTGCCCAATATATAAAAAATTGTCACACGTGTAACACTTGTAAATACGACAGGCACCCACAGAAAATTAAATTCCAAAATACACCAATACCCAAGAAACCTCTAGATGTTATTCACATAGACCTTTTTCACTTTTCAAATGAATGTTACCTTACTATCTTCGACCCTTTCTCGAAAATCGGACAAAGCTATCCCTTAAAGTCTAAAACAGGAATGGAAGTACAACAAAACCTCTTAACCTTTATTCAACACTACGGAAAACCTTACAAAATAATTTGTGACAAAGGAAAAGAATTCAATAACACCATGATCATTGACTACTGTGACCTGCATAAAATATCTTTACATTTTACCAGTACCGACAGTCATACATCCAACAGCCCTGTTGAACGCTTCCATAGTTCATTAATAGATAGCATGCGATGCCTAACCTCAGAAAATCCTAATTTCCCCAACTACTACCTGATGAAATTGGCTACTATCGGATACAACGAGTCGATACACTCCCTTACTAAACACACCCCTTTCGAAGTTCTTTTTGGACATTTAGACAAACCCTCTCCGTTTGAAATATCAGACGAAATTATCACCTCAGACTATATACAGGAACACAAAAACCTTACCCAAGAGCTATACGAACAGCTCAGAATAAACCAAGTTCTAGACAAAGAAAACATAATAGCAAAAATCAATAAAAAACGCAAAGAACCAAAAATTTATAATCCGAACGATATAGTTTATATTAGAAATTCCCAAGCTACGCGCGCAAAGAATCTCCCTAAATTTATATCAGCAACAGTAATAAAAGACGACGGACCCGTTATCATCACCAATAGAGGACGATTTACAAAAAATCAAGTACGTGACAATACACTAGAACAAACCCCAGACAATGATTCTGACGATGAACCCTTGTTTCAGGTAAAACAGAGACTAATCCAGGACAAGATCAATAAACATGTCACCACTCCTATTAGTACTACTGTTGATTTTGAGGACATATTGCCTAAAAATTAAGTCCATTCATAACCCCATCTACCTAATGACTTACCAACCAACCCGACTTATTAATAACTATCACTCATTCTCTTACATCATCGACTTAAACATAGTCGAAAATCAAATCCAACAGACTACCGAAAATATGTTAGATTTCCCGAATATATGTACTAATTATTCAAACACGCGTTTAACCCAACTCTCGAAACTAGTATATTCAAAATTCCTAAACTTTCAACCCATGAATCGAAAAAAACGAGGACTAGTTAATGCTATTGGAAAAATTAATAAATTCTTATACGGTACTCCTGACGCAGATGACTTAGAAGACATAAATTCAAAGTTAAATACTCTTATGAGGAATCAACATTCTTTAACGGCTCAACTAAACCTAAGAACTTCTCTGTATACGCAACCAATGGATAGAATAAACAAAACTTTAGAGGTCATTGAAACAAATGAAAAATCAATCATGTTTCACTTGAACACGACAATAAACCAACTTAATAATTTAGGAAAAAACGTATATTGCCAAAGCTTAGCAAACCAAATATCACAGAACTTTCTACTCATTTTAAATCACTTAGAAACTTTAGAAAATGCACTAGTAAACTCCTATTCAGGAATTATACATCATTTCATCATGTCTCACTCAGACTTAATACATATTTTGAAGACTTTAGTAACTCTTTATAACTCTAGAAACCTCTTAAAAATAGACACCGATGAATATTACAGATTATTTCACATTCAGACTAAAGTTAACAAGAATTTGATTTATGTTCAATTAACTATCCCACTCTTTGACATTAGAGACTTTCAATTAGTCCAGTTAATTCCTATTCCCTTAAATAACACTATCCTCATACCACCAAAACCCTACCTAGTACTGAGTATTGATCATTCTGCCCATTTATGGAAAGACACTGCCTGCCAAACGATCAACAAATACCATATTTGTGATGGAGAACCTCTACCTTGGACTTCCAGTTGCTTCCTTAACTTGTTAGAAGGGAAACAACCTAACGACTGTGTCCTACAAAAGATCAAAGTAAATACCGATCTTCTATTAAGGATTTCCAAAGATAAAATTATTTGCTTCCCTCGAGAAGAAGTTGTTATTAAAAGCTCATGCCCAGAACAAGAAATAATTCAACTAAATACTCTCAGCGAAGTTACACTCAAACACAACTGTAGCATTATTATTAAAAACACTACCTACTCGATAGATAGTACTAGACTTGAAGGACGTCCATTCTATCTACCGAAAATTGAAAGATATACTATGTCCCAACTACCAGACCTTCACCTTCACAAGAATTTCCCGCAGACTTAAGCAAAATGTCTGAATCACTGAAGCAACTCCAACCACTAGAAATTGAAGACTTCAAGACTCCTACTCATCACACTTGGATTCTCTACTTTCTTATTTTTTTGATTATCTTTGTAATTTTAATTTACGTTTTCTTTAAATATTTCAAGACAAAGCCATTTAACATAAAAATTATAAATAAAGGCAAACCGCCCAATGAACCTATTGAACTCCAAGATTCAAACCTTCATGTAAAGGATATGAATCCATTTTAAGAAGGGAGGAGTTATACGTTATCACTTGTTTACTCGTTATTTTTATTTTGATAACGATACTAGTAAATGTCATAATAAATATAGTTATAAATAATATTGATAGTTTTACGCTATCACTTGTTTACCCATTATTTTATTTTGATTATTAAACGTCTAATAAATATAGTTATAAATATTATCAAATGGCCACCAGTTTGATAAACCGGACATATAAATATCCGTACCAAACTCGCAGCCATTAGAAAGTGTTGTAAGCTGTTCTAATAAAGAAGTTAGTCCAATATTGCAGTTTTCTTCTACCGAGAAATCCTCGTAAACTTATTTTGGGTGTTGTGATATTGTCTATGTGTGTCTGTCCATCCTGGTTGAGTGGTAGAATAGCCTACGGTTAAACTCCGCCAGGACATTAATATAAACAAGGTGTTAAAAAAAATAGAGGGTGGTCATCCTAATTATTAAGGAACTATGGTTGGAATGGTACTTGGAGTATTGCTGACACAATTACCGAGGATGACATCTGATACTTTTAGTGAAAAATAAGTACAGGGTTGTCACTTAAAAAAATAAACGACGGAATAAGATAGTGTTTTGAATGTAGTTGTCACTTTAAACTAGAAAAAATCTGATATTCTTTTAGTGAAAACATGTACAGGGTGATCATGCAAGAATTTTTTTTATTAAATAACAATGCCAAACAGAGAGAAAAGTTTTGTGTAAATACATGTACAATTTTTTTTCACAATTACAGTGCTTCCCTTCGGTAAGCGAGGAAATTAAAAGCGGCTAAATAAAATGCGCGAGGTACTCAACAGACTAGCGCCCCATTATCACTAATCAATTCGAGTATGTACAATACTTAATTGGCTGTAACGGTTGCTTAGTTATTCCAATTCGAAAAGCAAAATCCACACTCTAAACTTAACACATATAAAACAGAATAACAGCCAACACCACATTATGAATATTTGAGCGTTGTTTCTTCATTTATATTTACCTTATACCAATTCACAGTGGGCTTAGGAAATCCAGATGCTTTACAAATTAATTTTAGTTCGTTAGGTGTAACAATTTCCAGTTCGTCTTTCAAATTTGTATTGTAGATTCTTGGTCGTTCGGGAGCTGAAATATTAAGAATATACAAAAACGAATTAAGATTGATATTGTCAATGTTCGTTTCTGGCCGTTGTTACTAACTGCGTGGACTTTATTCTGCTTTTGGTTCATTATCATTCTAGAACAGAACCCTAAATGTGTAAAAATAGCAAAATAATTTATACAAATTTGGAATGACTCTAGAACAATAATATCACAGCAAGAGAACAAAGCAAGTATAATCTGAGAACAGTTCAAAATAGCTAATAAAATTAAAAGTGCACATCCCGTTAGTTGTTTTATCCAATAAGTGCTATGTGTATAACGTTAGTGTATAGGTCAAATTATTATTATACTCTTCGCAAATATGAAAACGAAGGCTATATGGCATTTGATTGGCACATTTTTAAAACCATAAATGTCGCTCTTGTCACTGTGTTAGTGAACGAATTTTGAACAGCTTTCAAAATGTCCGTCTTTCTGTCCGTCCGTCACGTTTATTGTAAGCACGTTAATTTAAGAAAGAAAAGTCTGGTTTTACTGAAATTTTGACAATAATTTACTGTTTGCTGGAGGGAGAATCCCATTGTTTTTTTACTAAAAAAGTTCTGGAAGCTGCTGAAACCATCAGTGTGACGCTCTGAAGTAGTTTCCAAGACACTTGGATACTACATTCGAAAACTGTCACTCATTGAGGGTTTTGCCAACCATGTTGGCATCATCTGGATGGGGAGGTGTACAACATTTATAAATATACTCACTTAAAACTAATTTCAAATTAACAAATGTATTTTACCAGAATAACTAATAATAATAATAAATATGTATATCATCTCAATTTAAAATGTTGATTCTTAGTTAGGTACTTTGAGATGAGCAGGTGAAATTTTCTATATTCAGAATATAACTGTGTTTTTACCTCAATTTATCTATCCGGCGAATTGTTTGGGTACTTCCCGATGACCTAGGCACTTGAAATTTGGCATGGAGGTAGGTACCTTTACAATTTTCAATTCGAAAATTGGAAAATTCAAAATGGCAGCTCCAATATGGCGACCAGTCTATATACATAGAGGCCAATACCCACTTTAAAATGAAAACGCTGAAAAAATTGTAAGAGCTGTGAAAAAGACCATAGGAGCAAAGTTGTAGAAAATTAAACTACATAAAAAAAGTAAATGACGACATATATGTATGTTTTATTGTTTTGACAATATATCCGTTTAAATTCGATGAATCTACTTCACGCCACATTTTACTCACCTCCCTTGTACATACCATAAGAGATAGATATATGCGCTCATTGAGTTCTTTGTACAATTCTACTACAATTCTCTACAATTTTGCTTGTACATTTTTTCCAAATCTCGTATCACGTTCGCAGCATTTCGACTTATAACTTAAACGGTTTGCCTGCTCCCCTCCGCCGCACCCCGTCCTTTTCTTCCACGTGCTAGATGTCGGCTGGATTCTAAAATCTTTTATAATGATGATAAACTATTAGTATTAATAAAAAATATATCAACCATATTCTGTATGTTTGTTTAATAACACAGCCCCACAAAAAAAGTGGTCTGTCCGGCGAACCAGACCAGTGTATCCGTATGTATTTGGATCCGCTGAAACAGAATCCAAAGTCAGAATTGTCAGATTGGCTCATTGTTCACCCCCCAACCCCAAAAAACACTCCCCAAACAAATGGTCTGTCCGGCGGACCAGACCAGTATTTTCGTATGTATTTGCACCTGCTAAAACCGAATCCGAAGTTAGAATTGTCAATTTGGCTCGTTTTTAACCCCCAACCCCAAAAAACACCCCCATATAAAAACAAAGTGGTCTGTCCGGCGGATTATACCAGTGTATCCTTATGTATTTTGATCTGCTGAATCCGGATTCGAAGTTAGAATTGACAGATTGGCTTGCTTTTCACCTCTAATACCGAAAAACGCCTCCTCCAAAAAAATTGTTTGTCCGACGGACCAGATCAGTGTATTTTTATGTATTTGGACCTGCTGAAACCGAATCCGATGTCAGAATTGTCAGACTGACTCGTTCTTCACCTCCAACCCCAAAAAAACCCACAAAACAAAAACAAAGTGGTCTGTCCGGCAGACTATACTAGTGTATCCTTATGTATTTTGACCTTCTGAATCCGGATTCGAAGTTAGAATTGACAGTTTGGCTCGTATTTCACCCCCAACCCCGAAAAACACCCCTTCCAAAGAAATGATACGTCCGGCAGACCATACTAGTGTATCCTTATTTATTTAAATCCGCCAAAACCGAATCCGAAATTAGAATTGTCAGATTGGCTTCTTTTTCACTCCTAACCCCAAAAAACAACCCCGAAACAAACAGAAAATGGTCTGTCCGACGGACTATACCAGTGGATCCTTATGTAATTTGACCTGCTGGATCTGAATTCGAAGTCAGAATTGTCAGACTTCCTCGTATTTTCTAACACACCCCCCCAAAAAAAGTGGTCTGTCCGGCGGACCATACCAGTGTATCCTTATATATTTGGACCGCTGTATCCTTACCAAATACATAAGGATACACTGGTATGGTCCGCCGGACAGACCATATTTTTGAGGGGATGTGTTTTTAGGTGTTAGGGGGTGAAAAACCAGCCAATCTGTGAATTCTAACTTCGAATCCCGATTCAGAAGGTTCAAATACATAAGGATACACTGATATAGTCCGCCAAACAGACCACATTGTTTTTGTTTAGGGGTGTTTTTTGGGGTTGGGAGTGAAAAATGAGCCAGTCTGACAATTCTGATATCGGATTCGGTTTCAGCAGGTCCAAATACATAAGAATACATTGGTCTGGTCCGTCGGACAAACCATTTTTTTGGGGGGTGTATTTTTCGGGGTTGGGGGTGAAAAACGAGCCAATCTGTCAATTCTAACTTCAAATCCGGATTCAGCAGGTCAAAATACATAAGGATACACTGGTATCGTCCGCCGGACAGACCACTTTGTTTTTGTTTTGGGGGATTTTTGGGGTTGGGGGTGAAAAACTAGCTAATCTAACAATTCTTACTTCGAATTCGGTTTCAGGAGGTCCAAATACATAATAATCTACTGGTGTGGTCCGCCGGACAGACCATTTTTTTTAGGGGGGGTGGTGTTTCTTGAGGTTGGGGGGTGAAAAACGAGCCAATCTGACAATTCTAACTTCGGATTCGGTTTCAGCGAATCCAAATACATACGGATACACTAGTCTGGTCCGCCGGACAGACCACTTTTTTTTGTGGGTCTGTGTAATTATAATTGAGGTAAATAAATAATAATATCGATGGTATTATTAGAAAACTACTTAATAAAGAAAATTTAATGAAATTTATTCAACAAATTAATGTTAATATTAACGCATCAAATAAAAAATTATTATGTAAAACAAATTTAAAACTGAATGAATGATCTACTGGTACATCATATCGCGTTTCGATGTCAAAGCAAGTATAAAAATTTACTTTCAATGTGTACTGGCTTTACACCATTTTCTATTTAGTTTCATTCGCGAGAGCGTTCCTTATCTTCCCATTCGATTTTCTCGAATAGTGGTAATTCTAGAAATAAAAAAGTTTCAAATAAAAAAGTTACGTCCATCCTTTACCTTGATTTCTTCTCGATATACTTGGTATCTATTTTAAAAGATAAAAAAGTTTCCCACTTACTACATTTGAGAAAGTAAATTTTCACATTGTGTCGACATAGACACAGACAAAAATACTTTTTTCTGTGACGGGAAAAAAGTTTGACATTTTATCTCTCTTGACAGGTAACAAAATGTCATTTTTTATTAAATTACTTTTTCCCCGGGAAAAAAATGAATACTTTTTTTCCCGGATATGTACACATAAGAATATTTTATTATACAAAACTTACATTTCCTTAATGTCAAAGGTACAGTTGTTAAATGTGCATTGCATGAAAGACATGTTCCTCGAACGATTAGGAATGTCTGCTACAGTTGAATTTTCTTGAGTTGAAATCATATTTTCTGCCATTGACGCAACTGCCGTTGATGGTCCTGGCCGCAAATTGGGTCTTATTTTAGCTAATGCACTGCCACACGTTCTAAACACTTTATCAAATATTTCTGTCCTATGCGCTACCGATTCATCAACATACCCTTCAGCTACCGTTGATGACTTCCAACCACCATGTTTCCTTAGTGTCATCAAGTCTCCTCCAGATTCAACTAAAAGTGTAACAGACGATCTTCGAAATGCATGACCTGTATATGACTTAGCATTTTCAAGTAGTAGATAATTGGCTACTGTTTCAGGTATTTTATATTGATTTTTACCAACAACCTGATTGATACATTTTCCATTGCGATGTGCCTAAAATAGGCGGCGATCCTTTGTTGCTGCTGGACGAAGGGCTGTATACATTCTATAAAATTTAATATATTTTTCAGTAACTACAAATCTCCTGTTTACATCATTCTCTTTGTTTGCTTAAGTTTCACAATTAGTAACGTTCCAGAACCATCAATATCATCTAATGTTACTTGGCTGATTTCACAAATTCGACAAGCTCCTGCAATCCCAAATACAACAACAACCTTGGCCATTAAATAAACTTCATCAGGGGCATTATTTAAAAAATCACTAATATGTGTACTTCAAAAATGTAATTAGTTTGCAATATTTTGAAATGTTTCCATTATTATTGGATTGTAACGTACTTTTAATCACAGCCCCACAAAAAAAGCGGTCTGTCTTGCGGAGTAGATCAGTGGAGCCGTATGTATTTGGACCCGCTGAAACCGAATCCGAAGTCATAATTGTCAGATTGGCTCGCTTTTCACCCCTAACCTCAAACAACACCCCCCACCCCAAAAAAAAATGTTCTGTCCGGCGAACCAGACCAGTGTATTCTTATATATATTTGGACCTGCTGAAACCCCAAAAAGCACCTCCAAGACAAAAACAAAGTGGTCTGCCCAGCGAACTGTACCAGTGTATTCTTACGTATTTTGACCAGCTGAATCCTGATTCGAAGTTAGAATTGACAGATTAGCTCGTTTTTCACCCACAACCCCGAAAAACACACCTCTCAAAAAAACGATCTCTTCGGCGGACCAGACCAGTGTATTCTCATGTCTTTGGACCTGCTGAAACCGAATCCGAAGTCAGAATTGTCAGATTGGCTCGTTTATCACCCCCAACCCTAAAAAACACCTCCGAAACAAAAACAATGTAGTCTGTCCGGCGGACTATACCAGAGGAATAATTTGACCTGCTGAATCCGAATTCGAAGTCGGAATTGTCAGATTTGCTCGTATTTCACATCTAACCTCAAAAAACACCCCCAAAACAAAAAAAGTGGTCTGTCCGGCAGACCATACCAGTGTATCCTTATATATTTGGACCCGCTGAAATCGAATCCGAAGTTAGAAATGTCAGATTGGCTCCTTTTCACCCCCAGCCCCCAAAAGACACCTCCCCTCCCCCACAAAATGGTCTGCCCGGCGGACCGTACCAGAGTATTCTCATGTATTTGGTAAGGATACACTGATATGGTCCAGCGGACAGACCACTTTTCTTTTGTTTTGTTTTTTTTGTGGGGGGGGGAGGGGGTTAAAAACCGAGCCAATCTTACAATTCCGACTTCGGATTCGGTTTCAGCGGATTTAAATACATAAGGATACACTGGTATGGTTCGCCGGACAGATCATTTTTCTGGGGGCTGTGTTTTTTGCAGTTAGGAGTGAAAAACGAGCCAATCTGTCAATTTTAACTTCGAATTCGGATTCAGCAGGTCAAAATACATAAGGATATACTGGTATAGTACGCCAGACAGACCACTTTCGTTTTGTTTTGGGGGTGGTTTTTGGGGTTAGAAGTGAAAAATGAACCTTTCTGACAATTCTGACTTCGGATTTAGGTCCAAATACATAAGGATACACTGGTGTGGTCCGCCGGACAGACTATTTTTTTGGGGGTGTTTCTTGAGGTCAGGGGCGAAAAATGAGCCAATCTCACAATTCTGACTTCAGATTCGGTTTCAGCGGGTCTAAGTACATAAGGATACACTGGTCTGGTCCGTTGGACAGACCACTTTTTTTTTGTGGGGCTGTGTCATTGAATAATTCGGCCACACTGTTGATGGCTTTTGTTGTTGCGCCAATTCCGACAAATAAGCCAATAACACCGCCTCCGAGAAAGAACTGCATGTTTTTTTCACCTTCCATTCCATAAATCTTGAATACGCGGTTTCTAGCGTGGTGGCTTAGAGCAAATACTAGGCAGAATCGTGACCTGCTGGATTAAAACGCCAAATTTTGCAGAGTTCTTATCCTTATCAATTCAAGGGAGGAATGCCCGATTTTAGTGTCCGCCATCTTGAAATGCGATGCTATCTTTGTTTTCTTTAGACTGTAACTATAAATTTTCGACTTTTATATGGTTTTCACTAAATATCTCCCCAACTTCTTTCTTTACTCATATTGCAGCCTATTTATTCTTCTTAAACATGAATAAAATAATGTTTGCTGTAAAACTGACTGCATTGGAGATATTTAGCAAAACCGACAAAAATATAGATATATGACCTGAAACAAGTCCAAAACTTAGGAAGCTTGTATCTCGCAAAATATTAAAGTTACAAAAGCGGCTCGGGACTCAAATTGTAGCAAATTTAGTTTAAATTAAATCCTTTTTGCTACAAACACAGAAGTTGGGAGATATTTAGTAAAAACCAGATAAATGTCGAAAAATCACAATAAAACAAAGATGGCGTCACATTTCAAGATGACGGACACTGAAATCGGGCACCCCCTCCTGAACTGATAGTACTGTGGGTATTATAAGAAGTGTGCAAAATTTGGAGCTTTAATCCAGCAGGTCACGATCTTTTCGCTAAGCCGTCACACTGTTCGTAAATTTTCCGCGATTTATCTGACAATAATTTTACTTCCACGTCCAGTGGAAGTATAGTAACGACAAAAAAATTTTTAAAATTTGTATTGTTCAAATAGGCTTAGAATGTCATGAAACGACGAGATTTTAAGTTTGAGCGAAAAAAATTTCTGTCTGTCGGCCTGCCTGTCTGTCTGTAACTTTTTTTGTGCGCACGTTTACTCTGGAACCGTTTGAGATATTGACTTGAAATTTGGTACACATATGTACTTTAACGAGATCTAGAACTGGATTATATTTTCATCCTGTTCTGTCGAAGGGTTGGGGGGTAAATTGGGGTAAATTTGGGGAAAATAGGTAAATCAAGCAGGTAAGAGTCCATAAAATTGGTATTTAGTATATACAAGATAAGCTGAGGTCTCAAAAAAAAAATTGGCATTAGCCACCCCCATTACCACCCCCACCCCATTATTAAAGGGGATGAAAAAAAAAATTGTGATTTAGGGTGTGTACAAGAACCAGAATCCTCAAAATGTTTTTTTACTTCATCCACCCCCACTACCACCCCCTATCACCACCTCCACCCTGCTACCGATGTGGGGTATCGTTTTATGGGTTTTTGGGGTAGAGGATTTCAAATATTATATTATTAAAGTTCCATAAACAATTATTTTCACATACAAAATTTTTTCGTTGTGAGTGACTTAGATAAAAAATCTGGATGTGGAAGTAGTGATTCCTTGGGCAGCGGTTTTTTAGTGATGCTACTTTCGCTGCTTCGACTAATTTCGGTGGTGCAAGAGAAAACTCAGAAATGTCCATTTTTGAACTTTGAATATTCAAAATATCTAATAAATAACTTCGCTAACTAAGTTCGAAAATTTTTAAACTCAGTCACAGAATAGAAATTAAATTGACACATATTTGATTACTTTAAAGGTTTCCTTAGCAACGCAGGTCCAATGTCGCTATAAGTACAACATCCTACCAGTTTAAAACTTCAAAGTTTTTCTGACTTCAATATATTGTAATAATATATTTTTTCAATATTAAATCGTCGTTTTTCACGCCACAGAAAAAAATAATGTATTATACGCTGGTAAAAATATTAGATTTTAACTCTCGGTGTTTTGTCTCAAACACAACCTCGAGCTAAAATTTAATACTGTTTTCCCTCGTATAATAAATAACTATATTTCGTCAAACACAATTATGAAATGAATATTGAATATATTTTACAACCTTCGACCACAAAGCTACAAAATAGACTAACTAATAAATGTTTCACACATCTGTTACAATTAGAAATAGGTAAAGTCAGCATAATGTTATCGTTAGAGATATCTGTGTCTTGGGCATATAATCATTGTGACCTGTACAGTGTCTCCGTACGTACGCACGAACGTACATACGTATGTACGTATAGACCGGAAAGCCTATGGCAATTTTCAATAGCAATTTTAGAACTTAAATAAACCTAAAAATGGTACCAATTTTTAGAGTAGCATCTTCCCTTTTCAAAAAGCTATAATTAAAATTGATTCCTTGCAGAATTCACCAAGTAAAACCACTTTTATCAGCAAAATCGAGTGCTAGTTCGCTGACCAAGAGTAAAGCACAGTGTGCAATTATAGTTAAAACTAACATTATACACTTCGCCGGTCTGTTAAACTGTTAATATAATTGTTGCACATTCTCTAGGATGCTCTTCGCAGATTTCTTGTAAATTATGTTAGTTTATAGACGTTCTAAATTTTATGATACCAACTTAGCTTGCGAAAGACACATTAGTATAAAAAAATTGTACACAAAAATTAAAAAAAGAACAGTCACATCCAACCTGTCTGTGTTTCGACCACAAGACCTTTGAATTGCAAGAAAAAGAAATTTATTTTTAAATTAATTATTGTTATAATTAAGCATGTGCCATAAGTCGAGTATCTTTTGACCAGAGGACCCCAAAACAGCCCCCATTCCGAAAACGCTGCGAAAGGGCTGAAGAACGATTTTCTCCAGGATTCAAGGGCGAGTAACACGATACATGCAATACTTTCCCCCTTGTTCTGATTTATCCGTAGTACGCTCATGAGGGCTTAGCAGATCGGGGTTACTATAGGGAATATTGATAAATCGAACATCTTTTGACCAGGAGACGCCAAAGAAACCCCGAGGGTTGTAACCACCCCCTCCCTGAATGGCAAAAAATTCCGAAAATACTGCGAAAGGGCTGAAGAACGATCTTTCCCCGTTTTCGAGGGCGAAGAACACGATGGTTACAGTGCTTTTCCCCCAACCTTCTGGAACTATGCTTGTAAGGGCTTGACAAATCGAAGATATTAGAGGTAATATTGATAAATTGAGTATCCTTTGATCAGAAGATGCCAAAGCAACTCTAGGAGGTTGAAACCACCCTCTCCCTAAATGACAAAACATTCCGAAAATTCTACAAATTGACTGAATAAAGATCTCTCGTTTTCGAGGACAAGGTTCACGATGATTGCAGTGCTTTTTAACCACCCTTCTGCAACTGCCCCTAAATGGGAAAACTACCCCTGCTCTGATTTTTCCGTACTATACTTGTGAGGACTTGACAGATTCAGGTCATTACAGGGAATATTGATAAATTGAGTATCTTTTGACCAGGAAACGCCAAAACAACTCCTGGGGTTGGAACCACCCCCTTCCTGAATGCCAAACATTCCGAAAATATTGCGAAAGAGCTGAAGAATGGTTTCCTCCCGTTATCGAGGGCGAAGAAGTATTACAACCATCGTATTCCTCGCCATCGAAAACGAGGGGAAACCGTGCCTTCTTCAGCCCTTCACCCAGGGGGTGATTCCAACCTTATTTCCACATACAAAATTTTTCGTTGTGAGTGATTTGGATAAAAAATCTGGATGTGGAAGTAGAGATTCCTTAGGCAGCGGTTTTTGGGTTTTAGTCGATTATAAGTAAACATATTGATATTTTTTCTTGAAATTTGCCATTTGTTCCAAAATGATTATATTTCTTTCTCTGCTAGTTGAAAATTATCCACAACTAAAACTTTTTGAATTATATCGCACAAATAGTCCAGTCAATGAATATATTGTAGAATGCATGGAATATGCGAGACTTTTTGACTTCAGAACTTTGTTAGGAGGAGTTAGTAGGTAAACATACTAAAAATCCCCGCCCCAGGGAGGTGAGCTTACGGTCGGAGAGAGGGGGGCCTTCCCCTTTACCATTTTTGGATTTTTCGATTATATGTCGGAAACGGTGGACTTTAGAAAAATATTTTCTAAATAAAAATGAAGGCTAATTAAATTTCCGATAAAATTGTTTCCACACATATTTGTCGAATTTCCAACGGTTTTAGAGATATACGTTATTAAAAACCGCTGCCCAAGGAATCACTACTTCCACATCCAGACTTTTTATCTAAGTCATTCGCAACGAAAAAATTTTGTATGTGAAAATAATTGATTATGGAACTTTAATAATATAATATTTGAAATCCTCTACCCCAAAAACCCATAAAACGATACCCCTCATCGGTAGCGGGGTGGGGGTGGTGATATTGGGTGGTAGTGGGGGTGGATGAAGTAAAAAAACATTTTGAGGTTTCTGGTTCTTGTACACACCCTAAATCACATTTTTTTTATCCCCTTTAATAATGGGGTGGGGGTGGTAATGGGGGTGGCTAATGCCAAAATTTTTTTTTGAGACCTCAGCTTCTCTTGTATATACTAAATACCAATTTTATAGACTCTTACCTGCTTGATTTACCTGTTTTCCCCAAATTTACCCCAATTTACCCCCCGACGGAACAAGACGAAAATATATCTAGTTCTAGATCTCGTTAAAGTACATATGCGTACCAAATTTCAAGTCAATATCTCAAACGATTCCAGAGTAAACGTGCGCTCAAAAAAAGTTACAGACAGACCGACAGACAGACCGACAGACAGAAATTTTTTTTTCGTTCAAACTTAAAATCTCGACGTTTCGTGACATTCTAAGCCTATTCGAACAATAAAAATTTTAAAAATTTTTTTTGTCGTTGCTATATTTCCACTGGATGTGGAATAGTCGGGGAGCCCTCCCTAGCTGTACGTGCACCCCCCGCCCGATCATTGGGGACAATGTTTTTCATAAAGATTAATGTCTAAGGAATAATTTAAGACATGTCCTAAAAAAAAAAACTGGCTGTACTTTCAAAATGGCGGCCATATGTTAAAATAAAACTGTTGCCAATGTTGTTTTTGCCATTTAACGCAAAAACTAAAAAAGATGGACCAAAACTTTTTGAACAAAAAACAATGTGCATAACATTTTCTACAATTTTGTATCTATACAATATTTTGATAGGAGTTACCATTTTCCAGATAAATGAGTCTAAAATTAAGAAAACATGGAAATTCATATATCGGTAAATCACTTAGAAGAAATAACTGTGACAATTATTGTAAAGCGTATAATATAACTTTATATTATTAATATAAAAATAAAATAAAATAAACTGAAAAAAATTAATAATAATAATAATATTATATTTTGCAGATATTTATCTCGAAAACGGTAACAGTATTATCTGGAAAACGGTAACTCCTATCCAAATATTGCATAGAAACAAAATTGTAGAAAATTTTATGCGCTTTGTTTTTTGTGCAGAAAGTTTTTCTCCATCTTTTTTAGTTTCTGTGTTAAATGACAAAAACAATATTTGCATTTTTTTTTAAACGGACGCCATTTTGAAAGTACAGCCAGTTTTTTTTCTTTAGGACATGTCTTAAATTGTTCCTTAGGCTTTAATCTTTATGAAAAACATTGTCCCCAAGGATCGGGGGGGTGCACGGACAGTTAGGGTGGGCTTCCGTAGTGTTACGTTTTATATTGAATTTTATATTTCATTTTAAGAGATGAATCATTTATCTGGAAAATGGTAACTCCTATGCAAATATTGTATAGGAACAAAATTGTAGGAAATTTTATGCACTTTGTTTTTTGTGTAGAAAGCTTTTCTCAATCTTTTTTAGTTTTTGTGTTAAATGACAAAAACAATATTTGCAAATTTTCTTTTTTAAACGGACGCCATTTTGAAAGTTCAGCCAATTTTTTTTTTTTTTAGGACATGTCTTAAATTGTTCCTTAGGCTTTAATCTTTATGAAAAACATTGTCCTAAAGGATCCGGGGGGGGTGCATGGGCACTCAGGGTGGGCTCCCGTAGTAGAAGTAAAATCGATAATTTTCGAAAAAAATATTTCATAAGTGTATATCAAATTGAAGGAAATTTAATGCTCTACAACTTCGTTTGTGACAATTTGTCTGAGAAACGATCGTGGGAGGCACTAGAAGCAAATGTTTGACAAAAAGAGTTAGGTAAAAATGATTTTTTCGAAAAGTATCGATTTTCAATAACGTATATCTCGAAAACCGTTGAAAATTCGACAAATATGTATGGAACCAATTTTATAGGAAATTTAATTAGCTTTCATTTTTATTTAAAACATATTTTTCTAGAGTCCACCGTTTCCAAGATATAATCGAGAAACCCAAAAATGGGACCTTCCCCCCCTCCTCCCACTGTAAGCTCACCTCCCAGGGGCGGGGACTTTTAGTATGTTTACCTGCTAACTACTCCTAACGAAGTCCTGAAGTCAAAAAGTCTCGCATATTCCATGTATTCCTATTTTGAGCACTCATTGACTGGATTAAAAACACCATTTAGGACATAACGCAAGTTCGAACAAAAAATTATCTCCCCACCCCCTGAATAGTGTAACTAAGCAACTAACTTAATTAATGGTATACATCACTCCATTTTCATCATAACGAGTCTTTTTTTTAACATTTATAGTCTTTTTCGTATATTCTGATTCTTTTATTTAACAAAATATAATTTGTTAACTTATTATTCATCATAAACTCAACAATCTTTATTATTTTATAATGTATTCCGCTTTTGTCATATCTGATTTTCCGTTTCTTTTTAAAATGTTTGTGTTTTGTGTTTATTTTCAATTTTTAGGGTATTGTAACGTAAAATATTTTTGGCAGTTATGTAATTAAAATGCATTGGAAATTTTAATCTATGTAGATTATTTCTATGTTTAATTAAATAATTCATGACAATATTGATTATTTGCGATGTGTTATCTGAAGTACGAAATAATTTTTGTAATTGAGCCACTTTTGCCTCGTTGCTTCAGAATAATATGAAGAATTGTTGTATTCGCTAGTGTGATATGAAATGTTATGGATTTATATGTGTAGTCCCGCGTAACTCGTAGACCCCTAGAGGAGCTTTTCTGAAGAATCTTTTGCCATTTTCAGATATTTCGCTGATAAATACGTACTACTGCTTCTGGTTGCTCGAACGGAAGCGACGTTCTCCTTGTGGTCTCTGGTCAATAATACGAAGCATTAGCTGGTTTAAATATTTTTTTTTACATATTTATAAAGTACCTAGCGTTTTCGTTCTGTTATCAAATGAGAAAAAATTGGCAGTTTCTGAAAAATAACAAGTGATGATTATTTTCAATCGCTACCAACAGCAACAATCTGAAAAAAATAATTCTCGCTCTCTTAAAGAAGAACGCATGTAATACCATTAATCGTGATGTACCCTACTGTCAAAGTGAATAAAGAAGAAGCGCCAATTGATCCTACTCTTCTATTTCCAAAGAATATCCTTGTTAAAGAAAGATGATAAACAATTAGAAGAATTTTTCAAATGTGAACTCGCACCTTACCCTTTATGCTTGTTCGATAATAATGGTATGCGAAAGACACCGAAATCAGTATTTTATGAGTTATTTGAGCCTCTTGTGGAAATTCCAAATTTAAATAATTTGTTTTTCGTAATCGATGGTGGATTTTTGTTGCATAAAGTTACTTGGCACCGTTATTTCACGTATGCAGAAAATGTTTAATTATACGTAGAATATATAAGAAAATATTATTCTGATAATAGTATTGTGGTCTTTGATAGTTACTCAAATGAATTTCAAAGTACGAAAAACAGAGCGTATGCGCAGACTGCAAAAAAAAATTGTTGTGCAGAGATTTCGTTCACAGAATCTATGAAACCTGCTGTTCCTCAACATAAAGTGTCAAACAGTAAAAATAAAGAAAATTTTATTTCAATGCTGGCTAAACGATTAAATAGCTGTAAAATAGGTGTCCTTTTATGCAAAGAAGACGCAGATACAGACATCACTCAGACTGCGATTTCTAAAAAAAATGTAAACAACAATGTAAGAATTGTAGGTGAAGATGTCGATTTACTAATTATTTTGACACAGCTCGCTGTGATAATAGAAGACAATATTTATTTCTACAAACTGATAATAGGCAACGTATGTGACAAGTATTTTACTCAAAATAGTTTCAAAGTATCAAAATTTAAATAACCGTGAACATTCATTAAGGGTGTATTTTCAAACACAGAAATGGTTAGGATTTGCAGATAAAAATCCTGAAGAGTATGGTTGGAAAGATACCATAAATGGATTAATGCCAGTGACAACAACAACAAAATATCCTTTGCCAGATAATTTATTGAAGACTATTTGCTGTATGTGTAAATCGGGTTGCAAAACAAAACTTTGTTCATGTAAAAGGATAGGGATTAAATGCACAAATTTGTGTCATTTTTGTAATGGATTAAATTGCAACAACTGTTCTGAAATAGCACTGAAACAAACTGAGGACGAACATGACGACGATGAATACGATGATTTATCGATTTCTGAAATGGAAACAGATGAAGCAGACTTTAAAAATTCATTTGTTACAGCGGAAGACATTGACAATAACGAAGTAAGCAATGTTTCGGAAAGTGAGGATGATTTTCAAATTGATAGTGAAGAAAGCTCCGTCGTTGAAGATGAATCAGATGATTTAGATTTTGTTTTTAAAAAAAGGAAACTACAATAATATCTGTAGATATAATTAAAGAATATTTCTATTATTTTTCTGTACCACTGCATTACATCTCTATCAACATTCCCTTACATATGAAATAAATGGTACGGCCAGGTCGAACTTACTTTCTCGACTGACTTTCAAATTATTTGATTATCAGTAAATAACCTTTATGTGAATTTTACGGAAAAACCCAATAATGGTATGTTGTTAGAGTAATTTATAAAATCGTTAAAGATGTTTTCTAGAAAATCGTTTTTCCATATGAGATATCATTCGCAGCACTATAAGGCTCAAAATTGTGACCTCTATACTGTTTCTATTATATGTTAATAGCATATTAGCTCGCATATTATATAATAGTACTTTAGAAAACATGTTTGTTGATCAATTTACTCTAGTTCACCACTGAATATTGTATAATATCTAAAATAATTGTCTGATGATGTTGATTATTTAAATTATTATTGATATTATCTTCTACAGCAACCTGTAAATGATCTATGTATGTTGATTTATCGGTGAATAAAAAATAAATAAATAAGTATACCAATTAAAAGTACGTTAATTTCATAAACAGAATATATCTTAAGTATCATTTATGTAAATTTTCTTTATATTCAGATATCCAGTCTGGTCCTACAAAATAAATATGAAACTAAAATTTTCAATGCATTTTAACTAAATAATGTTTATGTTTTGTGTTTATTTTCAATTTTTAGTGCATTGTAACGTAAAATAATTTGTTGGATTGGAAGAAATGGACCCACTAAATGGCTTGTTAGATCCCCAGATCTTACAAAAATGGATTTATTTTTATGGGGATACGTGAAGGAAATTTTTTATAAAGACATACCAACCACAGTACAAAATATGAAAGAAAGGATTAATAACTGCTTTTAGATCTATCACAACCGCAATTTTATGAATAGTAGAAACCTCACTTCAAAAACACATAGAGACGTGTGACAATCAAAATGGGCAACGCATGGAACACTTAATATAATTTTTTCTAATGAATTATTTGAAGAAACCTTTATTTTACTTCCACATACGGTGGAAGTATAAAAAATTTTTATTGTTCAAATAGGCTTAGAATGTCATGAAACGTCGAGATTTTAGGTTTGAGCGAAAAAAAATTTCTGTCTGTCGGTCTGTCTGTAACTTTTTTTGTGCGCACGTTTACTCTGGAACCATTTAAGATATTGACTTGAAATTTGGTACACATATGTACTTTAACGAGATCTGGAACTAGATTATATTTTCATCTTGTTCCGTCGAAGGGTTGGGGGGTAAATTGGGGTAAATTTGGGGTAAATAGGTAAATTAAACAGGTAAGAGTCCATAAAATTGGTATTTAGTATATACAAGAAAAGCTAAGGTCTCAAAAAATTTTTAGGCATTAACCACCCTCATTACCACCCCCACCCTATTATTAAAGGGGATGAAAAAAATTGTGATTTAGTGTATGTACAAGAACCATCCACCCCCACTACCACCCCCTATCACCACCCCCACCCGACTACCGATGTGGGGTATCGTTTTATGGGTTTTTGGGGTAGAGGATTTCAAATATTATATTGTTAAAGTTCCATAAACAATTATTTCCACATACAAAATTTTTTCATTGTGAGTGACTTGGATAGAGAATCTGGATGTGGAAGTAGTGATTCCTTGGGCAGCGGTTTTTTAAGTATATTCTTGAATTTTGTACTTATTGCTAAATAAAATGAAAATGGTTGCAATTAGTCATAGTAGTGGAGTTGCTTAATTCGAATTTTCTTAAGAATCGTTCAGATTGTGATACCAACCTGAGACTGGGTGAGCATAGACAGTTTTTTAATACGAACAAAATGGGATATAGTGCCACTCAGAAAAAAAAATTGGTTCGGCAGTTATAACCTCAAAATCGTCAGAAAAATCAGTACTTCGACATTATGTCGAAAACGGTGAATTGTATCAATATTTTTGTGACTACACAAATTAAAGTGAACTAAATTCTCTACAAAAATCATGTAATGAGCTTTTTGTGACTTCATTAGTTTTCTCAATGGCAGGAAAATGATAAATTTATAGCTGTAATTATAATTTTAATAAAAAATACCTAATTATTTTTTTTTTGTAAGCTTTATTTTAACTAAATATTTCTACTTTAGTTATTTTTTATGAAATCGCAAAGAAACGAATGCCTAAATGTTTTCAGTCGCTGTCGGTTTCACAGCAGTCTTCATCACATAAACACAGTGCCGTACATTTTAACTATACACGAGCGATGTTGTTTACTACATATAACTCGACATTTACAAGAAATCAATTAATGAAATGCTGCAGTAGCTTCTGGAGATGTGGTCCAAAGAGGCTGCTGGTAAACTCCGTCTTCCAGTTGCCATCACCAAGAATCAGGATGTGGGTGATTTGGGTTTGAAATCAAACATTGTCCCCATATAAAAGTTCCCTGGAAAACTGCACGCCTTACGTGCTGAACAAGAGCTTCTTTTGTCGGCGGTAGTGATTAAAGCGGTCTTTGCTTTTTAGTGAAAAGATGTTTCCTTGCCTCAACTATATCACACGTAGTGCTTGATTTGTCAATAGTATCACGAAACGTTCAATATTCCGCAATGCATCGGGTTCCACTTCACGTTTCGTATTTATTTGTTGTAAAGCTTCGGTTAGGTTGTCGAAACTATTCCAAATTCCCAAGATGTTCGTTTGCCTTTGTCAAGAAATGACGAGGTAGTGTCGCATCCTGTTAGAGCGTGAAACTGTGGCAGCGAAAGTGATTTATTAGGACCAATTCCCTTAGCAATTTCATGTGCAATTAGGTAAGAATAGTTTTTGCCTATTCTAAATGCAATCCATAAGTATTTTAAATTCAATTGATGGAATGCAGCTACTGCTAGTACCAAAACATCAGTGGCCACAGTTCGAATCATGATAGATTCGTGACCTTCCCAAACTGCATCATATACGTGGAGTATAATTCTAACGTCAGCTTCTTCATGCAAACAATTAGAAATCCACGTTAAGTCACGACTATCAGCAGTAGAATGAACCAGCCTTCCTGCTGTAACAACTAATTCTTTGTCCGTTTTGGTTTTTAACAACCCTGTGCTAAGAAAGGAGAAGAACCCTTCTTTATTCTCATCCACTCTGAGGAACATCCGCCATTGATTGGGAAGAGGGGTTGAAGGGATGACGTGATATCTGTTACTAGCCCTACGTGCTTGTCGCGTATGTGCTTCAATGCTATTGGATTGGTAAATATCCCAAGTAACGTCAATTCTCTCAGTAACGTCAAGTTGTCACTAAACATATGGAAGGAATACA
This sequence comes from Rutpela maculata, assembly GCA_936432065.2. Classification (NCBI taxonomy): domain Eukaryota; kingdom Metazoa; phylum Arthropoda; class Insecta; order Coleoptera; family Cerambycidae; genus Rutpela; species Rutpela maculata. The sequence goes on along the minus strand of OW386288.2, from coordinate 70,122,926 downwards.
TTGTTGAAGTAATCCTGAAATGTCTTAGAATTACCAGGTTTCAACATTTGTACTATAACTGAACCATCAAATATTTCGGCATTATAAGCTTTTATAGGTGCCTGCTTAGGTGATTTGGTTACAGTTTCTACTTTCTCCATCAAACAAGGAATCAGATCCGATTTCGTCAGTATCTCATATGTCCATTATCGGATAGTGACGGCGGGTGTGGTTGGTTTTCATGATTAAAAAATGTATTCAAATCTCCATTCCTATTCTGGCATGCAATGTATAGCCTACCAAATAGTTGCACATCTTTCTTAATGCTTTTAACTTGCTATAATTTTTGGACGCTTTTGGTGGTTTGAAATCGAACAGAGGAAATTTATTTTTGCGAATTACGTCAGAAACTGTTTCTGGTCGATTAGTCGGTCTTCCATAAATCGTTGACAATCCTGTTTCTTTTTGTTCTCAACATTGTATAGAGTTTTGTGTATAAATTCTTTAGTTGACTAACTTTAGATTCAGGTGAGACAAGTTCGCTACATTCGCTGCTGAAAGGGTTACCAAGTTCGTCAAATACTTTGACAGCATTAGTGATATGTACTCTAATAATCTGTTTTGAGCAGTGGCAGATGCTTCATGATGAGTATGTTCAGTACACTTGTTTTCTTCCAGCTCAAACTCGTTAATAACTCGTGAAAGTTTTGGCCCCCTAAGCATCCACCGTCTCAGAGCGATAGGATTTTCCGTTAAACCTATTGCCCCTCCATCACTTTAAACAATTTTATTGTTCGTGTGCCTGATGAATCGCCATTGACGAAACACTTTTATTTCCCTTTTTTAAAGTGAACTTGCTCAATACAAAAGCTTCAGCACCTTTAGGATTGGTCTCATGAAGCAGTTTCATGTCACGAATATGAACACTTACCCATCTGGCATAGTTTATTCTATCTAGAGAGAAGAACCATGGAGCGAACAGTTCAAGAGCCTTAATGTACAAGAAAAATTTACTTGTTCTTATTGATCGTATATAGGATAATAACAGAAGTTCTAAATCTAAAACCATGGTCCAATATTTACACTGAGATGATTCACTTAACATTTTGCTGCATCATTCAGTACTACTGATCATTTGGCCTAATTGTAGGAAAACCATTTGGTCTACGACAAAAAAGTATAAATGTTATTTTGTAGTGAATTTTGTGTTCTTCTATTTTACTTTTACTTGTCATAAGTACACGATTTTCAAGATAATCGCAAAAAACTGTCTGCAAACTCATTTTTCAAGGTTGCCGCCGATAAAAAGAAATTTTCCGCTTGGCACTATATCACATTTTATTAGCCAAGGAAAACTTTACCTTTGTGCCAAATTTCATGTTAGTATCACAAAGTGCACGATTGTTATGCTTAGCAACTCCACTATAGAAAGTACTGACAAAAAATTTTCGCTTTTCATTTCTACATTATATCGTCGAAAAATATACAGGGTGTTCCATTTGAAAAAATTGAGAAAATTCAATTTAAAAAATTCTTAATTGAGAAATAATTTTTGGCCACTCTGTAAATTCTTACGAAGTGAAAATGATTCAAAAATATTAATTAGATGTCTCGTAATTAGTATTGTTATAAGTTTTTCTTAAAACCCATAATTGTGACTTTTGTTATTCTTTCAATATGCATCTGCAGATGGCATTATTTCAACAAAAAAATTCATTACGCCCAAGTGGTTGGGAGATAGTCAATAATAATGTAGGAATGAATAGAGTCCAGAAAGAGGCTTCAAGAAATGTACTGCTATATGTAGCATTCCATTAAAAAAAAAGCACTTGATTGATGGGTAAAACGGGTATCCAGTGGATATCCCTCGATGGACAATGTACGGATATTTGTGGATGTAACGAGCATCCAATGTATATCCCTTAATGGAAAATGCATTGATATTCGTTGATGGATAAGACCGGATATCCACTGGATATTTCTCAATTGACAATATGCAGATGTTCGTAAAAGGATCAGAAACGGGCACCCAATGCACATTCCTTAATGGACCATGAATATGAATACTAGTAAATGGACAAGAAATGAGCATCTAGTGGATATCCCTTTATGGGTAATAGATGGATATTCGTGTATGGATATAGAACAGATATTCATAGGACATTCACATTGTGTGCTTGGCGAACGCAATATGGACAAAAAATGGACACCGTATGGATATCCTGTGCTGTCTGGGTAAAAATGACTTTTTAAATAGATAATGGCTTTTATAACAAGCAATTGAACAACATTCTCTTAATTAACAAGGCCCACTTTCAATTTAATGCTAAAATGGTTAGAACATTAATTTCTGATGTTTAGGTTCGGGAACATTAACTGGCATTACCTGGCCTCAAGTCACTTGGCTTTTGTGGAGATACCAAAATAATACCGTGTGTATGTCAAACTCCCTTGCCATTTGAAATAAATTAAAAGGTACATTTAGAGAGAAAATTAATGCTATACCAGCCCACTTAACTGTGTTCCGCAATTTGATATCCAGTTTGCATGAAAGAAGTGAAAAATGTCTCGGAAATATCCGAAATTCGCAAATCCTCTAGAATTCCTGAAAAATAAACTCTTTTAAAAATAGCAAATGACTTTTTTACTATAATAATATTGTAATAATTTACAAAGGGAAATTCAATACGGGACACAATATTTTAAATAATGTCCGTCAAGTCTTCACAAACTAGTAAAGTTGCATTATTTTACTTTAAGAATGAAGTTTTATTTGAACCGCAAGAACCGAAGAGGATTGAGATTTCTGATAATAGGCAAAAGATTTTCTTCAATAGGACTGAAGAAAAAGATGAGGGTACTTACAGGTCTGAGGCTAGCAACAGGTTAAATGTTGTAAAGAAACAACAAACGGTAAAATTTCGGCGTAAGTAGATTTAGATGTAATTTATACCATAGATTATAAAAAATAACGCTACTACATTACTATGGACAACGTAAAAAATTAAGATTTAAAGTCATTTAAAAATTATCTCCTAAAAAAGTGTAAATATCATCCAAACATGGTAGCGCAGCAGGCTAAAGCGTATAGTATAGCGGGCATGCTAGTAATACTGTCTTGTAGGATGATAATTAATAAAACACTAATTACACCCAAACATACTTTAATTAATTAGTGTAATGAATACAAGAAAAACATAAGTAAAATTAGGAAAACATCTCAAGCACGTATTACATTATCCCGCGCGTCTAGTCACTTCTCCTTCTGCTGTTGACAGCTGATCGGTTACGCGCACTGAGCAAGCGTTAAGCCCGCTTCACATAGGAGAATTAAATAAGGGGTCCCCCTTTGGATCACACTACCGTCCCGGGTGTGATACAAAACGAAGGAAGGGGGTCAAACGTCCACGACACTTTTGGCGCGGCGCACTCGCGAAGATCGGCGCGGTTCGTCATTGTTGCACTGCGGACGAGGAGCTGCCGGTAAAGGCCTGGAGCGTTGACTAGGCGTAGTTAAAGTCCTGGAACCTGGATCCGGAGGTGGACCTGGAATAGGCGTTGCTGAAGCAGGTTTGCCGGGGCAACTGACGTCGTGGGCGTCCTCTACGACGTATGGGGTGAACTGGAACCGGACTCGGTGTCCTGGGTAGGCGGCACGTATTTGGTTAATGCCGACACATGATGGGTACCGAGAGATACTGTGGGATTTGTTGGATCCTTTCGTAGGAGGTAGGGCTCACAATTCTAGAGACCTGGTAGGGGCCATCTCTACGTGGTACAAACTTGGAAGTGATTCCAGCTTTGGCTTTGCTTAGCACATGAGTATTGACAAGTACGAGGTCTGATACTTTGTAGGTAACATCACGGCGTTTGCTGTCAGCATTTCTTTTTCGGCTGTCTTGTTGGCGTTCGTGAGTCTCTCGGGCCTGGCTGAGAGTGTTCGCCATGGTACGCAGATAAGGAGTAAGCTGAGGTACAAAATTGTCGCTTTCGATGATGGCTCTGAAGTCTCTTCGTGTATCATCGGGGGTGCGTAACTCTCTACCGAAAGTTAGGTAGGCTGGAGTGAATCCTGTAGATTGGCACACGGATGTGTTCATGGCAAATCGCACCGAGGAAATTTTGTCCTTCCAGCTGGTGTGGTCATCTGCCGTGAGGATGGCAAGTTGCGTTTTCTGATCTTGGTTCTTACGTTCCACCGGATTGGCGGCAGGATGGTAAGCAGGGATAAGACTTTGGGTGAACCCCAGAGCTTGGACTACATGGTGCATGACTCCGCTAACAAATTGGCTTCCATTATCGCTGATAACTTTTCGGGGAGTTCCGTAACGAAGTATGATTTCATCAATTAGGCATTTCTCACAGGCTTCGGCTGTGGCTACTTTAAGTGGAAACATTTCTGTCCAGCGAGTAGATGTATCTTCGATGATAAAAATCCATCGCTCTCCTGTAGGAGTCTCTGGAAGAGGTCCAAAAAGGTCAATTGCAATGACTTCAAATCTTTGTGCTTGCACGGGGGTCTGAAGTAAGCCAGATGGTTTCATATTAGAAGATTTATACCGTTGGCAGTCTATACACTGAGAAACATGTGCGGTAACGTCTCTTCGCATGCCTGTCCAATAATAACGAGGAATGATTCTTTGTAGGGTGCGTTCCACACCATAGTGACCAGCAAGTGGAGAATCGTGAGTTTCTTTGAGTACCTTTTGAATCTGACTCTTTGGCACGACTTGCTGCGCTTCTTCTCCATCATGATCTGGGGAGTAACGGTATAAAATACCGTTCATCATCAGGTAACCGCTGTCACTCCATCTGTGAGTGTCTACCGGGTTAGGGTCTGGAGACTCAAAACAGTTGATTATTCGAGCTATGTCTGGCTCGGTTAATTGTTCCTCTCTCACAGCTCTAGCATCATCAACGGGAAGGTTGATGGTAACGAAGCAGACATCGCATGTTTCGGCTTGGCTGCTGTCATGGCAGATAGGGCGCGACAATATGTCGGCCAGAATGTTCTGACGTGCAGGAAAATATTCTATGTTCAGGTTTCCCTGTGCAGGCGTCAGTAAACAACTTGCGTATTCGATTGGTTTCTCGTCTGCTCCTTCCCCCTGGAGTAAAGCTGTTTCGCATTCTTCGATGATTCCATCTTCGAGTAATTTGTCAAGTTTCTGACGAAAAATTTCTTTCTGCGCAGGGGCAAGTCGATACGGAGGTTGAAAAATGGGAGTCTCATCCGTTAACTTGATTGTATGCTCAGCATAAGGAGTAAGCTATTTGCTTTTCTCAAAAACTGTTTTATGTGACTGTAATAGTTGTTCCAACTGTGCTTTCTCACTTGTAGTTAGGTTTTTGCCATCATTTTCAGTGAGCTGAATTCGGTTTGGTAAGCACTAACTATAGGACAAGGTGGGGCTGTTGTAGTAGGCTCCTTGAAAAATTCAAAAGCAATCGAAGGGTTTCCGTCGAAAAACCATTGACCCTTGGGTATGTTCAAAACCATTTGTCCATTCGTAATGAAATCGATTCCTAGGAGGGTTTTGCTGTCTAAATTCTCAGGAATTGCTATGAATGTAGTTGGTATACTTTTCCTTGCAAGATTACTTGAGTTTTGAAAATTCGTGCCACTACTCGACGTAGTTGTCCATCCGCTAAGACCATCTGTAGGAGTTCTTCTATGTAATTTAATTCACAGAAATGTGTGTAAAGAACGTGTCCTGCGATGCTGTTTCTAGCACCGGAATCAATGTAGGCAAGTCCCTGTCTTCCTACAATTTCAACATGTACCAGTGGTCTAGACATTGTAGAAACTGGGTTAATTTCAGTGAGGAAGATATCGACACTCGAGGCGTGTATCGTAGCAGAGCCAATACTGTTGGTACTTTGAGGTTTCGTGCTGGAAGTACTCTGAGTACGATAATTGCGGCACTGGGAACGTATGCAACCTGGCGTTCCACATCCAAAACAACTAATACCAGCAGAAGTGGTAGGTGAGTTTTGACTGACATTCGGCTGACTAACTTTTCCCTGATTAGCAGCATATTTGCGGCATTCTGTCTGATGGCCAAAATTTTTGCAGAATTGGCATTTGGGGCGAAAACGTACCATTTTGTCATCATTTCCACTACTCTGTTTTAATGTAGTTGGTGGCGTTGACTTGTTCTCGGTAAAACTATCCTCGATAGATCTGGCCTTCTCAATTAGTTCAGAGAAAGAGGTCACTTGTTCTCTAGGTAACCTAAATCGAATTCTTCGGTTTAAAAGACCGTAAATCATGTCCAGCTGATGCGTTGCGTGCAATTCTGGAACTTCTGGTAAGCGAGCTAAAAGAGCACGAGCAGAATTTACAAAAAGATCTGTTGGTTCTTTATCCCCTTGTTCCTTGGAGAATAATTCCTTGAAAATCTTGTGTGGCGGCTTATTGTAACCGAATGAATGTCGTAATGCCTTTACTGCTTCATCCCAAGTGGAAATTGTAGATTTGATTCCTCGCCACCAGGTTGCAGCATTGTGGTCAAGCAACATCGGCAATCTCTTGATTGCATTTTCCTCTGTAATATTTACACAGTCTCTGTAAATATTAATAGCGCTAATAAAGGCTTCCACGTCCTCATCTTTGTTTCCGGCAAAACGCGAAGCACATTTCGAAAAGTTTCCGCTAGGAGTTGAAGCTTGTGCTAGTTGACTAGTAACCAAAGCTTGAGTCGCGCCCTTTAATAGGTTTTGGAACTGTTCTTCCGTCATTACAATTGGGTCAGGCATTGTTACAGTTGATAAATCGGTAGAAGTTGATGTATCACAAACGTTACGTTGACTCCTGAGATTGTAACTCATTAATTCGCAAAATTTTGTAGAATTTTGATTGCATGAAAATCCGCTTTTAAATTTGACTGCATACAAATCCGCAGAAACACTAAAAGTCTAGTGAAATGAAATAAATCTTGCAATTGTCTGTTGAATGTTCAAATACTTGAAACGCCCACAAAATGTTCGTGGATAGCACACAGAATTTGTTTATCTGAGGTAGAATATTTTTCTTAAAACGAAATATGCATGAGAGTTCATCAAACATGTAACCAGCGACGAAAATGTCCTTAGTCGAAATACAGCACGAAATGTTCATGAAAGCAATGTAAAATGTCTATTTTACTCGAACGAAAGGGGTACAGCACAATAAAATTCATTTAAATGTGAAACCGGCGACGTAGAATGTTTTTCTAGCCGAAATAAATCAACTGTTTATGAGAATAGCACAATAAATGTGAAAACCGGCGTCGTAGAATGTCTTTTCCTAGTCGAAATAAACCAGCTGTTTATGAGAATAGCACAATAAATGTGAAAACCGACGATTTATAATGTCTTCCTAATCGCACAAAATCTTTGAGTTAATGTCTTTGATATTACCGAAGTCAATGCACAAGGACGTGTGAGTTATTCAAAACTTGCAGCAGTCAGAAACTTAAAAGCTGTAGGTACTTACAGTTTCAATCCTCTCTTTTACCTTACAGAAGTGGAAGTTCTTGCACAACAACTGCTTGGATTTCTTGGCCCAAAACACTGAATTTTTGATCACTTTCGCAAAACCTGCATTAGCCCCGCCAAAAGTTTTAACCTAACTCTCGACACGAAACAATCTGACACAGCATTTTTGTTAGAAAGGGTCCCAGTTGAGCACCACTTTTATGTAGGATGATAATTAATAAAACACTAATTACACCCAAACATACTTTAATTAATTAGTGTAATGAACACAAGAAAAACATAGGTAAAATTCGGAAAACATCTCAAGCACGTATTACATTATCCCGCGCGTCTAGTCACTTCTCCTTCTGCTGTTGACAGCTGATCGGTTACGCGCACTGAGCAAGAGTTAAGCCCGCTTCACATAGGAGAATTAAATGAGGGGTCGCTACACTCTATCGTATAATGGGTTTGATCTCCAGCTCCGACCCTGTAGGTGAATGATGGAAAGTGTCTACATTTTTTGTAGTTACCTAGTGGTGTTTTTATGTTTTATCAACTAAGTGAACATGTAAAACTAATATAACTTTTAGAAATTCTCAAATAATAATTTCTATAATGCCTTACAATTAATTTCGACTAATCCTTATATAAATTTACTATTATACAGATAGTTGTTTTAGAGAATCAACGTTTTATTTGCTTGTAAAATTTTTGTAAATCCCCACCCGCAAAATTTTATTAGAAAACATTGCCTATAAAGAAAATTAATATTTCCGTACCAACTGTCCACTTCGTAACAAGGTTTCGAGGTCATAATCTAATTGATTCCCCAATCGAGAATCTCCTATTTTTTTCACTGAAACCTCGGTTATGGGGTTATGAGGCTATAGGGTTTGCCATTGGAGAGCTCTGGCGCCATAGGGTGCTTGATTCCCTTACTTAGAGTCTCCATTTTTTTCCGTTGGATCTTCAGAGTTAAAGGGTTATGGGGTTATGATGTGCTGAGGGTATGGGATGATGGAGTGTGAATGCATGATACTCAAGTACAAGGATCCGAGGTCACAATTTCATTAGCACCCAATCAAGATTCCCCTCTCTTTTTATCGGATACCCAGAGTTGTGGGGTTATGGAGTTATGGGGTTTTAGGGTTTATTTAAGTTGTGTGCTCAATACTAAAGTACCACAATGGGATTAGGTTGAAGTTTTAAAATTGAATCACTTTTGGAATCTGATTTAAATGAGCAATATTACGATCCTGACGTCGCGTCGGTGGGGCAAAGCGAAGGTCACATTTGTGTTCAGTGGCTCAAAATACAAGAGATAGGTATGGTCAGTACCCCAGCACACACCACTTTCTTTTGTGGCACTGTGTAAGTGTAAGAATTTACATTTTGAATACACCTTTTAGATTTTTAGGCTCTTCAACATGGTTAATATATGTGATAATATTTGTTAGTTTCTTGCTTATCGCTATTTTATCGTATTTTCATGTTATAGACTAAGGAGAGAAAAGGTTAGAACGTATTACTTAATATTTGTATTAAATTCACTTTAATCTATTTTCTAGCATCTGCAACGAAAACTTAAGGAGCTTGGTCTAGAAAATTTCATAAATGGAGCTGTAGAGAACATAAATCCTGAACTCAACATAGACGATCAAGCTGAACTTTTACCTTACGATAAAAAATTGGAGTTTCCCATTCAACATTTAAAATTAGGTTTGTACCCGGCCATTTCTATCAGTACAGGTATTGCATATAGTAATCGAAAATAATTTTTTATAATAAAAGTTTGTAACGCGTGTAATCGTCAAATTAAAGTTTTTCGACCGACATATATCCGAAAGCGTATCTGACATTATAGGTACAATCGGCGTCAGCTTAAACTCACCGCCGTTGGAGATGCTCTCTTTCTAACACGCGCCACTACAAATAAGGTTAGAAAGGGAGCTTCTCTAACAGTTTAAGGTGACGGCGATCGTACAAGCTATGGTTTAACTGCACATACGTATCTTACAAAGCACGGGACAACTAGTGAACCAGTATTAAATATTGTTAGCTCCCTGCAAGTGTATCTGTCATGTTTATTAATATTTAAAGAAAACTAAAATAGTTCTGTTTACTCATATGAAAAATGCGTACTTAATATAGTAATATATCCGTAGAAAGTCATGATGTTATTATTGTCACCTCAACTAAGTTTCTTGATATATTCATCGATTCGTTATGAGATGGGATAAACATGTGAAACATGTTAAAAATAAACTTCTAAAATTCTATATATGTCGACACATTTTTTCATTAAATGAACTGAATACTGTACTATACCCTACTGAATTTTAAAAATTATGTTCATTAAACCAACACGGTACTCTAATACATTTTATGATAAGCATAAGGTACTGGATATCAGACAATTATTTACAAAAGTTGTATTAATATTTTTAATTAATAAAAAATATTTAAACGAACTTAATCACAGATTCAACACAAAAACAATAGCAGTTGCCCTGCTAACATTACTGAGAACTCAAAAAACAGTTGGATAAGGATCTCTTAAGTATATTAGGCTAAGATTATACAAAAACATGGATTTCTTAAATGTTTGAACAATAAACGTCTTTTTAAAACGAAATTTAATAAAAATGGATTCTTTCAAACAGTCGACTCTTTTTTCATAACATTATGATCCACACATAAGTTTGTAATCTTATCCTATACTGATATGCTATGTGTTATATGTGTATGTGTGCGTATGTGCGTGTGCATATACCGTGTATGTAGTCGCGGGCTAGGCATGGGGAGAAGAATTACAAATAAATACCTATTATTTCTGCTTACATCATTGTTAAAAAATATTATTTTGGGTATTCAGCAGATAACTTTCAAAGAAAACATTCGTTTCTTTCATATACCATTGGTGCAAGTCTGACCAAAAAAGGAAGATCGACAAGACTCCCCCCTACGGTGACTTGTCGGCTTCTTTCATACACCTACCATATCTAATATTCAGCATGAAAAACAATAAAACAACCACTCTTTCTATATATTGATGATTCAAGTCTAAAGAGAACGAAAAAGATTGTACAATGTTTAAAGGAATTAATCCATCGATAATATGATATACTTCAATTATTGGACATGCATGCGGTGAGCGAAATTTTATAACTATTTTCTTTGTGCTTTTTTAGTATTTTCTTGACTTTAAAATGTAATAAACGTTTGATTGTGATATAGTATCCTCTAGGTAGGGCTAGAGATGCTTAATATTATATATATTAGCATGATCAGACTTGAATCATCAATATATAGAAAGAGTGGTTGTTTTATTGTTTTTCATGCTGAATATTAGATATGGTAGGTGTATGAAAGAAGCCGACAAGTCACCGTAGGGGGGAGTCTTGTCGATCTTCCTTTTTTGGTCAGACTTGCACCAATGGTATATGAAAGAAACGAATGTTTTCTTTGAAAGTTATCTGCTGAATACCCAAAATAATATTTTTTAACAAGAATTACAACATCGCGCGTGCCAACTGGCTGAAATCAAATAACAGCGCCGGAATGCTCCACCAACGGACGAATTTACGGCTGCCGGTGTTGTCAAATCTCTCGCGCTACGTGAATGTACATGCCTAATGGGAAATTACACGAACGGTATAAGCACGAAAAAAGAAAATAAAACAATCAGAGACAAGGACATTAAAAAATCAACAAATTAAAATCTATGCAACAAACACAAAACAAAGAAACAGTAACCACTCAAACTGGATACAAAATTTAACAAACACAGAAATTCCGGAAAATGTTCAAGAAAAACTAGCTCTTGAACCAAATTATGCAACTCCCATAGTAAAACACATTCCAATAAATGACATAAAATGTAACAAAACTCAATACATCAATAAATCAGAAGTGATTAATCAAAACAATAACTTGCTACACCAACTACATCATGTCAACAAAAACAAAACCAAATAACTCAATAACAAAAAATTCTGAACAAAAATCTAAGTGACACCATTTTATCAAAAATAATCCAGATTTACTCATTTTAAAACCCGACAAATCAAATAAAACAATAATGAAGAAAAATAAGTATCGTGACAAAATGAACAACTTATTACATTTTTTCCGTAGGTAAAATGTTGGGTTCTGGGGCATTCGGCGTAGTTATGATTGGGGAAGCTAAGAATATCTCTAAAGGGGAGGCTGTAACTACTGTCGCTGTAAAAATGGTTAAGAAAAATGCGGACGATGTGTATATCAAAGCCCTAGTCTCGGAACTGAAGATAATGATTCATTTAGGAAAGCACTTGAATGTGGTGAATTTACTGGGGGCTTGCACGAAGAATGTGATAAGAAGTAAGAGGTTCACATAATGTTACTTACAGTAATTTTTAGAATTTAACAACATTTGTAAAGTATCCAACATACTTTAAATTAGAAACTATTACTTAAAATGTAATACTTTACTAAACATGATTTCATGATACTATTCATGTTATTCATGAAGCATTATAAGAAATCTCTAAATTTCTGTGATTTGATTGAACTTCACATACGTGCCTGGATTTCATCTTATTTCTAGTATGGTCAGAATTCATCCTTGGTACCTTCAAGTTGTCTGAGACTTAAAATAAAATTACAAATAATATGCTAAATTGTATTTATCTCTTAATAACATGTTTTTCTTAGAGGAATTATTGGTTATTGTGGAATACTGTCGTTTTGGCAACTTACAAAATTATCTTCTTAGACACAGGAATAATTATGTACATCAAGTAGATCCAGAAACAGGTGAAATAGATGATTCAATTGTACAAACATATTGTGGTCGTACTTTTAATTCGGCTGCTGGCTCATAGAATATAAATATAAATTAACTTAATCCAATCATGGAATAAAAAGAACTGAACCTTCTTTTATTCAGAGGTATAGTAAAACGTAGAAGTGCTTGAATGATTATTTTCTAATCAGCAATAGTCATTCTTCGTTAGTCAAAGATATCACATTGTCGTTTTCCAGCACCAGCAACTATCCAATTCCACCTCCAAGAAATAACGTGGAGTATTGTCATGCTGACGTCAATAGTGGTACGTCAGCAAACACCAATAGTTGTACGTCAGCAGGGACAGATATGACGGTAGAACTAGGTAACATATTTTTTATATATTCTTAAATATTTGTTAGATAAGCATGTTAATATCTTATATTTATAGAAGACGGAGTATTACTGAGCAGCAATAATGTTCAATCAGAGACGATGTCAAATTATGAAGGCGACCACAAAGCAAACAAGGAGATTATTTGCACGAAGGACCTCCTCATCTGGGCCTTCCAAATGGCTAGTGGTATGGAGTATTTGGCATCCAGGAAGGTGTTTTATTTTCTAATTTCATTATCGCTATTTGTTATAATCTTTAAATTGTATCCCAGGTTCTTCACGGAGACCTGGCTGCAAGAAACATCCTCCTAGCTGACAACAACGTTGTGAAAATATGCGATTTTGGTTTGGCTAAAAGCATGTATAGAAATGACAGTTACAAGAAACGAGGCAATGTAAGTTACGTGTTAAGTATACTGAGGGACAGTGGGCGGATAGCAAAGAGTAGAGCGATAAGTAAACCTATGTTGGTATACTTAGTTATAGATATCAAAGTGTATTCTAAACATGTTAGTGATTACAGTCTCCTTATGTGAGAATTTTAAGAATTCTTTTTTAACTAGATATACAGGGTGTCCCAGAGACAGTGATCAAAATGAAACCTGGCGAAAGGGGACATCACTACCAACCCCCTGAACATAATATAGGATTATCCAAAAGTTGACGGTTTAAAAGTTATTCGGGCTTTTGTAATTTTTGAGGAATTTACTACTTTCCTTCCAAAAATCACCACTGTGCTGAAACTAATCAGTATATTGGTCTGAAATTCCCCACAGACATACCTTGGCAATGTAGTAACTACATAAAGTGTTAAGGTTTTGTTGATTTTTTTGTTTTTTGCTAAAATTTCTGTTTCTGAGAAAAAAAGTTCAATTTGCAAATGGGTATTCTAAAAAAACTGTTCGATGACGATGGGAACATAATGTTAAAAACTACTTTAGTTTCTGTTAGTTACATGAAAAAAATTTCAAATTCGAGAAAAATTGAATTAACCAAAACTGTACAAAATAATGAATGAAGGATATGATGGAAAAATTAAATAACAAATAATCAAAAATTTGTCTATTTATTGTTTGTTACACAAGAAGAAGTGAATATTTAGGTAATTCAAATAACCTAGCGCAATACGTCAGGAGCCTGGACCTATGATCAATCTGGAACGCGAAGAAGAATTATTGCATGAAATAGAGCAAGATCCAATGATTAATGTAAGGCAACTCGTAAGACGTTTACAGAATTTTATGTGCTAATAGATTGCACCCGTATCACATCCAGTGGGTGCAATCATTATTACCCAATGATTATCCGATTAGAGTACAGTTTTGCAGAGAGATGTTAAGAAATCGGCGGGACCCTTTTCAATAAAATTTTATGGACCAATGAATCCCATTTTAAAAGATTTGGGCTATTCAACACCCACAATATGCATTACTATTATTGCATTCGGAATCCCCACAACTCAAGGGAATCCAACTTCCAGCACCAATTTAGTGTAAAATGGGATTTTGAACGGTCCCTTTGAGCTGCCGCCTCGCTTGAATGAAGAAAGATATCAGCATATCTTCAAGAATGAGCTGCCAATTTTACTGGAGGACGTCCCATTAGAAATTCGACAAAATATGTGGTTTCAACAGGATGGCGCATCCTACCATCATGCTATAGAAGTACGGAGATATTTGAATAACGCCTTTCCACATAAATGGATCGGACGCGGTGGTACAAGTAGGTGGCCAGCGAGAACTCCTGATTTAGACCCCATTGATTATTTTGTTTGGGGGCATTTTAAGGAAATAGTGTACGCTCAACAAAGCAAGATTTGAGAAGGAAAATTGCAGTAGCGATAAATGAAATAAAGCAGAAGCGGTAGACACTCATGCGATTAAAATTACTATGCATTTCGAAGGGAAGCAGAACATTTGAAAATTTAATGTAACACAATAAACATATATTTGATTATTTGTTTAATTTTTCCGTCATACACTTTCATTGTTTTGTACGGATTTGATTTTAATTTTTTTTCGGACTTTTCATGAATGATGACTATTTTAAAAATGTTCCAATAAGTATTCGAATTTGAAATTTTTTTTATGTAGTTAGCGTAGACCAAGGTAGTTTTTAACATTATGTTCACATTGTTATCGAACAGTATTTTTTACAATAGCCATTTGTAAATTGAATTTTTTTTCTCAGAAAGAGAAATTTTAGAAAAAAAAAACAAAAAAGGTATTTACATTAATCATAAATAAAAAATGTCATTGCTACATTATCAAAGTATGTCTGTGCCTAATTTCAGGTGAATACACCAATTAGTTTTAGCACAGAGGTGATTTTTGTAAGGAAGGTAGTAAATTCCTCAAAAATCCGAATAACTTTTAAACCGTTGACTTTTGGATAACCTTATGTCATGTTCCGGGGGTTGATAATGATGTCCCCTTTCACCAGATTTCGTTTTGACCACTGTCTCTGTATAAGGTGTCTCAGGCCTTCATGTCAATAAATGGAAAGCATACAGAAAAGATAAAAACAGTACTGGTAATAAAAAAAAAATCAGCCCGTAACATTAAAGGCCTATAACTCAGTCACGGAGGGTCGTAGGAAAAAAAATATGATGTACTGTTTTCGCTCATTCTACATTCTATACCCTCCTGAAACATTATCATGAAGTCCTGGGACTGAAATATTACTATAAAACAACAAAAGAACGGGTGAAGCTAAGAGATTTTCTTATACAACATTCCACTTATCTAATGCTCATTCAGTGTGATGTATGTCAGCTTCTCGGCAATAGAAGGCGATTCTAATAAATACTTCTCTATCAAGTGTTCAACGCAAATTTCAAACTTTCTCTAACATTTTCGCACAAAGCAACGAAAATCAAATTATAGAGGAATCTAAGATTTGCTCTATTCTTCATTCCACGATGACGCGATGCAAGAAATCAGTCCAAAAATTTCGACTGAAAATTATGCATTTCTAATGTGTATTTTCGTAAGTAATTAACGTTTTTTAATGTTTTTGCCTTAGGGTCCTTTGCCAATAAAATGGATGGCAATAGAATCAATCAAAGACAGAATATTTTCTACCCAATCTGATGTATGGTCATTTGGTATCGTGATGTGGGAGTTCTTCTCGTTAGCTGCAACTCCTTACCCTGGAATGGAAGCAGACGATAAATTGTTTGAAAAATTGGTATTCGGATATCGGATGGATCCACCAGAATATGCTCCAAAGGAAATGTTAGTTATTAATTTTTGTCAATCAGAATTTGCGTATAAAATAAATTTAATATATTATGTTGCAGCTATAAAATGATGAGAGACTGTTGGGTACCCGTACCCATTGCACGACCGTCGTTCACGAACTTGAAAGAAAGGTTAGGAACTCTGTTAGAAGATCCTGTAAAGGCAGTAAGTCAATTTTCCAAATAATAAACCTCGCATGAAATAGTTTTGATAAACGCAGAAAACTCGATAAGCTGAAGATAATTAATAGTACCAATAGTTAAACCCGTAATATAAATGGCTTAACGTTCTCAAACATGTAATTCAGATTTGGAAGAAAGAGACTGGGTATTGACCTTGACCACCACGTCTACTTTCGATTTATTGTGATGCTCATATTCAAATTTTACTTAGAGCTCCTTAACCGGCTGTGTCTTTTGTATCAGACTCCACAGCTTTGATAATGACTCCTTAGCATAATTGTCTGCCCTTGGTTTCTGATCGCCAAGTAGGTGGAATCTCAGTCTAGCCAGACTTTAACAACGGCATAGTACATGTTCTGAGGTTTCCTCTTGCTTTTTGCAGAATTTGCATGTTGCATCCTCTGCCAAGCCCATTAGAATCATATGTCTATTAAGCTTACAATGATCAGCTAGAAGACCCACCGCTCTCCTAATGGCCTTTCTATTTTGGCGTAGTAGGTCTTCCGTACGTTTGGCCGACCGTTCGTTAATGAAATCTTTAGCCTCTCTTCGTCGCGGGAAATACTTTCATCATTCACTAGTTTTATTTTATACCCATTTTTTGATGGTTTGATATGCATGGCTTAGTCACACAAAGGTTTCGGGCCCTACTGGGACCTTCGAGGACTTTTGGTATGTGTACCTCCTAAATAGTCCAAACACATCCCCCAAGTCAAAAATTGTGATCGCGGCATTTCCCTCTAGAAACCATTCATTGACAGGACTATCGGTAGAGTTAGTTATTTTGTCAAGTTTTGGATATGAAGAAAATTGATACCAATAATAATGCTTACTTATATATACTTATTTTAGTTACTTTTTATAGCATTATGTTCATCTAAATGACCCTTATCTGATGATGAATACTCAGAGACTTTAAGATGGTCAAAGTGATTATTTGGCAATGTTAAGCCCCCCAGCATTTGAAGTTCTTTCTACTCCTCACTCAGTGAAGAAGTCAGTTGGACAAGAATACCTCGAATATCCTGGTTACGTCAGCATGAAACCGAACACAATCTTCGGTCGGGGAACGGACGAGGTTACGTATAATATATCGCCTTGTTTTAATATATAGTCTCCCAAACCATCGGAACTTTCTCAAGAGACAACAATTTATGTACCAGGTGTCTCATTCAAGTTGACGAAACAAAATATCTCGAGAACAACGTACTTGAAATAAGGATTGTGCGGACTGAAGGTGAGGGGGTAGCCATCACGTAGACAATTTAAATTTTAGGCAATTTCGGGCATAAATCGCCTTTTTAATAGAAACACTTATTTTTCCTTGCAAAAGAATAATCAACTTTTTATTTTTCAGTTAACCTGTTCCTCAAGTTCTTAAATGCATTTTTGTGATGAAGTGTTGCTAATTCATTAACACTTTTATTTGAGATATGTATCTTTTAAATCTAATATTTTCAAGACGTGTTGAAAGTAAATGGACTTAAGGAACAAATTTACTGAAAATACCTGATAAAGGAAGTTGATTATTTCTTTGCAAGATCTAAGATTTTGCAGTAAATAATAGGCATTTCCATTTAAAAAACTGATTTGAGCCTTACAGGATCCAAAATTGTGCGTAGGCACAAAATTTAAGTTTTCCATGTGAGTTTCCAAACTACAGAACTTTTAATTCAAGCATTTTTCGCGAAGAAATATTTTATTGTGTCAATTTAAATGGGATACCCGGTACCTATAGTGTGTCTCACTTTTCTCGATAACACCTTTATAACTCGGTTATTAGTAATCCAATTTCAACAAGATCGGTATCAAAGATCTTTACTATATCCTTTTTCAGTAAAATAAAACTTATTTCAGTCATTGGCGTGTATTTTTGTTAAGAACATTGTCTAGGCGACGCCTACTGCATTCAGCTTGTTTGTTTCACAAAATCATCACAAACTAGTTGTCTAGTTATCTCAGTAAAAAAAATTAAATTCAGATCTGATGTACACAATATAAATATCAGATTTAAAGGTACCCTTACTCCACCATCTCATAGATCAGAAATATTTAAACGGTCGTTTACTTACCAGATAACCAGAATATATAATACCATTCCTTACTCTCTAAAGTTATATCCTCTTCCTGCATTTAAACATAAATACAAAAAATATCTCCTTAATATGCAGAATCATTCTTTGACTTAGGTAATAGAACATTTTACACTGTATATAAAGTTCATTTCTAATGCCTTAATAGATAGTAAAAAAAAAAATAGGTCATTGCAAATGTACTCATATTAATTAAATCACCGTGTTTAAATAAATATTTAATAAACTAATTTACTTAAAACTCCAAATATTAACGTCACTTGACTGATTGTAACATATTATTTTATCCAAATAACACATTGTTTACATCTTGTGCTAATGTGATTGGCTGTTTTATCTGAAAATTTCTACATTACTTAACTTAAAAGTAAGTTTTAACCGCGTTTTAGATATTTTTAATAGTGTTGAGATTAATGATATCGCAAACAAACACCCATTGATTTGGCAGATAATACACTTGTGACGTCACATTTCTTTGTATAATAATGAGAAAGTACCCTATTAAGACATGTATGGAAATTTTTATATATATTTTAATTGGTTCGTTATATTTGCTATTTTGAATTTAATGTTTTAATATTGTTTTCCCGCTTAAGATGAAAAACGGGGTCTGTGTTTCTTGCACCAACATCGCATCTTCGGCCATTTCCCAATATATGTATAATTTTTATTCATGTTATTTTATATAAATCTCGTGTAACATCTTTTCTTGGGAAATAAAGACCATTTATTATTATTATTATTATTATTATTATTATTATTGTTATTAAAATGGTCGATTTTTCGAGAAGATTGTCTATTATTAGCCTAGGAAATAGCGTGCAAATTCGACGACGAATGGATACCGTTTGCCAGACGGTAATCAAAGAGACCATATAAGTACAATTTTTTTTTCTCTCTGGAACTTTTTGGTATAGTGGGGGATAGGGGGGGGGGGGCATTTATTTTTTAATCGAATGATTATCGATATCTGTCCGCATATGTAGTTAGTATATGTACTTCACATACCCCAATTACTTTGGCAGAGGAAACTTCAGGTCGGCGCGCGCGTTAACCGGAAATAGAAACTAAAATTTTTTTTTTCTATTTGAGGTTAACGGGCGCGCCGATCGGAAGTTTCGTCTGCCAGCGTAACTGGAGTATGTGAAGTACATATACTAACTACCTAAGCGGACAGATATCGATAATCATTCGATTAAAAAATAAATGCCCTCCCTCCCTCTCCCCCCACCATACCAAAAAGTTCCAGAGAGAAAAAAACTTTTTACTTATATGGTCTCTTCGATTACCGACTGGTAGACGGTAACCATTCGTCGTCGAATTTGCATGCTATTTCCTAGACTATATGCAATATTATTGATCAGCATGCCTTTAGAACCCCTATATCCAAAATTTAACGCCATTTTGACATATGGATTTCGAGTTAGGGCCCCCTACAATTACATTTTTCAAATATGAAACAATTAATAACTTGGAAAAGAATTGTATTTTGAAAAAAAAAGTCATTCTTTATTTTTTATTTTTCATTTATTTATTCATTTATTTAACCTTAGCCTGTTGCTCATTTAAGGATTCTGGAGCTAATACAATTTGAATCCGTGACCAAACCCACTGACTCAATGCCAATCAAGCATGACTTTGACTGCCCGTTTGATGTGCTGACGAGCAGGGTCGAAGTACTGCTGTTGGTGAAAGAGTCACTCATCTGATATACAGATGGTGTGGGTGTAACGGGGCCTAAATGCATCTAAAGCCCTTGGTAACACCTCAACTCCAACCATCTTCCAGGTAGAAATAATGCCATAGATTTGCCTCAACAGAGGCACTCGAAAGGCAAAGATTATAACGCCCTATCTGTATATAGGGATTATTTCACTGAATAGAAAAGTAAATAAAAATACTTGATTAACAATAAACTAATTTATTGACCAGCTAAGCAAAGTCGGTAGGGCATGTGACGCGTTTTTCTTCCTTCCAATTGCCTTGTGCACTCGACAAGTGGAAGCGTCACTTTAGCGCTTGAGCTTTTTTAACAGATTTATTTCAGAATAGCTCGGGCGCCACCTTTACAATTTTTTACGTGGGGCAAAGGTCCCACACTAGCCTCTTAACACAGCCTGTTGCAGTAGGGCTGGGATAGCTGCAGTGAAGAAACGGTAATTCCAGAGGTCGATAAGGAAGTTCAGACTATCACAGACACACAGCAGTAAAACTCAGAGTTAAAAACAATAACAGTGTTTATTAAATAAAAACCTACTATCTACAAATCTATCAAAATACTTAGTTAAGGTTAATAGTCAGTTTTATAATATTACCAAAGTACCAGTTTGATAAGCTAGGCTACCCAGGTGTGAATACGATTTAACGGTGAAATTAGAGGACGGTTAGCGGGGTATGAGGCAAGCAAATAGTGATGCGTTAAAGCAAACTAGTGAGAACGGGCAAACGGTGACAGATATCAAGCAAGAAAGCACAATAACAAACTACCAAATTATGAATATCTCATGTGAATATTGCGAGCTTAATAGTTACAGCTTAATAGTTACAGACTTGGGTCGTAGTGTAGATTAAACAGAATAAATCAAACAGTAGAATAATAACAGTGAATAATAAAAGACCAAACTTTTATAAGTACGACTACTAACACGCTTCACACAATTTGTCTGATTCATCAAAGTGCCTGGACAATGGTGCAAACACGCGTTTTCATAGTCTTAGGACGGACAGCAATGATTAACCACTTTACGACTAACTGAACACGCTTCACACAATTTGTCTGATTCATCAAAGTGCCTGGACAATTGTGCAAAGGCGTATTGTTCTAGTCTTAGGACGGACAGAAATGATTAAACACTTTATGACTAACTGAACACGCTTCACACAATTTGTCTGATTCATCAAAGTGCCTGGACAATTGTGCAAAGGCGTATTGTTCTAGTCTTAGGACGGACAGAAATGATTAACCACTTTACGACTAACTGAACACGCTTCACACAATTTGTCTGATTCATCAAAGTGCCTGGACAATTGTGCAAAGACGTATTGTTCTAGTCTTAGGACGGACAGAAATGATTAAACACTTTATGACTAACTGAACACGGTTCACACAATTTGTCTGATTCATCAAAGTGCCTGGACAATTGTGCAAAGACGTATCTTTATAGTCTTATAACATACGCAGAAATTATTAAACAGTTTATAGCTAACAGGGCACGCTTCATACCATTTGTCTGATTCATCTAAGTGCCTGGACAATGGTACAAAGACGCGTCTTTATAGTTTTGAAATAATTCAACAGATTTCGGACACAGAATAACAATGCAAAAATATAATTAATAAATGTCTTAGTACATCTTTTCACATTCACCAAACTCTATATAAAGAGTCTACCAAATGATCAAAGTTCGCACCTGCGACAGTAAAACACTTAGAACAATTTACACCGACTACCAAGTCTGTTAACTTAAATTATAAATAATTTAACTTACTCCTGATCACTTTGCTAGCCTGCCTCGGACGACGATGTTAAACGGAGCACTACTCAAGACGGAATTAATTTCTCCAGCCCGGTTCTCTAGTATTATTTGGGCGAGACCGCTTGGTTGGAGAGGGGGTAAGCGCAGAGTGAATGCGCGGTGAGTTCACGGGAAATAACTAAGTCGTTAGAATATTTCGTGATTTGAATTTACAACTAAAATCACAAGTCCGAAAATAATTAACTGATAGAAATATTTCCGTGTTTGCCTGTCAAACGACTAAGTTAGAAATATCTTATTCCTCGGTTTCAAGTTCGAAAATAATCAAATGACGAATAAAAATCACAAGTTCATATGACAGAAAATATTTCATACCTGAGGTGCCTGCTTGACGTCGCGTGCTAACGATCAGTACGGTGCGTGGAGAACTGACTGATTTCAACTTCGCGTTGTAGTGCATAGCCAGCCCGTGGGCATGGAGGGGGTAGGCCTGCGCGCGGTGAACACGTATTCGCTGGTAGCAGCTTAGACATTCTGAATGCATTTTATATTACGGATTTTTATTAGCAATTTAAATGTAAACTGATAACATTATTCTGATGCTGAAGGCAGTAAAATAAACAATTGAAATCAGGAACTTATAACATACAGATTTACTAGAAAACAAACTAGTATTTCTAGGTGACTGGTATGGAAGACAAAATTTTAAAATTAAATATATAGACATGACATGGTTCTAATACAGGGTGTGCAAAGAAGCAATTTTAACGGACAGAATTGCATAGCAAATTTTGCTTCGTTACAGGCATTTAGAGCAAATCAAGTTATCGGCGCATAAATTTGTGCTAACGATTAATAAAAACTAACAAATATTCAAACAAAAGTATGCATAGAGAGATAGACATAATTGTACAAATTCATAACAAAATAAATCTTGAAAACGTAATAAAGGTAAAAAAAGGTACTAAAAGATAATCAAAGGGATATTGGCCAATTCCGCAAGTAATACAACAAAATAGTTATAAATATATAATGGTTCATTAACTTGTTAAAATGAACTATTAAATATTTATATAGTTAAAATTCTACTATAGCACACAGAAATTTAATTAAAAGTACAAATTTGAAGTTATACATCAATTCAATTTACGTAATTTCTTAAAAGGTAAACGAATCTAAGTTAACACGTATCACTCGCGAAACAAGTGTCTGTTTACACAAAAAAGAGAAAGGTAACTAACTGTATAAAGCATTGCACTGCGAATTTACTGTTAAAATGCCGGACTTGTAGAGGAATAAATGTTCTTACCTACGAAATTGCCGGAACAAACAGGATACACTAAATTGGAATGCTGTATCCCTTTATAACTGGATAGCAGGAATATATGCAGATTCAAAACAATATTCCATCACTGTTAGGTACAATTTGCACGTACACACAAATATTTCCTTAAATTAGGTCTCGCAAAGCAAACATAACTAATTGTCTAATTCTTCAAAAATAAATGGTTTCACGAGACAAAGGACATAATAGCTTTATTATAAGAACTTTTACTTAAATTTGGATAAAAGCCTGACCTCTTCGCTTGCCTACTGGCAGCGTAAAAGTGTTATGGTCGTCACAATCGTCCATATTTATAGGACAGGGTGGAGGATAACAAAACAATACAACGAAGCAATAAAAATGAACCAGTCGCTGGTCCGAATACAAGAATGCCTTATAAAGAGCGGTGAGATATTTGGCGGTAAAAATAACAATACCATATAGTCGGTTTCACTAAACATGCACGTTTCAAGATCTATATACTTTCAGATAGCCAGGCAGCACTAAACGCTCTCAGGTCCAATAACTTCGAGTCTAAAATTGCCTGGGAATGCAGAAAATACCTGAAAAAACAGACAAAAAACAACAAGGTTACCTTGATGTGGGTTCCAGGGTATGAGGAATAGAAGGCAATGAATTAGCTAAGAACTCCGTAAGAAAAGTGGTTGAAGCCCTATTTTTCGGACCCGAACCGTTCAGTGGCTTATCTAAGTGACACATAACGGAGGAGGTTAAAATGAGAAAAAGAACAAAAGATGTCCTACTGGAGGAATACTCTAGGCCAAAGACAAGCGAAAAGGTTTAACCTGTTCGACAAAGAATGCCATAAGGCTTCTCGAACTCGAAAAGTCCGACCAAAGGCTGATCACAGGCCTTTTAACTGGCCATTGCCCCTTGAGATATCATCTCAAGAATATGGGCATGGCAGAAGATGACAAATACAGATACTGTAAAGCTGCAACTGGAACTGCGGAACATAACAGGGTGTCCCAAAAGTCAACGTCATCCCTTGGAGGGCTGATAGGTCAGCTCATGTCTGACCAGAATATCAAAATATGACCTCAGTAAAAAGTTGTTAGTTTTTGAGATATTGGCACTTTTATGAATTTTGTGCAGTTCGACACCTTAGATCAGTTTTTCGAGTGCCACAGCTACAAAATGCCATATTTTAAGATTCTAATTTTTGTTACGCAACACTGAATAGCCCTGCTATTGATCACAGTTCAAAATAAAATTAATAGTGCCATACATTCGGAAAAAAAAACATTTTTTGCTCAATTCATGAGTTAATTTTTTTTTATTATCTAACTTAGACTCTTCATACTGTAAAAAAAATACCACGCTAACCTGGCAAGTTATTTTAAAAAATTGCTCATTTAATGTAGTTTTTAAAATGGTATAAACATTCTCTATGTTTTACTTTAGAAAAAAAAAAGAGATTGCTATTTTACTGCAAAAGGAGCTTATTCTGAAATTATTTCAATAATAATTGGTCTGAGTGGCTTGCAGCGAAGCTATTCAACATGCATTAAAGTTTCGCGTAGTGTAAGCCCACCTTTAAACTAAGATAGTGACGCCATTTGACATGAGTTAGAGTGAAGTGACACTTCTGGCTGTTATTGTGTCTGTGCCTAGTAGTTTCGACTTATTGTATTGGAGACAATAACGAACTCACCTGGCTTTCTTCTGAACTGTGTTTGTGTTACGTATTTGGGTTCACATAGTACTCATTATGCCAAACCAGTATACTTCTCAAGAATACGCTAAGATGCATTATATTTATGGGGAATGCGAGGAAATAATGCTGCTGCAGCTATTCTGTATCAACAAAGATACCGCATGCTTTGACAAGGGCGGATCCAGAAAGGTTACTGGGGGGGGGGCACTAACATCTACAAAAAATTTTAGAAATTAAAAAAAAAAATTTATCGCCTCATGAAAATCAAAACAAAAAAAATAAAAATTTTTCACCTCATACAGAGAATGTTATTAAAAATGTAAAAAAAAATTTCACTCGCCTCGAAATCTAAAAAAATTTTATCGCCTCATGGAGGGGGGTGCAAATGAAACTCCAAAAAAAAATGTTTTCGAAAATTTCGGCTCATGAAAAATTTTTTTCCCCCACCTCATGCGGAAAAAAATTTATCGCCTTGAAAACGTAACAAATACTTTTCTCGGGGGGGGGGGGGGGCAATTGCCCCTACTGCCCCCCCCCCTGGGTCCGCCCTTGTGCTTTGAGACATCCTGATCATTCGTGTTCATAAATGTTCATCTAGCATATGCAGAAGGCAGAATCCCCCACATTCACATTAGGACAGGAAGACCACGTAAGGATTACGATGATGATGTCTTACAAGAAATTTAAAATGATACGACTACTTCGGCGCGATCAATTGAAAAACGTACAGGGATACCGAAATCCACTGTAAACAGAATTACACGACGGTATCAATACCACCCATATCACGTGCAACGTGTGCAAGTGTTGCTTCCTCGTGACTATGCAAAACGTGTCCAATTTTGCCGAAAAATGCTGCAGAAACATAGGGAAGACCCAGAGTTCCTAAATAAAGTGTTATGGACAGATGAAAGCACATTCAAAAAATATGGCTTCATGAACATGCACAATCTTCATAGGTATGCTCTTGAACACTCACATTTGATGCGTGAATAAAAGTCAAAGTATCGCTTCAAAGTAAATCTGTGGACCGGCATCTTGAACGGTCAAATAATTGGCCCCTTTGAATTACCTAAAAATCTAAACGGGGAAATTTATCACGATTTTTTAGAAGATGAACTGCCAAATCTTTTGGAAGATACACCTTTGGCCACACGTGAGGCAACGTGGCTTCAAAATGACGGCTGTCCAGCTCATTACGCACAAGGAATGAAAAATCATTTGAAGCAAACCTATCCACAGAGATGGATCGGCCGTCTTGGTCCCATTTCGTGGCCTCCCCGGTCTCCGGATTTAAATCCAATACATTTTTTCTACTGGGGTTGCATAAAGAAGAAGGTCTATGCAAACCATTAAACAACTTAAATCAATTGAGACACCGTATTAATGAAGCCGCACAACAAATAAATTTCGCAACAAGTGCAAGACGGATAAAAAGATCTTTTTAAAAAGATGCCGTGCTTGCATTCGACTTGGTGGTAGGAAATTTGAACACATTATTTGATTTTTATTTGTGCTTTGTTTAGTTTTTAATAAATACCTGTCACATTAATTTAACAAGTGTTTTCATTCAAATTAATAATAATTATTGAAATCATTTCACAATAAGCTCCTTTTACAGTAAAAAGCAATATCTTTTTTTTTCTAAAGTAAAACAGAGAATGTTCATACCATTTTAAAAACTACATTAGATGAGCAATTTTTTAAAATAACTTGCAACGTTAGCGTGGTAATTTTTTTACAGTATGAAGAGTCTAAGTTAGATAATAAAAAAAATTAACTGATGAATTGAGCAAAAATGTTTTTTTTTCCGAATGTATGGCACTATTAATTTTATTTTGGACTGTGATCAATAGCAAGGCTATTCAGGGTTGCGTAACAAAAATTAGAATCTTAAAATATGGCATTTTGTAGCTGTGGCACTCGAAAAACTGATCTAAAGTGTCGAACTTCACAAAATTCATAAAAGTGCCAATATCTCAAAAACTAACAACTTTTTACTAAGGTCATATTTTGATATTCTGGTCAGACATGAACTGGCCTATGAGCCCCCCAAGGGATGACGTTGACTTTTGGGACACCCTGTATACTTGGTGAATGCAAGGTACTAATCCGCATTAGGCTAAAGTACCTTGAACAGGCGGAATTAACGCCTGAAGACATAGGGAAATTAGCTTCCAGGAAAATCACAAACTTTGCAAAAAGTCTTGGAATCCTGGGCAATAACTAGTTGTAGGGTAACTCACAAAAGACCTTTTAGGTCTAAGTAAAGAAAGGCTAACTCAGGGCCAAGCGACCTCTTAAACAATCTACATTCTACAACGTCGGCCTGTTTCCGCTACCAAGGCCAATCACCGATGTCAGGAAACGAGCCACCCCCAACCTAGAAATTTTGCCGAACCTCTTCTCTGTCTAAAAGTAAGGATCTTATACTTGTCTAAACTTTAATAGACAAGGGACCGACTGCTGTACATCCCCTCCGTAGGTTGGTATATCAACTACGTAATCCTCACCTTCAAATTGCATAGCCTCTGCGTACACGCTGATTTAAAAGCCGCTAGAAGGTGGGACGAGATCGTCGTGTTCCCTCAGATGGGTCACCCAACCAGTTACTAACCGCGATGAACGTTGCTTCACTGTATGTATCGAAATACGTGAACAATCAAGACGCCTCTAAGCTCGCCCCCAACATTTTCTATTTAAATGCACTTCTACCTTCCAGTGTCATCAATACTTTCAAAATTCGTACGCCAAGAATTTTCATTGAATAATTACCAAAAATATTAGGAATTAGGAATTTGGATACGAATTGTTTTTCGAAAAAACTCTTTCCTCATTTTCACGAATAATTTACAGTGCTGCTTGTACAAAATTTTTGGCCTATGAAATTTGAAAATATCAATAACTCTGGGTGGTAGAAAAACTGAGCTACGAAGGTGTTACCGTGAAATGTGGACACACTGTATATATTAGTACCCTGTATAGTCCATAAAGTCATAAATGTAGCAAAACCTCGGAATTCTCATCCAGTAAATGATTGAATTGAAACCTTCTGTAATGTATTTTAAAGACTATGTAGAATGATGCCAAAAAACCAATGTCGATTTTTGTTGAAAGCTCTCCTAGATTTAATAACATTAATTATATAATTAATTAAAATTAATATTAATAATTAATTAAATAAAGTATTGAGAATTAGTCGCTGAGAATGCTTATTTTTCTTTTGAGGTCGCTGATTACGAATGTGGCAAAAAATAATGGTTTCAAAATGGCCGCAGTAGAGCACAGAAATATGTACAATTGGATAATCCCCTAACAACGGGTAAAAACTGCAGTAATAATTGCCATATATATATATTTATTTTATAAATAAGATAAAAATTAAAATTAAAATTGGTAGAATAGCATATTGAGACTCGTCTGTAATTGCCGGACTTACTTCGTTCGTCCGGCAAACCTACAAAGGTATCATTTTCACTTCCAATAAAACATGCTATTTTTTCTTCACACATCGATTAGCTGCAAAAAAAATTAAGATAAAAAATCTCGAATTTCACCACCAATAACGCATTGTGTTAATATCGCATGGACGACGTATTAAATAAAATACGCGTTGCTATGGATATTACTATTTCTGCCGCTCACAGCGTCAGAAAATAGTATATTATATTACTAGGAGTAGAACGCACTCTTTTTTGTGTTGAGCCCAGGATTTGCGGCTGAGGCGAAGCCGAAACACAAAAAAAGGCGTTCTACTCCGTGTCATATATACTATTTTTCCTTCAAGCGTATTAAAATGCAAAAATTCATTTATTTATCATAAATGTACAAATATTCAAACTACAGTCTTACATGTTGACACAATATGACAAGTGGCTAGTGGATAGCGCGCCACCGGTGGCTTTCGGTATTAACATTATGTTACTAGTAAAACAATACCCACTACGGCGGCGCTTTCGGAACTAACATTATGTTACTAGTAAAACAATGTCCACTACGGTGGCGTTCGGTACTAACATTTTGTTACTAGTAAAACAATGTCCTACTTCTACTTCTGTTTTTGGTGACATAATTTAAACATTTTAATACGCTTGAAGAAAAAGTACTTTTACCTCTGATGTTAATGACAATGCACAGCTGTCTAAAAAGTCAAACTTTAATGTCGTGAAATGAGTTAAAAAAATGTCGTGTGTTGCTGACGTTTGAAGAAAAAAATATTTATTAATACTTTTAACCTCCCCACAATAAAATTGTGGGAGGTTACTACAATTAGTCCAAAATCGAAAATTGAGATAACATCAAATCTTTACGTTTTGAGGTCCCAGGAACCCAAAAAAATTGTTTTTGAAAAATGTCTGTGTGTGTGTGTGTGTGTGTATGTATGTTAGCACGATAGCGGCGAAGCTACTAAACGGATTTTGATGAAACTTTGCATGAGGGTTTCTTTAGTGCTCCAGAAGATCTGAAAAGGTTTTGGTTGAGATCGGATTACGTTTAGTGTCGTTTTGGCACAACAAGTTGTTTATTTTATGATTACTTACAATTTGTAATTGAACCATTGAAAAGAAGTAAAAATTCCGATTTCAACGATATATCACACTTGCACTTTTTCGATTTGGTTTCCGTGAAAAAAATTAAAAAACAAAAATTTCACTTGTTTTGTCCTCAAAGCAATGCAGTGTACAGGGTGATATTCTAATAATGACAGAGGTGTTCAGTGATTTCGGCTGATAACTCGGGAACGGTTGAAGATATCGAACTGAAATTTGAAACATAGGTATAAATATTGTAGACAGACGGATTACGAGTGAATTAATAATACACCTACGTCACATGACGTCACAAAAAAGAAGAATTCTTAGAAACTGGTGCAGATATCGACTTAACTGGAAACATCCAATAAAAGTTTGAAACGTAGGTGGAAATATTGTAGATGGATGGAATACGAGTGAATTAAAAATACACCTACGTTCTGATGACGTCGTAAAAGCATAAAATTCTTATAACAGGCGAACTGATGATGATATCAAAAAAATATTTCTACAAGACGAGTCACGAATTTTTTTTTTTTTTAATTTCCAAGAAATGTAAAATTTTCGGAGAAATGTTACTTTTCAGAAAAATGTCAAATTTTCGAAAAAATGTTAAATTTTCAGGGAAATGTCACTTTTCAGAAATGTGTCAAATTTTCAGAAAAATGTCACTTTTCAGAAAAATGTCAAATTTTCGAAAAAACGTCAAATTTTCGAAGAAATGTCACCTTTCAGAAAAATGCCAAATGTTTGAAAATTGTCAAATTTTCGGAGTAATGTCACTTCAGAAAAATGTCAAATTTTCGAAAAAATGTCAAATTTTCAGAGAAATGTCACTTTTCAGAAAAATGTCAAAAATTCAGGAAAATGTCAAATTTTCGAAAAACGTCAAATTTTCGAAGAAATGTCACCTTTCAGAAAAATGTCAAATTTTCGAAAAAATGTTAAATTTTCAGGGAAATGTCACTTTTCAGAAAAATGTCAAAAATTCAGGAAAATGTCAAATTTTCGGAAAAATGTCACTTTTCAGAATAATGTCAAATTTTCGAAAAAACGTCAAATTTTCGAAGAAATGTCACCTTTCAGAAAAATGTCAAATGTTTGAAAATTGTCAAATTTTCGGAGTAATGTCACTTCAGAAAAATGTCAAATTTTCGAAAAAATGTCACTTCAGAAAAATGTCACATTTTCGGAAAAATATCACTTTTCAGAAAAATGTCAAATTTTCAGAAAAATGTCAAATTTTATTAAATGGACTCAAAGGAAAATTCCCAAAAAATACTACGGGTCCATTTGTGGTATAAGTTCTCTGCTAGTGTGTTGAAGCGTGCAGACTGTATGCTGAGTATTTTTGACGTGTCAAGTACATCGAGAGATTACAAGTTTTTTCGACGTTTATAAAGCCCACGGATGGTGTGAGAGGCCATCCTGAACAAGTGTAAGCAACCCCACCGGAACGCTTTCGGTGAATTTTTTCCAATAAAACTTTAAAAGTTACAGTGACATTATATTTTAAAAACTATTTTCGCTACTTCCGGCATCCCGTCGAAAATTCTTCAGGCAACATAACCTAAAAATAGTACTACATAACCTAAAAACAATTTAAGACATTGATACCAACCTAAACATTTTTCAAAAACCAAATTCCCCAGAGAAATATTGGAACCAAAAATTTGACAGCTATCACTTCCCCGGCCGATTTAGTGAAAAATTGATCGAGGCCAAAAGATGAAACAAAATATACCAACTCAAAATTAAACGAGCCACCATGAACACTACCCTGGCTACATCTGGCAGGGAAGCTGTCCAGCAAGAGTTATATGGTTTTTTCCAAAGATGGCCATCCCTGCCATCCATCCCATTACCAACGAACAAGTTTTTTCGTTTAGTTGTTTCCCGTATCAATAATCAAAATTATTAAGTGATCTTGCCTACGAACGTTTTTATAGAATTGTGTTTATTTTAATATTAATTTTAGGTCCATGTGGACACATTATAATTTTAACCTAGTCTTTAAGCCTGCCTACAGAAGACAGGAGCTACTTTTCTATTTTTCTCCAAGCCAAACCGGACCTACCCCGTCCAGCCTCACACTCGCCACGGCGGTGTTCACCGTGGTTGTCTGGCTGGCCCCGGGCTAGGATCCGATGAAGCATATATTTGTATTAAAAACATTGAATAAAATATTAATGTTGTGCAGACTATAAATTTAACACTCAAGTTCTTAGGTCCAAATCCCACCGAACGCAAGACTTTTTTTCTGATTTAATACGAAAAAAATATTTCAACTTAATAAATATAATTAAATGAGATCGTTCATATTGTTTAGTGCTCTTTTCGGCTTCAAAGATTCACAGGGTGGGGAGGTTCCAGCCGCTTCCAGTAGCTGCCGATTTTTTTTACATACTTTGCATTACCATTATTATTATTGTTATTATTGTTATTATCATAGACTTAGCAAGAGATACACTTTCTCAGGATTAGCAGGAAATTATCGATCCCTCGCGTGCGTTAGGGGTTCAGCTCTGTTGGAGCCAATTCCAGGTTTTTAGGCCCTTTAGGCGAGGTTGGTGATGTCTGCTCCAACTGCTCAGAGTCCAGACTTCAACAAATGGTCACAGAGGCTCTTACTAGGAGCCTTTCCCTGACATATAATCGGTTCCCAAGAGTGCGATTTTCTGTAATTCTTACGCGCTCGGTCGACCTGGCTGTTGTGGTAGGGTCAGCTCGTGGCCCTTCTTAACATTTCCGAGGGCTTCTACAATCACCAAGAGTCTTTGCATCCCACATTCTGTTAATTTTCGTACTTGCTCAACTTCTCTGTTTTCTTAAGCATCACCTTGGTCTCATTGAGGATGGCTACATCAATCAAAAAACACGATTTCTTCTTTTTATTATGTTACGACGATTTCGGGTCGATTAACGCGAATTTCTTTGTCCGTTATAATCGACACGTAATAATATTTGCGGCACCGGTATATCGAAGCGCTTGCACATGACCCAGACATGTCTACTCTGTTGTTTCAGTGATGATACTTTGAAGGGTGTTCACGTAGTACCGCCAACCGTAGTACGTCCAGCCACCATGTGACTGGCATGCTCTTCTGCTAAACCGTACATTCTACCCTTGCTGTTAATAGGCTACTTTAAAATCATCCTTTGGTGGTACATCCTTTGGTGGTGGTAGCGCTTGGACCTGCTATTATTAAGCTTTTCGCTTTCCCTTCAGACCTAAGCCATTTAACCACTTCCTAGACTTCTTTTTTTTCTACTGCTAATCGGCGAGGTCGCGGAAGAATTGTCCGTGCATCGACTTTCCGTAGAATACTTCTCATTTCCTATTTTCGATTAATTTTCTTCTTGGTGTCGTCGTTAGTGATTTCGGTTCCCAGATATATTCCTTCTGGATGGGCTACAACTTCTTGTCCTTATCGTGCTCTTTAACTAGCCATGTGAATTTGTGCTTCCATTTTCGGATATACGAGCTCAGTCTCATGATAGAGGAATCATAAACAGATTCTAGCTCTATTAATCCCCGGCCGTCGTCCTTTCTCTTAACATATAACCTATGCACAATGCACATCTGCTTTTGGATTTTGTCCATTTTTAGTTTTCCTAATTTTGGCGATGTCGCTTCGAAGCCAATCGACAATTCCAAAACTGTAAGTAATTACGAGGAAAGCAATAGCGTTCATTGTTGGAATTTTGACGTCTAGCTACCTCTTAAGTGCTTGAATGCAGCTGTAATATTCCTCCACAACCCACTTTTCATGTCATGGTTGTCGATTCCGGCGCAATCATCAACTCCCAGGTACTTATATGTTAACCCCAGATCCACATTACTTTCTTTTATCAGATTGATGTTCTGATTTTTCACGAGTTTACCTCGCTAAAGGACCACTGTAGGGCATTTGTCTAAGTCAAATTCCATCTTGATATCATCATCAAACGATTTGACAAACCGAGCTCTAGCTTTATGTGAGTTTCATGGTTAGCGAATAACCTCAGGTCATCCAAATAGAAGAGATGGTTTACTTTAATGTTGCCACCGATCTTGTTTTTTTAGTTGGACTGAGAGAAAGATGAGTGCCTGACAAAACATTAAATCTCCCTGGAATATTTCTCTTCTAATTTGCATGTTTCCTTGTTCTTAGGGGATCTTCCAAGTGGCAGGGCCACTGCTCCTTTATTATCCTTATTATTATCCTTATCATTGCCTTTGTAATTGCCATTGGTTTTGTCATTGTCATTGTCATCGTCATCTTTATATATTACAAGAAATATTCGAGAAACTAATAATTCCACTTACATTCGCTAAACTATTGACATTTTATCTTAAATCAACAATAAATAAAATATTCAACGGATCCTCGTACAATAGAAATATACGTTGCGGCCTTTATATTGAAACAGAATATCTGACAACTTATCTTCCCCTTCTTCCCATTCCTTTCTAACCCATGACTTTATCAACCCCTTCTTTTCGACAAGACAAAATGAAACAAAGTCAGATATATTAACACTCTTATAAATAATTATGCATCATGTTTACAAAAATGTTATTCTCAGTTATTTTTATTGATAGGTACAGCGAAAAAACACACATTTTAAAGAAAGTTTTATTAAGATTAAGAACTTTTGTGTTATGAGCACTTTTGACGCGAAGGTCAGAAGTTTTCGAGGTATTTGAGAATTACATTTGGAGGTTTTTGGAGTCGCTGATCACGAATCTGAAGTCAAAATTTGAAAATTTCTAAATCCAAAATGGCGGATCCAATATGACGGACCCTTCTGAGGCTTACAGTGTTTATTATAACTAACTTTTTACTGTAGGTTTCCTTGGGTCGCTGATCACGAATCTGAAGTAAGAATTTGAGAATTTTCAAATTCAAGATCTCGCCTCTCACCATCGGGGTGTGTTTTATTTTGGTGAGTTCCCTTGCCTCTCACCATCGCGATCGGCGTGCAAGGGGATTCACCAAAATAGAGCTCCCCGAGAGTGGGAGGCTAGGGACTCACTAAAACAAAGCACCCCGATGGTGAGATCTTGAATTTGAAAATTCTCAGATTCAGATTCGTGATCAGCGATCTCAAAAAGCCCCGAGTAACAATTTTTGGGTCACAATCTTCAATATTTGATAAATTTCTGGATTTTAGTGTTCGCCATATTGAATCCGCCATCTTGGATTTAATAATGGACAAATTCGAATTCGGATAATAAGTTTTGGGCCACAATTTTCAAATTTTGATGAATTTCTGGATTTTAGCATCCGCTATATTGAATCCGCCATCGTAGATTTAGAAATTATCAAATTTTGACTTCAGATTCGTGATCAGCAACCCAAAATAAGCCTGAGTAACAAAATTCAGGCCAAAATATTGAGTGAATTAATTTGTGCATGAACGAAGGCGAAAAAGATATTTTTAACACCTTTAGGTTAAATTTTCTAGAAATCCTGACATGATGGCGCAAAACGGACTACGGCATTGTGTTCAGCACGTCAAAAACGTTCTAGGTACGGTAATGGAATCCCATTGGTCGGACATGTTTTTTTTTTTGTAAACCTGTGTTATTTTTAACGTCAGACAGAACCACCCGAAGAAAGAAATCAATATTACTAGTTTTTAAAATTAATTTACAGAGACTTAAAAATACATTACAGAAAAAATACATCCACTGGACGAGAATCCATTGGTAAAAAGCTTAATTGACTCTGCTAATATAAATTGTAACCTACTACCAATGCAAAATATATTTTAGGTAAAATATTCGACTTCAGTGCTAGCCACCTCAACCATATCGAATTCGGAGGACGTTAATGGAATTGAATTGCAACCCATGCTGCCCAGGTTGAGTGCATCAGATTGTGAAGCGTCGTTACAAAGTCCAACTAGTTCAACGAGCCACCGAACCCATTTATAATATTTCGCCAAAGTTTACCGATCAACCGTGAAAGAATATTAATAAATATGTTATCAAACGAACTTACCTGAAGTGAAGTTAGATCGTAATTATATGAAGCGTCCAGTCCGAATGTATTATCTTGATTATCCACTATGTAATCTGCCTCTCGCTAACCTAGCGCGCACTAAATTCAAAGATATCAATAATTAAAATGCTCGCCGCCTAATTCTCCTTTCTGCCGGCTAGCATAAGAGTTGCTTGGCTGCCGACTAGTATTCATTCTTTAAAAGGTTTATTTATTAATCGTCTGCAACCTATATAATGGATTGTGTGAGTCGGAAAAAGACCCGAAAAACCCGACTATTGTCTGATGCAACCAATGTAGTTCTCCCCCTGTTGTCAAGGATGCTGAACACCGTGGTGGTGGCAGAATTTCTCGTTGGGGTAGATCACCCCACAACCATTCCCAACCGCGTATTGATAATGTTTCACGGAATTTAACTTATTGACCCTCCGTTTTCGAGCACGTTAATTATGGGGAGAACCCTGGGATGCATGCTTGACACCCGCCCACTCCGTCAACAGCCAATAACCACCCTCCAAAGGGGTGAGAGAGCGCTCTCATCATACCACTGGACAAAAAGGTTACCTCCCATTTTCAAGCATGCCAAACACGAAGAGGACCACGAATCGAGTGCTTGACACCCGTTCACCACCTCAATGGCAAAAAAATACCCTTTCTCATTTTCATAATGGTTGTAACTGCACGGGTTCAAAGAACGTAAAAAATAAATTTAAAATAGAGAAATAAGATTTATTGTTTTTTTTTATAGTCATAGTATTTTATAATGTAAGAAAAACCAGCGTAACAATATATGCAGTAATTGTTTGCGTCAATAAACATATTTTATATAATATATTATAATTAAATAAATCAGGTGTTTCAATTATCATATAAACCTATTTTTTCCAGGAGGGTTGTTATTGGCAAATTACGGGGGTGGATCACCCCGGGAGGAATTCCACCATCACGACGGTGTACAGCATCTCGAAAACGGGAGATCATCAAGTAAGAGTCCGTCAAACAATTATAATACCCTGTTTGGGAATGATTTTTGGCCGTTTGCGGCGATGGGAGAATTAATCTGGTTGCATCAGATAATAGTCGGATTTTCATCCGACTCACACAATCCACTAATATAGGATTTTTAACGGGAGGGAGGGGAGATAATACTGGACGCCTCATATAATTGCGATCGAACTTCACTTCAGGTAAGTTCGTTTGATCGTATAATTATATTCACATCTAATTCTTGATTATATTGAATGGTGTTGCGGATTAATGAACCTGATGTAATATAAAATAATACATTTTCTAGAAAATTAAACTCTATTCTGAAGCATACAAAGGAACCGCCAACTCAAGTTTGAAATACAGTATTAAATTCGAAACAAAATAACTGCTCATTATAAAAGTCTAAAAAAGAAATAAACCTCAACAATAAAGGTACTCATGCCAACTTGGACAGAAAGGACTATAAAAATAGATATAGATATTCACAGTATGTCTCTGGATGTGTGTGTCTCCAATGACCATGTTTTTGCGTTTTTTATCAATTAAGTTATAGTTGATTAAAAAAATGACCTTGTGTACATTACGTAAAGGCGACTACTAACCGCCACCCATGCTTTATGCAACCACGCCGAACCGACAGACAAAGTTAGTTTTGTTCCATTTAGAATGGGCTCGTTTAGCATATTTTTTTAAATTCATATTTCGAAAGTACACCTTGTAGTTAGTAAATGTGCAAAATATTAGATTTTGTTTTTCAACTCCTTCTCCCTCAAAATAAATAATCAAAATAGAGCGCGCGAAAATGCAGTGTGACGTCAAGCCACCCGCATTCCAGCCAGCGGTCGACCGTCCTATGCTAGCCTGCACCTACACAGTTTTATACGGCAAACAGAACGGACCGAATAACTCGTAAACAGCGTTGTCTGTGGATACAAAATTAACATACTGATATCGAAATAAAAAAAGTAATGATCTTATGAAAAAAGTACAAATGTTAATTAAATCTTTTACACGGTATCTAGGAATTTTAATGAATATAAAAAAATATTGTGACGTGGTTTCTTCCAGTCGCCTAGCGCATAAACGAGTGGAAGCGTCACTTTGACTCCGAGATCTACTTCGGTATCACTCGGGCGCCACCTTTACAATTTTTACGTGGGGCAAAGGTCCCACATTAGCCTCCTCACGCAGCCTGTTGCAGTAGGGCTGGGATAAACTCAGTAAAGAAACGGAAATGTCCAGAGGTCAAAATTTGATATTAGATTTTCAGGCACATTCAAACAGTAAAACTCAAAAATCGGTAAATAACAACGTTTATTAAAACATGATAAAATCAGTAACAGTAATTAAAAAAATGTTCAGGTACTCAAATACTCAGGAGTTTATCACATATAAAACTTACGATATTTTATTTTACAATAGGTAAAACATCGCGAATAACTAAAAAAAAATAACTAATCAAGCGGGCTAACTAATCAAGCGGAGAGAAGATAGATTAATCGAGGTGTTGCAAATGTTAAGGTTACTATTAAACGGGTTTGTTACTAGTGGCAAGCGGGCGATCCAAAAGGATGCTAAGCAGTAAATAAGCAACAAAAAAAATGGTAAGCAGTATACAAAGAAACAACAGGCAGTATATACAAAAAAAAAAAAAATATATATATATATATATATATATATATATATATATATATATATATATATATAATAGCATAAAAAGTTAGAACAGGCAGTGCTTGAATTCTAGGTGATAGCAAGGCAATTATTTACAGCAATATAGGCATGCACGAAATAATAATCAGGAAACAGGATTAAGGAACACGACTTTGTTCTTTATAATAATCAGGAAGTACGGCTAAAGAACAGGCTTTGCTCTTTTACTTCCAATCTGGCGGTTTGCCTGCGGTTTTCGGGGTGGCAAACGCCTGGCGGGAGATGTGCTGCCTTTATTAGCCAAACGCAAATTTGTCAGAGCGGTTTCAGAGAATGTTACGTAGCAACATGTGAAAAATAACTAATTTTTCGCGATTGTCAGATTTTCGCGTCAAGTTCCCGGACTATGACAAAGTTTCATAAATTCCTCAGAATACTGGATTTTATTGCTTATTCATAAAGAGTAATAATTGTTAAAATACTTTAGCATGAAAACAGTTTCTAAATACGGTAAATTGTCAGGTACAAATTTTTATAACTTCTTCAGAATATAGTATTTCGTTTTTAATTTATATCAACACGACGTGGTTAAATTAAAGCAGGTAGAAAAACAGATTCTAAACACGGTAAATTATCAAGCATTATTTTATCTCGTTGAATAGAAAAACACGGTACAAGTTAAAATAATCTGGTAAAAAACGGTTTACCGTTACTCTCTCAAAAATGTCTACTATGTTTCTTTTTCTTGGTTCGGTCCTAAGAAAAATTACTGGAACATAACTGTTTTGGACAAAATCTCGAGAATTTAATAGTCTGTATCTATAACACGTCGACGTTAACGAAAATTATAAGTACTATGTACAGTATCTGGATAAATCGGAAATTGACAATCGCATTTTATGCATTTTAATCGAAATTACTTGAAACTAATAGTTGAATACACTTAATCATGTCGGACAATAGTTGGATGTACGGGATCTCTGACAAATTGGTGGCGGAGGTACCCACTTAATAAAATTAGTGCATCTTACCTTAACAAGAGCTGATACGGGAATGACCAAAATGCCTTTACACTAACTTCGATATTCCCGAAATTAATTACGGCCAGCGACACTGGTGACAATTTTGTAAATTATATTGATATGTCGCGCTATCTTCTCACGGCAAGATTTATTACATTTACATGAGATAGGATTCTACAACGCGGTTCTTTACTTTGGGAGTTCCTCAGTTGCACGGATGAGGGTGAGGAAAATCCATTCAATTAATTAAAACAATCAAATTTTCATGTAAACGGGACAAGCAACGAAGCGTAGGGTTAATTTACTGCATTTTATTATTAGAAAAAAAAAACACTTCGTTACAATATTTCGCCACTCAGATAGTTTTTATTTGTTTTGTGTATCAAAAATATGTTCGCAATATTCACTTGAACTGTTACTACAAAAAGAGCATCAGTGCATATTCTATGCGAAATACTTTCAGTGTCCTGTAATCACATGTTAAATTTTTTTTAGCGTATGCAATAAGTATTGAATTTTTTAAATGACCCTCAGTGCAATATAACTTCTCAAGGACCACAAACATTTTTACAATTCCTATAGACTGTAAATACTTAACTTCCTTGCGGATAACCCAGCTCGGTCCCTATTACCATCCATCCATCAGACATTTTTTAATTGCAAAGATAACACCTTATTCAAGCGTGATACAGAGAAACAGAATTTTCGAAAGTGGTGGAAAATCCGAAACTAACTTGCGAACAAAAACATGGTGTGTCTTTTGATTCTGCCGTATTTCATTTCATGGATCATGATAAATTATTTTAAAATTTGTCGTCAAAGTTGCAAAATAAGTAAACATGATGTCATACAAAAAAATGTAGCGATACAATAAAAGCAGCACTGACGTACTGATTGCGCTCTAAAAATATTGATTTCAGTACAAATGTACTGATCCTGGCAACGGTGCTCATAAAGTCAGTCGTGCGGGTGCCGTGACATCATCCGCGCGCTATCGGGCGTTTCAAATATGTTACGAATTGAAAATCAAATATTACAGTTAATATTAACGCTAGCTGTCTAATTTTTCACTATATTTTTAAAGGGTTAAATGCTTACAGAAAATGCAAAAATAAATTGTAAATTAAATATCACTAAATGAGCCCATTCTCTATCGGCATATAAAATTTCAGCCATGTAGCCTATCATGTTAGAAAATGTCTACCTATCTTCCGCACTAGGACGTTTAACCAACGGGAAATCTCATGCAGACATGCTTCACTCACTTAACTCTACACACCTTAATTCTAATTCGAATTTTACTCCAGTGAATTTTAATTTAAGTGTATTTTCCATTAATACAGAATTTGTTACAATATTTAAAATTGTATTCCCAGCAACTTTTTGCCTCACAAATTTCACTCCCTATGAACATATTAGATCCGCAATGATGATGTGCATGACGTTATCCGTATTGGACAAAATTTCGACACTATTTTGTTCTTCCAAGGCAGAACAAATAAAAAATGTTAATGACAAATATTGTAGACAACTAGATGCTAAATCATTTTTACATAATTTTGTAGATTTTTAATGTAAAATGTAGTTTTAAATAAAATGGCCAAAGAAACCAAATTTGGACGCCATTTTCCAAGATGATCTTCTAAAATTTATAGAATTTCAATCAAAATGCTAACAAAAATATATCTACAAATTCCCTGACTTGTATGACATTTTCTCCAAAATACCTAAAATGGCTACTCTCAATAGCTCGAACTATTCCAGTGTAGTGTTACTACTATATAGGATTTGAATCAATTTTTTATACTTTTACGAATAGAAAATTTCATAAATTTTATTTAAAAAATTACTGTTCCTATTTTATTTACTTGTAGTAATAGTTTAACTTGTACCTTTTATGAATTATCATTACCATATTTATTTGATTGTCATTACTATTTAAATATCTCTTTTTCTCTATTCAATATTTATTGATAAGATCTATTTAGCTTTTCGTTGTTAGTACCTACTGTTAGTTTCCTTAATTATTTAGTACTTATAATTATATATAAACTTAAACTTGTTCATTTAAATATAAGACTCCTTATTAGTTGTTTTAATCATTTTAGTAGTTTAGTAGTATTAATATATTTTTTACAATGTTGGTCCTGTGTACTTTTCACAAAGTATATCTGGATTCTCTCTTGACAATATAGCGTCACCTACTTGT
Organism: Rutpela maculata; assembly: GCA_936432065.2. Classification (NCBI taxonomy): domain Eukaryota; kingdom Metazoa; phylum Arthropoda; class Insecta; order Coleoptera; family Cerambycidae; genus Rutpela; species Rutpela maculata. The sequence continues at coordinate 70,081,931 of OW386288.2, read as the reverse complement.
CAAATACTATTTTTCTCCGGCAAATTTTTTTTAGAAATAGTGTCAACAGATGGAATTTAAAGTCTTTGAATTTCGTAAGTTATATAAATCTGAAACGTGAAAATCTGAATAAATCTCGGAAAGTGAGTTTTTCGTGATTACAATGCTTCTAGTCCATTGAGATTAGGAAAAATAGAAGAAATAAATTATAATATTTTGCCGTTTGGAAATTATACGCCTAAGATGGCTAATTTTCAGAAACAGTTTTTTTTATTTTTCCGCGAAATAGTTGGCCGCCCAGAGAATGTTATACTCATTGATAATATTGTATATAAAATTCACTACAAATTAGATCCTATTCGTGTTTTCGATAGAAGTAATAGTTTTCGAGCAATAAGGGATCAAACTAGAGAGTTGAGATCCGATCCGCGTGCACTTCGCAACTTCTCATTATATATTGTGTTTCAATGATGTCACGACACACTTTCAAAGGTGAATCCTCTTGTCAAAAAATCAAAAAAATATTTTTGCTAAAATGCTTCCTAATCACTCTTCGATGTTCACGGTGTTCGATATTTTTTTAATTTTTACTCGTGTACTACTTACGAAAAAAACTGAAGGAGGATAAAAGTTTTAGTCATAGATCGTACATCCAAATCAATAAAGGATACAAGGACCTGCCAGTCGAAGCTAAAGAACTCCCTGGGATTCCAAATAGGTTAAAATGCTTTGTAGTTACTGCTCCACTATCTAGAAAGGATGAAATGTATAACCCAGAATTCTGGCCGAAGGGAATTGGCATAAAAAGATTTAGTTTCACTAGGCACAAAGATTTTTTCGAAGATAATGGTGCAGATTTTTTAGCATAGAGAAACAATCAAGTAAATATACAAAGAGCAAAAATAAAATAAGCCGTGAAACAAATACACAACAAATAAGTGTAATCCATCAGAATGCTCAATCTATAGGAAACAGCACTAATGAATTGAATATGTTCTTAAATTTCTCTATTTTTCATCTAAATATCCAATGTCTGCGTAACAAGAAGATGGAACTTGAAGCACAAAACCATATATATGATGTCATGTGTTTAAGCGAATACTGGATGTTCGAAAATGAAATCTCTCAAATTAAATTTGATAATTACGATGTTATAAGTTGTTTTTGCAGGAAGCTTCATATTCATGGGGGTGTGGTAGTTCTAGTTAATCATAAATCTGCAAAAGATTTTGTTACAAGAGATGACATTTGTCGGCTGTCAATTGAAATCCACTGTGAAATATGTGCGGTACAATGTGAAAAGCAAAAGCTCATAATAATTACTATATATCGATCTCCATTAGGAGATTTCAATATATTTCTCGATACGTTTACAAAGGTTTTAAATATTATCAGTCGGTACAAACAATACACTGTCGTTATAAATGGGGACTTTAATATAAACTTTAACAATAAAAATAACCATCATACTGTCATCTTTATTGATCTAATAAAAACGTATGGTTTATCTGTAACAATAGATGCAAATACCAGAGGGGATTCTTGCCTGGACAACTTCTTAATCAACTCAGAAAGTACTTTTCAAACTTCTGTAATTGACACTCATTTATCAGACCATATGGCGATTACAATAAATTTTCCTGTCAATAGTACTAGTACTGAGAATACCACAAATTTTATTTGCAGACCTGTAACAGATGAGGGTCTATTTTTCTTAAATAGTCTTGTAGGAAACGTATGTTGGGACTTTGTGGACGATCCAAACATAAATATTGAGGTGAAATCAGAAATGTTTATAACCTTCCTATGCAATGCAGTAGAGCTCGCCTTTCCAGAGAAAAAGTTCAAACAAAAAGACACACTTAGGGTGACCTGGTTCACGAAGGAACTAAGGGATATGAGGGACACGTTACATTTTATGCTAGAAACAGTAAAAGCTACAAACTCGCCTGAACTCAGACAAACTATGCAAAAATATAGGGAAAAATATAACATTGCAATTGCAAATGCTAAACGTAATGTTAATGATACATACATTAAATCTCTTACTAACAAATCTAGTGCGATCTGGCAAGTGGTACGAGAAAATACGATCTCGCAGCCAAAAAATTTAAACAGCGACACTGACATAAGTCCAGATGATTTCAACAATTTCTTTGCAGAAATTGCTAAGAATATCATTGATCAGCTCCCTAATAGTGATTTTACCACAGAGGAATTTCTATATAACAATGATAAGACAACACATCAAGCAGGCCAACACGACTTTAATTTCGGTGAGTTAACTTTCATTGAAGTTAGAGACATAATTTTCAATTTAAAATATAAAAATAGCAAAAATTTTTATAATCTTAAGACTAAGATACTCAAAAGGATAGCCAATATCATTGTTATTCCTCTTACAAAATTACTCAATTTATGTTTAAAACTTTCTGTCTTTCCAAAAGTTTTTAAAATTTCCCGTGTTGTGCCTACACACAAAAAAGATCCTATAAACTTGCTAGATAACTACCGACCAATTTCAATTATTCCAATTATAGCAAAAGTCTTTGAAAAGGCCTTAAAATCCAGAATATATCTTTTTTTTTAAAGTAATAGTTTGTTTAATACAAATCAGTATGGTTTTCGCAATGCACGTTCAACCACTATGGCAATCAACAAATTAGTTGAAGTTATAAACATTGGATTTGAGACTGGTGTCCACACAGGGGCTTTGTTTTGCGACTTAAGCAAGGCTTTTGACTGTGTTTCCTCTAATATACTTATAAAAAAACTTAGTTATTACAAATTTTCTGAATCGAGCTTGAAATTAATACAATCTTACTTAACAGACCGCATGCAACTGGTTGAACCTTGTAATAGTCGCTCCCAGATGAGAACAGTAGAATTCGGAGTACCACAGAGGTCGGTACTGGGACCGGTACTATTCCTTATCTATATCAACAATTTGGTATATGCTGGCCCCAGAGCCGACTTTATCCTCTACGCTGATGACATAACTGCGGTAAATAGAGACGAAAACTGTAATGCGCTCCAGTTAGTCATGGAGGAAACGCAGTCAGAGGTCACTGCCTGGTTCGTCGCAAATCGACTAAGCTTAAATGCTACCAAAACAGAAACCATGCTTTTTAGCTTACGTAATATGAACCTAAAAAAAAACTCAGAGTCAGTAACATTTCTTGGGGTACAGATAGATCCTAAGCTGTCATGGAATATTCACATTGACAAATTACGTAATAAGTTAACTTCTAGTATCTATGCAATTAGAAATCTGTCCTCAATAGTGTCCAGGCAAGTACTCCTAATAACTTACCATGCAATTGTTCAGTCAAAGATAGCATATGCTATTCATGCTTGGGGCCATGCTCCAAGCATGAAACGCGTATTTGGGTTACAGAGGAAGGCAATACGAATTATAAACAAGCTTGAGTATAGGGAAGATTGTACATCAGCGTACATTGTACTTAAAATTCTCACAGTACCCTCACTATATATCTTATGCTTCATGTTCGTTAGAAATAATCTACCAAGTTATGTTACCCATGATGAAGTTCACTCGTATGACACAAGACATAAGACAAACATTTATATCGACTTTCACAGAATAAACAAATCTAAATCGGGAATATCTTACTTTGGTCCTAAGTTGTTTAACCTGCTACCATCCCCCGTGAAACTGTTGCCTTCTAAAAGTTTTAAAAATGTAGTAAAAATATATCTTATATCTAAGTGTTTTTACTCTATGGAAGATTTTTGTAATAATGATTTTACAAATTGGTAAATCTGGTACCTTAGCACATACATGTACATATTTTTTTAATTTTCCTTTGTCAATTGAAGATATACACTTAAAGGACTGAAAACAACAAGGATTTTATTTGTTCGCAATCATTTGTAACCATTTAAAGTATTGATATGTACTACAGCATATCGTTTTTGTTGTGATCTTATATGTATAACTAAGTTAATTATTGTCATATTTGTTGTAAAAGTGGATCTTCCGACTAGTCAATTTTAATTACATAGTTTTATTTCAAAATTGTAGAATAGCAATTTTATGTATACATGAGACTTTGTCATCATAAGATAGGTTTTAATACAATTTTTATAAGAATTTTGATAAATATTTATGATCTAGTCATAATTAATTTGTTTTACAAGTAATGCGATTCGTTGTGTTAAATAATGTGTACTGTAAACTTTTCTTGACTTGTGTAATCTCTGGTTTTTTAGCACCAATAAATCTTTCATAAAACAAAAATTCGTTCGGTTGCAAATAACTTTTTTCTGTAGAATTTTATCCCCTCAACCCATCCTAATTCCAACACTATTGGTTGGTTTTGATTAAACTTTTCATGTACGCAGCTACTATGAAAACACCTTTCCCTGCCAAGTTTGAAGTGGGTATTTTCAACAATCACTGACTAATTATTTCAAAAGAATGTTTTAAGTTATACTTCAAATAATCGTAGAGAACTTAGAAAGCATTTTAGAAAAAAAAAATGTTCTTTTTTTGTTCTATTCTTGAGGACTGCCCAAGTGCCCAGATAGAACAGTTTGTACTTAGTATGTACGATTTATAAATATACGTACTTTTTGGATATTTTATATGATAATAGTTCATACTATCAGACTGTGGTGAAATATGTAGCAGAATTGTACATACTTTTATGACTGTAAAAAGCATATAAATAAAGTATATACAATTTACCGCAAATTTCATATTAGCAAATTTTCGTCATGCAATTACATCCTAAGAATAGGAAATAATTCACGAAAAGAGAACGAATCCAAAAGTATGTACTATGTATCCACTTTAATTTTTCTTTTAAATAAAGACAAAAAAGGATGAAATATTCACATACACATAATTATATACTTTCATAAGTATCAAAAGTATATGAAAGAGACCTAACTTTACCAACAAATTGAATAATGACGTAACACCTAATCTATAATATTTGATTTATGGACGTGATTGGCCACTTTTGTGCTGCGAAAAGTTTTGTGCACACTGCACATTTATTCGTTAACTGTTGCTACTGTAATCGAAAATGAGAACATGTAAATTTAAATTTCTATGGTTCTAGTTATTTACTTTTTGCCTTATTTTTTTTAAATCGCTTAAAACATAGAAAAGCAGTGTCTAAGCTAACAATGTGCTGTACACCATTTTTTATTTTGTTATCCATTTTTAATTAATAAATTATATATCGCATCTTTTTTGGCTACACAATTATTACTGTCAGGCCTGTAGCCAGAAAGACATTGTAGAGTGCGCTTGGGTATAGGGCATCTGCATGAAGGATAACAAATAATACATCATAACCTCACTTTAGTACGCACTTTTAGTATACGCAGTACCTACATAATTAACAATATATGAATATATATATATATATATATATATATATATATATATATATATATATAAAATGTTGTGACATTTGCAAAAATATATATTTTAGGGCAAAAGCCAGAGAAAATAAGCCATCGTAGCAACAGACAGAGGTACATAACTCATTGCACGATATTGTTACTTTCGTGTATGAGGAACTGCACTTACAACCCTTCGACGAAGCTAGGGGAGGTCAATGACCTCAAGTCAGACTTAAAATGTGATATGGCAACTTAAGTAAAACACCTCTATTTGAAAAAAGCTCACATGCATTATGTTTAGTATAATTCATGATAATTAGGTATAAAAGGATACACCCAGTAGGGTAAACCATATGTAAAAAGTAGACAAACCTTATAATGTGTTAAAATAACTAATTAGAGAGACCACAGCAAGGGCTCAAACGTGTAGAATCAAGCTTTGTTCTTGTAGAAACCATAAACTCTCTGAACACTTCCGTAGTGGACTCGTCAAACTAAAAAAATAAAACATTTTATTAAAATAGTGCTACAAATTAGACTAAAGGACAATAATAGTGGACAATGATGACGTATTAAGTACTAGAATACGTATATGAACGCTAATAATGAGCAAAATTAACATAAAATCTAGTTATAAGAAAATTTAAAAAAATCTCTCTCGGCAAACATACATATAAGAAGGTTTTACAAAAAGGACACATCGTAATGAGATGAAACTCACAGAAAACAAAGACTAGTACCTGTTAGTGAAGTGCAGCGTAAAATCTCTGAACTGTGACACGTTGAGAGGTATTTCTTAATAAATCTTTGTGTATTCTAGATACCTTCACATAAAATGAACTGCAACTTTTCTTAAAACTCTTTTAGATATAATATTTCTTAGCCTGGTGTGAATTCAGGACACCAGTGTTGTTTTGTGTAACTTTTGATAGGACACTATGTATTAGTTTAGGCACCTAAAATGTTTGTTCACATATAATTATGTTTTAAACCTATCTAGGTAATAAATGTTTGTAGATAATTAATAATTAGTGTATTAAGTAGGATCTGGGCGAATTTTATGTAGTTTTATGTAGTAGTAAGGTCAGAAAATAGCAATATAGAATATTTATCAAAGTGTCTTAAAAATCATTAGGGGGGTACAAATGGGGTACCAAAATGATTGGGAGTGCATGGTAAAGCTCATTCCAATGTTAAAATGTGCATATAATAAGTAAAAAGCATAAAAAAGTACATGTTCAAAAAAATTAAAATTCTTTATTAAAATCATACTATCTGATTTTTGGATTCCTGTCAATCTCAGCGAATAAAAACGCGAGAAGTGGCAAAAACAGTCTAGTAAACGCGGTCGTAGAGGCAACATGTTATAAATTTTACTCCTGAAAACTCCTAACCTAAAATTTATTTAATGAAAATTTACCCTATTGTTTGAAACCGTGTGTTTACGGAAGTAATCATATATGAAATTTTGAAAGGAGTTAGGAATGATAATTTTAATAAGTATTCTATGCTCAAAATATAAATGTTATGAAAATGTTGTAAACTAGACTCAAAGTTTCCAAAGCCGACTCGCATATTTATCCATTTTAAATATCTAAGGTACTTACCTTAATGTAAAATTTAATTCTTATAAAAACCCGTGCTTCGAAAGTGATTTCCTTAAAATAAAGTGTCCCGAAGGAAGAAAATAAGGGAAAATAAATAAATCAGCTTTATCCAATCATCTGAACTTCTAGTAATCTTCAAGCACCTGCGGTTGGTAACATCAGTAACCAGCTTTGAACGAGAATCCAGGGGCGTACTCACAGCAGTTGTGCGCGATTGAGCTCAGCGGCGTTACGAGAGCGGTAAAGTATAAAGGTACCTTATCGGTTATATTTTCACTGATCAGTTGATAAAATTTTTGAATATATTTGCAAAGGCCAATAAATAAAACGCATAATTATCCATTCATCTTAAATTTATTTATGTAAACTGTGTATTTGTTAATTTCATAAATTTACCTCGTCCAGATCATTAAAATTTGTTAATCTTTGTTTGAAATATTGGTGTATTATTTCAGTTGCTAGAGAATACATTGCATTTCAGGAACCGGCTATCTGAGAGGGAGTTGTACTGCACAGTTGCGGTACCCTCATGCTCTGAGGTGTGGCAGCATCGAGTTCTATCTCGACTGTCGCATCTGATGGTTTAGGCCATCTGGCGCTCAACAGCAAAATTATATTTTTCTTCTATCTTATCACAACAAAAATTGATTTAGGCCGACTCTCACTCGGCGCATCACAACAAAAATTGGCGACCAACGTGGTAGGCGACGTTGTTAAACGGCATTTTGACGCTTAACAACGCAGACTATTGATAACAGTGTACTCTAGCAAATTGAAAAGATTAAGTTTGATATTTTATAAAATAACCAGCAAAAATACTAATCATTTGTTTTAAAACTGTAAGAATTATATTCAATTTCATAAGTATATGGATCTAAGATCTGGAAAAAAAATAATCATGGCTGACCAAACATACACTACACCAGAACAAATCGAACAAAATAACACTACACAAGAGCAAACACCATCCACATCACAACAATCTGATGATACAGCACTTACACAAACACACACAGACACAAACATGTTGCACCAACTAATGCAAATGGTGGCAAGTATCAGCTCGAATATGGAGCAAACAAATGCGAAAATAGAACAGACAAATATAAACGTCATTGCAACACAAGCAGAAATGAAACAAACAAATGTGGAAATGAAACAAACAAATAAAAACGTCATGGAGATTCAAGTAACTGTACGACAAATTGCCGAAGACAATAAAAAATTTGAAGAACGCATAGAAGGAATACAAGGGAGAGTAGAAAGGGTAGAGAACAGGCTCGACTCTATGACAGACGATGTCATTGAGGACATCAACACCAAAGTCAAGTCCGCCACGAAGAAAATGGAGGAGTCTATTGCACGTAATGTAGAAGGGTTAATAGTCGACGTGGTAAATGAAGTAGACAGCAAACTGAAGAAACAAGATGACACAGTAAATAAGAAGTTAAAAGAGCAGGAATGTATGTATAACCATTTGAACACGCAGTTGTTAAAAGAAGGACACACAACCATCACCAACACACCATATACACACACATGTACCAAGAACCAATTCTATTTTTATGGGGACAACCGTACGCATCCCAAGACATTCATCACACGTTTAAAACAGTATATGAACACGATACACCCAAACGCCAACTTAAAACAAAATATACAAAATATGGTAAGAGGTTTTGCTGAGGAGTGGTATAATGTGATATGTGATAATTTTGAAACGCTACCTGAATTTGAGGAACTTTTGTTGAAACAGTACTGGGGAAAATACGCTCAGCAAAAAGTACGTTTCAACCTGTTTAATGGGAAATACAACGAGAACTCCGGTGTAAGTAGGGAAAATTATGTTTTACGAAAAATAGGTAATATTAAACATCTAGAACCAGCTTTTACAGAGGGAGAAATAATAACCTACTTAGCGAGACATTTCTCTGATGATATACATAATGTCATTATTACTCAGAGAATAACGACAATAGACAGCTTGATCGAATATTTACGTGGCATTGATGATCACCGTATAGGGTGGAAACAAGGAAATAAAGACAGGGTAGATAGGCAAAATGATAGGTATAAAAATTTCGAAAATAATAACAGGGATAAATATAGGGAAAACAATAGAAATTCTAACTATAATAACAGAGGAAATTATGACAATAATAATCGGCAAAATAGGGACCAATATGGCTACAATAATTACAGATATCAAACTAATAATAACTATTGGGAAAAAAATAGATATAGAGGAAATTACAATCAAAGGGACAATAATATGTATAACGAAAATCGGCCATACAATAATAATCAAAGAGATGATAGGAGACATGTTAGTTGGGGTGACAAAAAGGCTCAAGATTCAGAAAGGGAAACAGACAGACGAACATACGCACAAATCAGTAATGTAAACGTTCAGAGGGAAAAAAGAGACAGGGCAAACACACAAGCTGATTTCGATAGGATTGAAACCGTGGCACAGGTAAATGATCCGCCTCGAAACCAGGATTTTCGGCAAGCGATGTTTTAATGTTGAATAATGTTTCATACCAACATATGAAAGAGTTTATCGGTAATGACATGGATGACGGATCAATTAATATTAAAACCAGCAATCTACCAATGGTAGACGTTAAATTAAAAACAAATACATATAAGGCGCTCCTTGATACAGGTGCTGAATTAAGTTTAATCAAAGAAAGAATTATTAATGATTGTTATAATGGTAATAAAAGTAAAGATTGCATTAAAATAAGTAAAATAAATTTAGTAGACCCAAAGGGGAAAAAAATTGCTCAATGTAATCAGGTTTTAAACACGAAGTTCACGGTAGAGAATTATGAATTTGAGGGAAGTTTTATAATAATAGATGACATGAAGTTTGATATCATTTTGGGAGAAGACATCCTAACACAACTCAGGGCAAAAATTGACCTTGAAAAGAGGGTAGTAAATTTACAAGGTAGTACCATACCGATGTATTCCACCGGGGAGGTAGGAAATTGTGGTGATAATAAAAATGAATATGTTAATAATAATATTGCGGTCGACATACAGGTCGAAAAGTTTAAATGGTGTAATGGCAAACAGGCCAATGATATGAAAATAATTGCGGACGACGGGGAAGTCGTGTATAAAAATAAGGTAGAAATCGACAAGGAGGTCGAGAAAAAAAATATGTATTGGTACTATGTAGAGTTGTGGATGGAAAACTTTGACAAAAAAGATGCAATCGTACATGATTGGTTGATGGAATATAAAACTGAAAAAGAATCTATTAAAGTTAAAAATGGTTACATTGGCAAATTTAATAGGGTAAATAAAGTAAGGATGAAAAGAAAAGTACATAAAATAATAAAGCGTCGAATAGGACATGTATCAAAGCCTAAAACTTTTAAAATATATAAAGATAAACTAGCGGTAGATGAGCAAACAAATATAATTAATAAAATGTTAAATGTTGGTATGCATAAATTAAAAAGGAACGAGAGTAAAATACAGTATGTTCAAAAGATACAAAAGGTACTTAAAATTAAAACATCAAAAATAAACAATCCAAATTATGAACCTGAAACAAAAGTGATTAAACATTATACAGAGCAAAATAGGTATAAAACTGAAAAGATTAACACACAAGAACTTAAAGATAAACAAAAGATAAAGGTCAAAAAGAAACAAGTTAATAATATAAATGTATTCGGAGATGTAACATTAAACTGTCCGGAAAAGTTTGTTAAAACAATAAGTGAAATTTTACAGAAATATAGAGCGCTAATTAATTTTGAAGCACGTGTAGCGGTAGGCTACGTACATAAGTTACAAGTAAACGAGACTAAATCATTCAAATGTAAAACATACCCAATTCCCTATAAACAAAGAGAATCAGTACAAATTGAATTGCAGAATATGATAAGTTCGGGAATCATAGAAACGGCAAAGACAAACTACATTAATCCACTAGTTGTGGTAAAAAAGAAAGACAACTCAATAAGGCTATGCTTAGATGCTAGAAACTTAAACTCTATTACTACATCTCAGTTTGACGCGCCGCAAACGATCGACACATTATTGTTTAGAATAGGTAAAAACACTATTTTCTCTAAGTTAGATTTAAAAAACTCTTTTTGGTTGATTCCGCTACATCCTGAGTCGCGTAAATTCACTGGATTCAGCGTGGACGGACATATATACCAGTTCAAGGTGGTTCCTTTCGGTCTTCAAAGTGCTTCATCAGCTCTGGTACGGGCGATGCAGAGTATACTCGACAAGCACGATTTTTGTCTGCACTATATCGATGATACTTTGATATTTTCTGCAACATAAAGAGAACATCGTAAACATTTGAACATTACAGACAGAGACATATTAAATTTAGGAGAGATTCATAAAATAATAAAGATGAGACAAGAGCGTAACACGAAAAAATATTTAGCAAGGGCCAACAAAAGAATCAAAAACAAGATTAAGTTTGAAGTAGGGGATTATGTAGTAGCAAAGCGATTACGTGTCTCTGACTTGAGAAGAAATATATGCGGAAAACTCCTTTTGCCATATGAAGGACCTTACGTTGTACACAGGGTATTAAACGATAATACCTATGAGTTAAAATTTCTTAATAGTGATCATGTCAGGGGAAGATTTCATATAGAAATGATATACCCTTATGATACAGATTAAAACAAATGATTTACAGTGTTTATTATTTTGCAAACGCCACTAATTGTTTTGAAAAAATATCAAAATTTTCTTTTAGCAATAAAACTTTGACATTTTGGGGAGGTAAAATGTTGTGACATTTGCAAAAATATATATTTTAGGGCAAAAGCCAGAGAAAATAAGCCATCGTAGCAACAGACAGAGGTACATAACTCATTGCACGATATTGTTACTTTCGTGTATGAGGAACTGCACTTACAACCCTTCGACGAAGCTAGGGGAGGTCAATGACCTCAAGTCAGACTTAAAATGTGATATGGCAACTTAAGTAAAACACCTCTATTTGAAAAAAGCTCACATGCATTATGTTTAGTATAATTCATGATAATTAGGTATAAAAGGATACACCCAGTAGGGTAAACCATATGTAAAAAGTAGACAAACCTTATAATGTGTTAAAATAACTAATTAGAGAGACCACAGCAAGGGCTCAAACGTGTAGAATCAAGCTTTGTTCTTGTAGAAACCATAAACTCTCTGAACACTTCCGTAGTGGACTCGTCAAACTAAAAAAATAAAACATTTTATTAAAATAGTGCTACAAATTAGACTAAAGGACAATAATAGTGGACAATGATGACGTATTAAGTACTAGAATACGTATATGAACGCTAATAATGAGCAAAATTAACATAAAATCTAGTTATAAGAAAATTTAAAAAAATCTCTCTCGGCAAACATACATATAAGAAAGTTTTACAAAAAGGACACATCGTAATGAGATGAAACTCACAGAAAACAAAGACTAGTACCTGTTAGTGAAGTGCAGCGTAAAATCTCTGAACTGTGACACGTTGAGAGGTATTTCTTAATAAATCTTTGTGTATTCTAGATACCTTCACATAAAATGAACTGCAACTTTTCTTAAAACTCTTTTAGATATAATATTTCTTAGCCTGGTGTGAATTCAGGACACCAGTGTTGTTTTGTGTAACTTTTGATAGGACACTATGTATTAGTTTAGGCACTGCTCACCGATGAACTTGGAGGTGGGTACCTAAAATGTTTGTTCACATATAATTATGTTTTAAACCTATCTAGGTAATAAATGTTTGTAGATAATTAATAATTAGTGTATTAAGTAGGATCTGGGCGAATTTTATGTAGTTTTATGTAGTAATAAGGTCAGAAAATAGCAATATAGAATATTTATCAAAGTGTCTTAAAAATCATTAGGGGGGTACAAATGGGGTACCAAAATGATTGGGAGTGCATGGTAAAGCTCATTCCAATGTTAAAATGTGCATATAATAAGTAAAAAGCATAAAAAAGTACATGTTCAAAAAAATTAAAATTCTTTATTAAAATCATACTATCTGATTTTTGGATTCCTGTCAATCTCAGCGAATAAAAACGCGAGAAGTGGCAAAAACAGTCTAGTAAACGCGGTCGTAGAGGCAACATGTTATAAATTTTACTCCTGAAAACTCCTAACCTAAAATTTATTTAATGAAAATTTACCCTATTGTTTGAAACCGTGTGTTTACGGAAGTAATCATATATGAAATTTTGAAAGGAGTTAGGAATGATAATTTTAATAAGTATTCTATGCTCAAAATATAAATGTTATGAAAATGTTGTAAACTAGACTCAAAGTTTCCAAAGCCGACTCGCATATTTATCCATTTTAAATATCTAAGGTACTTACCTTAATGTAAAATTTAATTCTTATAAAAACCCGTGCTTCGAAAGTGATTTCCTTAAAATAAAGTGTCCCGAAGGAAGAAAATAAGGGAAAATAAATAAATCAGCTTTATCCAATCATCTGAACTTCTAGTAATCTTCAAGCACCTGCGGTTGGTAACATCAGTAACCAGCTTTGAACGAGAATCCAGGGGCGTACTCACAGCAGTTGTGCGCGATTGAGCTCAGCGGCGTTACGAGAGCGGTAAAGTATAAAGGTACCTTATCGGTTATATTTTTTTTTTTTTTTTTTTTTTTTTTTTTTTTTTTTTTTATTAGCCTTATTTATATTAATGTCCTGGCGGAGTTCAGCTCTAGGCTGATCTTCCACTCTACCAGGACAGACACTCACACATAGACAACATCACAACACCCATTCCCTGCGACATTGCCATCTGCCGCAGCTGAGACTCGAACTCAGGAGAGGAGAACGTCTAGACCGTGTTGTCTCTCACACAACCGCAGTCTAGCCCACTGCTACCATCTCGGTAACTCGTGAAAAACGCCACTACACATCCATACCCTAGCCAGGATTCGAACCCGGGACTCTGTGGTCGCAAACCTAGCATCCTAAGCACTGCGCCACCGAGCCGGTAATTTTCACTGATCAGTTGATAAAATTTTTGAATATATTTGCAAAGGCCAATAAATAAAACGCATAATTATCCATTCATCTTAAATTTATTTATGTAAACTGTGTATTTGTTAATTTCATAAATTTACCTCGTCCAGATCATTAAAATTTGTTAATCTTTGTTTGAAATATTGGTGTATTATTTCAGTTGCTAGAGAATACATTGCATTTCAGGAACCGGCTATCTGAGAGGGAGTTGTACTGCACAGTTGCGGTACCCTCATGCTCTGAGGTGTGGCAGCATCGAGTTCTATCTCGACTGTCGCATCTGATGGTTTAGGCCATCTGGCGCTCAACAGCAAAATTATATTTTTCTTCTATCTTATCACAACAAAAATTGATTTAGGCCGACTCTCACTCGGCGCATCACAACAATATATATATATATATATATATATATATATATATATGCATGGTCATATACAGGCCCGTTTCATACACCGAGCGGTTGTAGTGCAGCCCGATTTGACGCTGAGAAGCCCGGGATCGGGCTCATCAACGTATCCCAGTGTATATCATCACTAAATGGCCACAAATCATGTCAGATTCCTTCCTACAAAATTTTGGGGTGGGCTTCAAAAAGTCATATTTTTATGTTCCGAGATACACTTTTAGTTCAGCACTACTGGGTCAGGCGGCGCTGTTCCTGTATATCCAAGACTCTTATACAGCTGATATCTATCGCACGTTATATAGCCCGATATTTGGCATCGTTGCAATGGCTCGATAACGTTCGATTCTTATTTCCTCTTAAATACTTTCTTCGTGAAGTCACAATCGATGAATGAAAGCTCTTTATTCGAATCAATTTTTTAACCTCACAAGTATTGTATCATGTTCGAACAATTTTTCTAAATTTAAAAATTTATATGTCTACTAAGAATTATAAAATACATGGTACAGTGTTATGAAAGAAGAATAGTTGTTAGTTGTTAGCATCTTAAACATCTTAAAATGTGTTTTGAATTGTAATACAGAAATTCAAATAAAGGGATAAAAGATATATCATAAGAGAAAGAATTTAGAATAAGAACAAAATATAAAATACATTGTCTTTGTTTATTGTTGTACTAAATTGAAGTTTCCATGTCCCTAAATTAGGATTGTGTTTTTTTTTTTTCATTCAATATTCAATAATACTATACTTAATTTATATAATTCTGGTGCTAAAATTTTCATCGGGACATACATACAATACATACAACAATTATTATTATGCAGAATGATGATTTGCGTATTATAAGGATAAATAGGCATTGTCCATAATAACTGTATGCTCTCCACATAGTGGAGTGGACGTATAATAAAGGTAAAAATTTTTTTTAAACAGTCTTAGAATGTCAAGAAAGGTCGATATTTTAACTTTCAGCAAATAAAATCTCTCTGTAATTTTTTTTTGTGCGCACGATTACTCTGGAACCGTTCATGATGTTAACTCAAAATTTGTATTATAATGAGATCTGGAAATAGATTATGTTTTGATCTTATTCCGTTGAAGTTTTGGGGGGGAGATTGGATTCCAAATATATTATCGAAATTTTTTTTGCTGTAAAAGGCTTGGATAGGAAAATCTAGATGTGGAAGTAGTGATTTCTTAGGCAGCGGTTTTTTTATTAATGAACACATGTTTTTATGATGGTTATTTGAATCTATATTTGTAGTCGGTCTCTCTGCATGGTGCGTCTGACAACATCATGCACCTACCTTGATTACATTGGATTCGGAGTGACGCACACTGGCGAAAATAATTAAAAACCGGGATAAAAGTTTAAAATACAATAATCACATGACAACATGAAATCGACCCTGATAGGTTAGAGAAAAGACCGACAAACGCAACCAATAGGAAAAAATACCTTAGCTGTCTCATACCGCTTCTGATAGTCACTCCAAAGTTCGACTTGTTGAGAGACAAATGTATATTATTTAATCGGAGACAGTAGACGATTATTTTTCAGACTATACTATTCAGTTTTTTGTGTTTTGTAAATTAATTATTTTCAATGGATGTTCTTCCTGGAGGTAAACAAAGACTTTATAGTATGTAATATTTGTTAAATACGTATTTCTTTTCTTTGTAAATAAGGTTTAGAAATGCCTGTTCAAAAATAATAATTTTTAATAGTTATTTAAATTTATATAGTGTTATTGTTTCGTATTCCACCAGATTCTAGTAGCTAAGCTAGACTCCGCCTGAAATAAAGTCATATTATTATTATTATTATATTATTATCATCATTACGGCTGTTTTAACACAACAACTAAATTAAAATTACATTTTTACTTAATACGTAATTAATCAAGACCAAAAGAAAAGTAATTTACATAGTTACAAGTTTTGTCCAGGTTTTGACTTATTTTCGCCTGTGTGTGACGTCTAGAAAAATCTGCAAAAGTTTCAAACCCGTACATAAACAATTGCAAAAGTTATAAACTAATAAAGATTGGAAAAATAACGAGTTCCGTTTTTTGCAAATAACTCCAGAACTATTAATATTTAAGAAATTTTAAAGAATGATTCTTAAAGAGGAAGAAATTTCCAATAAAAAAGTCCCGACTCCGAAACATCTATTAATAATTTTAATTTAATGTTGAAAATAGAGCTCCGCGCAGCGAACACCGTTACGATGCTCTGAAACCATCCGTAACAAGTAAAAAGATTTTTTTATGTTATTATATATCAATTTAAAAATTTATAAAAATTATGGTATTATTTAAACACTTAAAGGAACAATATCCCGTTGGAGAACAAAATTTTTCACCAATTACTTCCACATCCAGTGGAAGTATAGTAACGACAAAAAAATTTTAAAAAATTTTTATTGTTCAAATAGGCTTAGACTGTCACGAAACGTCGAGATTTTAAGTTTGAGCGAAAAAAAAATTTCTGTCTGTCTGTCTGTAACTTTTTTTTGTACGCACGTTTACTCTGGAACCGTCTGAGATATTGACTTGAAAATTGGTACACATATGTACTTTAACGAGATCTAGAACTAGATTATATTTTTATCTTGTTCCGTCGAAGGGTGGGGGGTAAATTTGGGGTAAATAGGTAAATCAAGCAGGTAGGAGTCCATAAAATTGATATTTAGTATATACAAAAGGAGCTGAGGTCTCAAAAAAAATTTTGGTATTAGCCACCCCCATTACCACCCCCACCCCATTATTAAAGGGGATGAAAAAAAATGTGATTTAGTGTGTGTAAAAGAACCAGAAACCTCAAAATATTTTTTACTTCATCCACTCCCACTACCACCCCCTATCACCACCCCCACCCCACTACCGATGTGGGGTATCGTTTTATGGGTTTTAGGGGTAGAGGATTTCAAATATTATATTATTAAAGTTCCATAAAGAATTATTTCCACATACAAAATTTTTTCATTGTGAGTGACTTGGATAGAAAATCTGGATGTGGAAGTAGGGATTCCTTGGGCAGCGGTTTTTTTCATAAAATGAGCCTATTGTTAACAATTTTTTTTTTAGAGTTTGCGTTTATATTTTAAGTCGGATAATTATTAAACAAAAGTCACTAAAATTATTTCGCTTCGTGGCGATCTTATGTCAACTACACTTTATGGGATTATGACATTGCTATGTTTTTAATTGTTATAGTCTATTAGTTATTAATTATTTAACCTAACAAAAAAGTAAAAAATAAAATAGAGAAGTCGAAAATTTTTTAAATTTATTATTACTGTTTTTATATTCAAAAATACTATTAGTCCAGTCAATGAAAGAGTTGTAGAGAACATTGAGGAGGCGCGAATTTTTCTCTTCAGGAATGTGTTGGGGGTAGTTAGGAGGTAAACATACTAAAAGTCCTCGCCCCCTAGCCCCGTCGCTTCAGGGGGAGAGGGGGGGTGGAAAGGTTCCTCTTTTCGATTCTTCGCTTATAACTCGGAAAAGATGCGTCGTATGGAAAAAGGTGATCTATGCAAAATTAAACGTAATTAAATTTCCCACAAGAATGTTTATATTAGTTTTCTTCCTATGTGTTATAGTTTATGAGATATTCGCCAGCGAAAATCGATAATTAATAATAAAAAAAATCAATTACGTACTTTGAATATTTCTATCAAAGCGGTTTACCGTGGTCTGCTAATAAATCACAGTCACAAAACAATTTTTATTTTACAACACTGGACGTATTTACTAACGTAATATATTGTCGAAATCTATACATTTCCTTAAATACACAGTGTGACTCACTTAAAATGAAGATACCCTTATAACTTTATTATTTTGTTTTCGATTTGAATCAAATTTTACTCAAGTATAGAACAAATTAGGATCTACTTATGACCAGAAAATCTTTCACCTACGGTAGCAAAATATGAGAAAAAATATTAAAAATCATATTGATGGGTCTTGACGAATTTCACGTAGCCACCACAAATTGCGGAAACTGAGGATCCCCTTTGCCAGATGAGTTTATGTATGAGAAATCCCCCATCATAGCCAAATCAAATCTTGGTGTATGTACGTTTGTGGCGCCGATCGGATGCATTTTTTAGAATGTCTAACATTCAAAATGTTTTATTTTTTTCAGCATATTTTCGTAAACTATAACAAATAGGAAGAAAATGAATATAAACATTCTTGTGGAAAATATAATTCCGTTTAATTTTGTATAGATTTTTTTTCCCTAAGCGACGCATCGTTTCCGAGTTATAAACGAAGAATCGAAAAAAGGAACCTTTCCACCCCCCTCCGCCCTGATGCGGCGGGGCTAAGGGCGGCGACTTTTAGTATTTTTACCTCCTAACTGCCCCCAACACATCCCTGAAGAGGAAAATTCTCCCCTCCAAAATGTTCTCTACAATCCTCTTTTGGGCATTCGTTGATTGGGCTATAGATTACATAAACTTTAAATTTTTATTGCTATTTGTTTAAACAAATTTTATAAACAAATAGATAAATTACGTATTTTTGAAAAATATTTTTTTGCCATTTTATTTGTTATAAAATATTATGATTAAAAAAAATTTCTTAAAAATTGTTTTTAATTGTTTATAATCACTTTCTTTCTTTTTTCATTATTTAAACAAATTATTGAGAAAAATAATTATTCTTAAATTTATTATTTGCAATTCTCCACAAGGTGGAAAACAGATTTTTTTGTTGTTAATTTATTTGTTTATCTAATAAACAATTTGTTATTAACAATCGCCGAATGTGTTATATATTTTTTTAGATAAAAAAAATAACAAAAACAACTGTAGGTATACATAAGCATGAAAATTATTTTGTGAATAATAATTTAAAAATCGAGAAAATACTCTTATCAAGTATGCCGTGGAAATTGACAAAAGCTAAATTCAAAACATTAATTTTGTCTGCATAACCAAAGCGTTCTGTCCGAAACGTCCATTTTATTTAATACAAGTTAGAATCAAAACATGGACTACTGCTATTCTTGTTTTATTATATGTAGGCAAATATACCTACATATTTAGATAAAAAAGGTATATTTTAATCACAGTTAGAAAACACTAACGCAAATATTAGTGGTAAAAGAGCAGAGCGTTTGCCCTAAACAACTTTAGCATCAAGAAAGGTGATTATGGAATTCTTTCTGCCGCGATTTTATTATTTTAATTTGCTTGGGTGTCGTAACAAGTGCAATGAGAAGTCCTGAACTAAATCTAAGCATTGCTTCAAAAAATATAAACAATGTATGTGTTAATATTAGAATTTTCTGCTATTTTTCTTATTATCTCCGGTCTTAGTAATCGCAAAAAATAAAAAGACAAATTTTGAAGAAAAAAACTTTCTGATAATTTGTTAACTTGCAAGAAAATAATTTTTTTTTTAAATATTACTATCTATATATAATTTAAGAAATATAGTGTAATAATGCATAAATCTATAACGAAAGTGAGTGAAACTATATCTTTTATTGCTTTATTTTTCGAGTTGTTTATAAAATAATAAAGTTAAAAATATCACGTGTCTGTCTATTAAAAAAATAAAGAAATTTCGTGAAGTATACGTCATTACCTCTAGGACTGCAGTTTTAGCCATGTATTTTTACGGAATTGAAAATTATTTTTTCAAAAGCATTTCTTATAAACAATGACTTTCATTTCATTTTAAATTTCCAATTGCTCAGTTAATTTGTTGTAATGTATTCTAATGTTTTGATCATTTAATTTTAAAGAATTCTAAAATAATTTTGTATGCTCTATTTATACATTTAATTTTCGTCATAGTAATATAGGACTAATAATTTTTTAGTTAGATTTATGGCTAAATACTGTAATATAACTCTATCTTGCTTTAAACAGGCGTTGTGTTGCTTTGTATACCATTGGCAACAGTTCTTTTGAAATTTGAGACGCTTTAATTGTTTTATTGCTCTGTGCAAGAAAGCAACATGTCACCAAATTTAAGTTGAATGTAGGTAGAAGAATGTAAGAAAAAAGGTACTCTCAACGAGGCATAATACAACACCACAGGAGGGAGAGAGAAAGAAAGATCACGCGTTTGCCGAAATATAAAGTGTTCTGACAACGTTTAACATAATTGTAATAATTTTTCATGTGTAAATAAAAATTCAACCAATTCAAATTTCATGTCAAAAGGTCTATTTGTTAACTAACAAATGCACAAATTTCTTAGTTAGTAAATTCGCAGAATTTTGATTGGATTATTTATAATTTTACATAGTAAAAGTTTTTATTTTTATGTTTCTATAAGATCATAGAATTATCTAAGACCCGAAAATCGCAAAATGTGGTGACAATACGAAGAAATCAATTTTTATTTAAATGGAAACAACATGAATTTAAAAATCCGTTGTCTCTTGAAAAGTGTTTTCTGGAATCTACAGATGACGTAAGCTTTTTCAGATATTTAATTGCATTTTAAATTACCTACAAAAAAAATAAAAAATGATGACAGACAAGCGTTTCGTTACCTCATTTTTGATAGTTTGGTGACCGGTACAAATTTAATTAAGTAGGTAAAATAAATAAATAAATAAGCGTTCATTGTGCACAAAAGAGTTTAGACACAAAAGGAAGAGGTTAGCCTAAACTAGCCATATACATTAAGAAAACATATTATGACTGTACACAATATTAGTCCACAGTACATCGCCCTTTTTTTTAATGATTAGTAACAGGCTGAATTTTCGTGAGTAGCTTCGTTTTGACGAGACGCCCAACTTTTCTCTCTGCGAAAATTCTGGGTAGTGGTAGCTAACAGCAAAAATTATTTTTTCTATTTTACACGAATTAGACAATTCGACAACCTGTCAAATTAGTTTGGCAATATATTTTTTCTACGATTGTGCTGAAAGTCAAATTTTCTAACTTTAAAATGACTGCAGAAAATATCACTTTGCCGCACGCCGTGCGACAAAGAATTTGCCACACGCCTTGATTATATTTTCACACGCCGGAATAAAATAGTGTGTTTACCTTAAAGAATTTTATATTACTTACTGGTAATAACAATTGCATTCTATAAATGTACATTAATTACACATGAATTGCAATTACAAAGTCGAATTTTCTAACTTCAGAATGTCTGCGGAAAATGTCACTTTAAATAAAATCTGACAGGCAGCAAATTTAAAATTTTGGAAAGACTAAAAAAAGGAAATAACTTCACAACCGTAGAAAAAATAGTATGTAACACACATGTGGCAAGCTTCATTGCAAAACTCGTACTTTCATACGTCGTTTTGCAATGAAGCCCTTGCCACACTTGTATTACAATCTACTATTTTCGACGATTGTGCTGAAAGTCAAATTTTCTAACTTCAAAATGATCAATTAATATCAATTTGCCACACGCGTTGATTGTATCTTCACACACCGGAATAAAATAGTGCGTTTACCTTAAAGAATTTTATATCACTTACCGGTAATAACAATTAAATTCTATAAATGTACATTAATTACACATGAATTGCAATTACAATGTCAAATTTTCTAACTTCAGAATGACTGCGGAAAATGTCACTTTAAATAAAATCTGACCGGCAGCAAATTTAAAATTTTGGAAAGACTTTAAAAAAGGGAAATAACTTCACAACCGTAGAAAAAACACACATGTGGCAAGTTTCATTGCAAAACTCGTATGATACTCCTACTTTCATACTTCGTTTTGCAATGAAACCCTTGCCACACTTGTATTACAATGTACTATTTTCTACGCTGAAAGTCAAATTTTCTAACTTCAAAATAACTGTAGAAAATATCACTTTGCCGCACGCCGTGTGGCAAAGAATTTGCCACACGCCTTGATTATATCTTCACATACCGGAATAAAATAGTGCGTTTACCACATGAATTACAATTACAAAGTCAAATTTTCTAACTTCAGAATGACTGCGGAAAATGTCACTTTAAATAAAATCTGATCGCAGAGAGAAAAGTTGGGCGAAAAGTTGGGCGTCTCGTCAAAACGAAGCTATTCACGAAAATTTAGCCTGTTACTAATCATTAAAAAAAAAGGCGATGTACTGTGGACTATATTACATTAAATTGAGAAAAATATTAAACTAAATTTTCATATAATTATAAATAATTATATAAAATAAAATATAAATATTGTATTACTTTTAATAACGATAACTTAACTATCAATATACCGTTTTTTATTATAACCATTATACTAGAGAATTTTATGCTCTACCGAAAAGGTATGTATAGTGTTTTGCCCTATCTTGCTTAATTTTCAAAATATTGGGGAAAAAGCACATTTTGTTACAATTATTGTTAGTAACTTTTGAACCCGAAAAGAAAGAAAAGAAAAGAATACCACACAAATTTCTTTTTAAGAGTGTAACCTGCGAAGACTAATTAATATCGGGCACAAATATTCTATATGATTGCACTTCTTGCTTGCAATACCTAAAAGGAAACTTTGTGCTTTATAGTACGTCGGGTACATAAGCCAAAAAGCTGCACTTTTTGATTGGGATGTGCCACTTTCTGTGGTCATAGTTCCAAAAGGTAACTTTCCCTATAGGGAGCCACTTTAAAATCCGTGCAGAACACCAAAATGGCGGCCATTAAAGATGTCCGCCATTAGCCACACTAAATGTTTTTGTATCTCAGCTCCTAATGGTTCGATTTCTATTTCCTTTTTTTTTGTTTGAAAGCTGTTGTAAAGAGGACACTTTTGTTCCTATACATTTATCTCTACACCTTAAGGGTTCCGCGCAATTTAAAAGAATATATATATTTTTATTTTTAAAGAAGTATCCGTCTTTGCACAGTGGGACAAACTGAATCTGAAAACTTATTTCATATAATGCAACTTTCAATTGATGTTAACTTGGGACAGCCGGTACGAAGTAGAGGTCATTGTAATAACTTTTTTAAAATTAAGCCTATAAGTATAGTGACAGTGAAATAAAATTAAATAAAAAAGTTATAAATACTTCAAAGAGAACTTCATGCTTTGTTGTTATTCGATGGCAATCAATTTTTGCTCATATTTGACCCATATACTCGGAAACACAAACTTGCTGTCTCAAAATAAGTACAGTTTCAAAAGAAAAATTGCATCAAGGCATTATTTTACTATTATACCTAATGTTACTGTACTATTAAAACAATTTGTTTTATATATCTCTGTTAGGTAAATAAACGTAATTTAATTTCTACCCCTTTGCATCTTTTCATTCTAATGTGAATGAGGCAATACTTTAAAAGTGGAAAACAAAAAATGAGGACAAATTCAAAATATTTAAATACTTATAGGCCTACCACGGAGTAGTTACATTATCAGTTATTAATAATATAATTGCATAAAAAAATAACCTAATATTTTATTAGGTTCTTTTAATATATCTTCAAATTCATAACAATGAATAATAATAAACGTAACTGTTATATTATTTTGGAGTTCAAAGAACGAATATATTTCCTTTATTAGCTGGCCCTCCAATAGCGTCTCTACTGTAAACAGTAATGATAGTGGCGCAGTATAGAAAGTACTCCTAACCATATAATATTGTGCTTCGTGACGATGCACGCATTAAAGAAATATATATTATAAAAATATAACCTACTGAGGCCCTATTATACTGGCAACATCGCTGGGTCGGAGAACGAACGCTAACTATATTCTTAAATACAGCGGGCTTTGAAACGATCAGTAAATATATCCGGGCTCTGAAATATGCCATGTTTATATAATTAAAAGAAAAATAATAATTAGCTACCTCTAGTGGCTTCCTGTTAGAAAAGATGCATAACAATCGACATATTTAATATATTTGTTAATTTATACACTCGGGAAATGCCGGGCTTATGAGCGACCTATCGATATATCGGGCTACACAATGTACCGTCTATACCTATATATATATATATATATATATATATATATATATATATATATATATATATATATATATATATATATATATATATATATATATATATATATCTCTTAGGAAAATGTTCTATATTACTACTGCATTGTTTGATATCTATTAAGTGCGGGTCTATAACTAATTATGGCGATTTTTTTTTCTGTATCTAGAGCACTTTCACCACCCAAGGTGTAACAATAATCACTGTACATAATGAATTAATGAAAGTCAAACTTTCTTAGAGCACACTCAAAAAAAAATAATCCAGATAAATATGTCGTTCAGAATAAAGCAAAGTATTGTGACGTATACTTTCCGGTGAGGCCGGAAAGTGGTCACTTTTGGCACCTCAGCAACGGTTCGGTTACTCGGGCGCCACCTTTACAATTTTTACGTGGGGCAAAGGTCCCACACTAGCCTCTTAACACAGCCTGTTACAGTAGGGCTGGGATAGCTACAGTGGAGAAAACAGTAACTTCCAGTGGGTCAATTTGGGAAAATTGGACTGTTACACAAACAGCAGTAAAACACAGAATTCGGTAAAACAAAATATCTATTTATTTCCTATAAGTTACAGTGATAACGAAACTATTTACAGCTTAACTAGTTTAATATATACAGTACATTCATAACGCACAAAAAGAGTAAACCCAGGCTGTGACGTGCTGATAATTACGGTAAGTGCTACCATGCGATACGGTGACGTTACTAAGGTAGGCAGGAGTGAAGCAGCGGTATGACGGTAAAAATGGCGGTGACGTACAGTTTGACAGACAATGATAGGCAGCGGTATGACGATAAAAATAGCGGTGACTATAACAGAAGATTCTCGGTTAGAGTGGGGAACTCTATATTTGCTGCGTGCAGTAATGACGTAGTCGTGGTAGGAGCAATCTTTAAGGATCGGTACTTGCACAGTTGGCGAGGCTCCTGCTTACTGCTGGACGCGTCTAGAGTCGTGGAGCGGCCGACCACGACTGTTTGATATCACGAGTTTTAATAAAGACTTTCCTCTTTCCACAAGCCGGTAGAGGGGGAAAATGTGCAGACACGGTGCGTAGCGGTAAATGAATACTTGTATTATTTTCAGGTGAAACGGTTAAATGAAAAATATTTTACAAGTCAGAAATCGCGGACTTTACCATTATTTTCTGTCTCCCGGTCTTAGAAAAATTTCACTTACTTACTTTACTCACTTTACTTACTTATTTCCGAAGCTGGCTGCAGTGGGCACGTCTGGTCGCTGTTGGGGCTCGTGAGGAACTGACTGTCTGCTCTCAGTGCCTCGGGTATCTAGTCCACTATCCCCTCTATTCGCGCTAATGACGGGGGAACGGTGCGCGTGGATATTGATTGCCGTAGGCGCAACTTAGTACAGTGTCGCGGAAATATAATTCAAATATTGGAACTTAAGTCTGCTGGCGGTTTCCCTGGAGAAGGCACTTCTGCTCGCTGTTGTTCACTGGTAGCAACTGAATGCTTTCTGCGGAGATCACGGTTTAGTATGCATTTTCAGTTTCGGTTGGGCCTGGTGGGGCCTACTAGTTTATGCGGTGATATAATTATTTTTCACAGCCTGGTAACTTTTATTAAATAATTCAACAGAAACATATCTATTTTTGGTAAATATAAATGGTTTATTGGGGTTTAAAATATGCTTCATTACACCCCCCTCTTACTTCATAAAAAAAAATAATGTAATTATTTTTTTTCTTTCTTGCTTTGGTACTGGAAAAAGATTAAAAGAAAATTTACTCAAGTTCCCTAACTGATTTTAAGGCGCGTACCCCACACCGGTTGCATAAACTTTATTTGGGGGCACATACACCTTTTACAAATAAAAATCAAAACTAAATTTTTCAAAAATAACAGTGGTAATAAAAACAAATAAAATATTGCTGAGGTCCTCTTGCTACGGCTGGATGCCATACTCCTAGATCCTGGTAGGAAGGGTCCTCCTAAAAGAAATACCTAAAATAAGGAAAAATTAAACGGTTACTTCTAGTCTTTGATGCTGGATTTCTTTTTCTATTCTTGCGGCGATCAGGTCCCTATGGGAGTAGGTTACGCTGAACTTCTTAGTGTTGTCTCAATCTGGCAGATCGACGGGTAACGTACTCGGGTGGGACGGGCGGTCGATTTTCTTCGTCAGGAAACGAGGTTGGTGGTCTCCTGGAAGATTTCTTGTTGGCGGTCTGTTCTGTCCTTGGCGGCTCGTTGACAGCTACATGTGGTTTCAAGTCCTTAATATGGATACGGGTCAGTTTCTTTCCAGTATCCGACTTCAGATTGTAAACCACGGGTGATACGACTTGGGTCACGGTATACGGTCCAGAATATTTCGGAGCTAACTTAGACGCAAAACCTTTAATAGCCGAAGAGAGGGGATGTTCTCGTTTCATAACCCGGTTACCCACGTGATACTGGATATCCCGGCGTCGTAGGTTGTAATATTTGCTCTGGGAGGTATATGCTTGGGCAAGCTTTATCCTAACCAGTTCGAACACTTCTTGTAGCTTCTTTAGGCGGTCGGTGTGTACGGTTGGGATCTGATTATCCTCATCTTCGTTAGGTTCGGTATCTTCGTTGGTTTCGGCTTGGTATACGGTGGCTGGCAGCGACAATTCTCTTCCAAAATTTAGAAAGGCGGGTGAAAATCCGGTTGATTCATGTTTGGAACTGTTGATAGCTAGCTGAAAGCTATTCAAGTGTTGGTCCCATTTTCGGTGATCCTGTTCGCAGTATTGTGCTATCATAGTTTTGATAGTGCGATTGGCTCGTTCAACAGGATTTGCCTGTGGTGTGTACGGTGGCGTGAAACGATGCTGGATACCAAATTCGTCCAATAATGACTGGAACATACGGCTGTCGTACTGGGTACCATTATCCGTGATCACGGTACGCGGACATCCGAAACGGGTGATAACTTCATCATAGAGAGCTTGGCTGACATTGCGGGCGGTGGAACTTCGTAGGGGACGGCACTGGACCCATTTGGTAAAACGGTCTTGAAACATTACTAGGTAGTTGTTCCCTTTACTAGATCTAGGTAGCGGTCCTACTAGGTCGGTGCTAACAGTTTCCCAGGGTTGGCGGCTGATGGACGGTTGCATGGCTCCTGGTGTTTGCTGCTGGGAGATCTTGTAACGTTGGCACTGCATACAGCTACGTACATATCTGGCGATGTCGCGGAACATCCCTGGCCAGTAGTACTTTTGTGTGATCCGGGCTGTAGTCTTGGCAATTCCCATGTGTCCAGCGGACGGAGCATCGTGGTTTTCTTGCAAAACTGTGGTCCGGAGTGGCGTTGGTACGCATAACTTCCACGGGTCGTATTGGTCGGGTTCGGTTAAGTCACTGGAATCCCAGAAGTGGCGGTACAGCCGGTCATTACGTACACAGTAATCCGGATTAGCTTCTGGGTTCTTTTCAACTTCCGACTTCTTCCGTCTGTACCAAGAACAGTTTGGTGCCTCATTCACAGCACATAATTCTTCGGTACCCGTGGCGGGAGAAGGTCCTTCCAATGGTTGACGTGACAGTGCATCAGCTACACGGTTTAAGCTTCCTTTACGGTACTTAATCTCAAAATCATACTGTTGCAAAAATATGCTCCAGCGAGCTAGGCGGCCAGTCGGACTTTTGATAGAGTGTAACCAGCGGAGGGACTGGTGATCGGTCAAGACGGTGAAGTGGTACCCTTCGAGGTACGGTCTCATCTTCTCTATTCCCCACACGATGGCCAAACATTCCCTTTCCGTTACGGAGTAGTTCTTCTCGGCGGGAGTTAAGGTTCGGCTGGCGTAGGCAATCACTCGGTCATGTCCCTCAATTTTCTGTGTCAAGGCTATCCCTAAACCTTGGTCTGAGGCGTCGGTTTGTAGGGTGAACGGCTTCTTGAAGTCGGGACAGGTCAAAACTGGAGCCTTAGTCAGACACTTCTTCAGTTGACCAAAAGCTTCTTCCTGTTCGGTGTCCCATTTGAAACGGTGGTTCTTTTTCAAGAGTCGGGTTAACAGAGTCACAATTTGGGAAAATGCTGGTACGAATCGTCTGTACCAGGAGGCAACACCAAGAAAACGACGGACGTCTCGCACGTTTCGAGGTGTGGGAAAGTTTTCAATGGCCTCCACTTTCTCTGGATCAGTATTGATGCCTTCCGTGGTAACCACATGTCCTAGGTAACGTAGCGACTTTCTACAGAACTGACATTTTTCGGGGTTCAGCTGTAGATTGGCCATTCTCAGTCGGCGGAATACTTCATGTAGGTTCTTCAGGTGATTTTCAAAAGTTTCACCCAGGACTATAATGTCATCCAAATATGCGAAAGCATATGGTTCCATATCAGGTCCAATGATTCGGTCCAAGAGTCGTTGAAAAGTAGCAGGTGCGGAATGAAGTCCAAACGGCATAACTCGGAAATGGAACAGTCCTCGTCCTGGTACGGTGAAAGCTGTGATAGGCTTGCTTTCGGCAGAGAGTGGTATTTGCCAGTATCCTTGTTTTAGATCTATACTAGAAATGTAACGAGCTTTTCGGAGTTTGTCCAGTATTGCATTGATGTACGGTAGTGGATAGGCATCTTTTTTCGTGACCTCGTTTACTTTCCGAAAATCTATGCAGAAACGGGGCTTTCCATCCTTTTTGCGGACTATGACCACAGGTGAACTCCATGGACTGTTGGACGGTTCGATAATTCCATTAGCTAACATTTCGTCGACTTCGGTGTTAATAATTTCCTGCATCCTAGGGTTTTGTGGGCGGTATCTCTGTTTGATTGGTTCCGGTTGCGACAGGCGGATGTGGTGTTGGGCTAGTTTAGTGATTCCGGTTATGTCTTGAAAACTTGGCAGTTCCATATCCAAAAATTCCTGAAGGTGGGTTTCTTCATCCTGGGACAGAGTCAGGGCGATTCCAGTCAGCGGAGCAGTTGGCAGCGGCAGTGAGACAGGGCGGTGATCCAGGTAGACGGTGGCGGTAGTTAGATCCAGTGTAAATTCCCTTGTACTCAGGATGTCCATGCCTAGTACAATGTCGGATGTCAGATTCGGGAGGTAGAGTAGTCTTTCGGAAAACGAACTTTCCTCTACCATGAAGTCGAGATCATAGGCACTGGTGACGTTTACAAGGTTTCCATCGGCTAGCTGGGCGGAAGGGGTAGATATTGCTACCGAAGGTATTCCTTGTTGCTTGCAGAGTTCCATTACTTGGTTTCCCATGTAAGAACGGACGGCACCGGTGTCTATTAGGGCGGAGAACGTTCTACCATACATGGTTACTGATATGTGCGGTCTGTTATCCTTGTAGTCGGTATCTTGCGAGGCGGAGGTAGGAGGGAACCGTACTGGCCTCGTTACGGTGCGGTTCCGGTCTAGTTTTCCGTCCTTCGGCACTGACAATCCCGTGTCATGATACCTGGTCGGCCACAGCGTGAACAGAATAGTTGTGGCGGAAATCGACATTGACTGCGGAAGTGTCCAGATCTGCCACATCTCCAGCAGATACTGTTGAGGTCCTGTGTGGGCTCATTGTTGACGGGCGGCCTATTTTCTGACGGTCTTTGGCTCGGTGGTCTGTTTTCCGGTGATCTACTTTCCAGCGGTCTGTTTCCGGCGCGTGTCATGCCACTTGTTGACGGTGTTGGTGCCGGTTCAATGGCTCTGCGGTTTCCTGGAGGCGGTTGGGATGCTGGGGTGGACATTTGCGCTCCTCCTGACGTTACTGGTGGCGGTGGATCCGGGAGGTAGGTTGGTGCTGGCCGGGGGGTGACGGGGGCAGTCGTGTGCATACCTGGGTGTGATGTAGCGGAGGTGGCGCGATACACCTGCTGCATTTCCCGGCGTAGAGTTTCGTATTCCATCACTCTGGCGGTCAGGGTGGATATGTCAGTTACCGTGGTCCTTGGGATGTACTGTCTATAGTCGGGGAGCAGGTTTCTGTACACCCAACGGAGCTCTTCTTGTGGGGAGAAATCGCCATGTCTCCGGATCAGAGTCTGCATGTCAATCAGGTAGGTGCTGGCAGCTTCTTCTGGTTTCTGTAAGCGGCGGCTAATTTGTGCCTCTATTTCTTCCTGGTAGTTCACCGAGAAGTAGAAGATGCGGAAATCCTTCGTAAATTCGCTCCAACTTGTCCAACGAGCCCGGTTATTGCGGTACCATAAGACTGCCGTTCCTTGTAACAGCTCTGGTAGTACGGGTAACAGCTGTTCCGGTCGCATTCCAGTATAGGAGCATACTTCTTCTAGCCTCTCTAGGAACGCGGCAGGGTCTCCTTTCCCATTAAAGTGGATACCCCATTTACGGATCTTGAGAGGGTCTAGCATCGCATTACTAGTAACCGTGGAGGGAGGTGGGACAGATGCCACGATCTGGGCTTGCGGAGGGATCACTAATGGCGCTGGCCGGAGTGGTGGGAAGGTGAGCCGTGAAGTAGTTGGGAGCGGTGACGTACTCCCATCCTTGATGAATTTAATCAGGCGCCGTTTCTTTTCTTCTACGGTGCCAGACAGGTCCAGGCGGAATTTGCTTAGTTCGGTATCCAGTTGTTCCTTCTTGAGCTTATAGATCCAGCTAAGACGGACATCAGTTGATTCAGGTGGGCGGACATCCTCCGGCTTTTCTGACTCATGTTTTGGTTCTTCCTCGGTATCGGACATGTTTGCTTCTCTGAGATGACTTCAAAACACTCCGACTCTGGACGGTAACGGCCAACGATGAACGGTGAACGGTGACAGTGACGGTGACGGTGGACGGTGGACGGTCTATGTTGGGACAGTCGGTAATAGATGATGCCTGATAGTGCTGCTTCAGAGAGGTCCTTCTCGTTCGAGTTCTCAAGTAGAACTCTGTTGTACGGTAACGGTAACAGTAGCGGTAACGGTGGAGAAAGCAGGTAACAGGCGGTATCTGGTAGTGCTTCCTCGGAGACGTCCTTACCGTTTGAGTTCTCAAGCAGAACTCTCTCGACAGTAACGGACAACAGTGAACGGTGGCGGTGACAGTAACAGTGAACGGTGGCGGTGACAGTGGTGAGGACGGTGACAGTGAAGGAAGCAGATATCAGGCGGTATCTGGTAGTGCTTCTTCGGAGACGTCCTTACCGTTCGAGTTCTCAAGCAGAACTCCCTCGACGGTAACGGACAACAGTGAACGGTGGCGGTGACAGTGACAGTGGTGAGGCCGGTGACAGTGAAGAAAGCAGGTATCACGCGGTATCTGGTAGTGCTTCTTCGGAGACGTCCTTACCCTTCGAGTTCTCAAGCAGAACTCTCCGTTCTGACTTCTTGGCAGCGGATATAAGCGGTTGCAGTTATGCGCAAATGGTTTACGCACTGGAAGGCCACTGATAGTGGTAGGCACCAAACGGATAGAATTTATCACCGGAACTGGTAGGACTAGTAGGACGGGGATAATCCAGAAAATCGGTAGAATCGGCGAAATCAAATTAGATGGTGTCTTGAGATGCCAGTTACCCAATCTTGTCGGTCTTACTCAGTTTCGACCTCCCAGGTTGCTGTGGTACACGGTTTTCCGAAACGGTCGGTCGGAGCGGTCTGAAACCAGTGGCAATCGATTCAGCGTCCCAAAGTTACTATTTCACGAGGGGTCACTTGCCTAGTAACTCCGGACTCCGGGGACTCCAAGTATTCCGGGTAAAATCCGGTTGGTCGGTAAAATTCGGTGCAGAAGGTGTATCTGGGTCCGGACTATAACCTAGTATCAGAGTTACTCCATTTCGACCCTTACTTTGGCCGTAGTGTACTTTTTCCCGGAACGGTTGTTCGGATCGGCCGGAAACCAGTGGCAATCGATTCCTTGGGTCCGATTACCCTAAATTTGATACCCCACACGACTTCGTTCCTTTTCGGATCCCTTCGGTACACTTCGGAAACGTTCGGCCGGAGTTCGGG
Organism: Rutpela maculata; assembly: GCA_936432065.2. Classification (NCBI taxonomy): domain Eukaryota; kingdom Metazoa; phylum Arthropoda; class Insecta; order Coleoptera; family Cerambycidae; genus Rutpela; species Rutpela maculata. The sequence continues at coordinate 70,049,688 of OW386288.2, read as the reverse complement.
TTTTCGGTTAAAAGTGCAGCCTCTTCGTATGCTAACACCGCCGGAACCTGTGTTCAATTCCCAAAATCTAATAGTCTTCTTAAAATGGTCGAGAACGTCTTCGGGAGTGGTCAGAGCGGTTCGGTAATGGTCGCAATCGCTTCCTCGTGGTCGGTTTAGTCGAAAATGACACCTCAGATGTCTCTCTAGGCCGGTCGGTACTTTTTCGGTCGCGTCCGGTGACTGCCGAATGCGAAAGTCCAATTAAATTTTCCCACAATCTAATTTAATTTAATACAGTCCCTGCTCGGGCCGCCAAGTTTGTGACGTATACTTTCCGGTGAGGCCGGAAAGTGGTCACTTTTGGCACCTTAGCAACGGTTCGGTTACTCGGGCGCCACCTTTACAATTTTTACGTGGGGCAAAGGTCCCACACTAGCCTCTTAACACAGCCTGTTACAGTAGGGCTGGGATAGCTACAGTGGAGAAAACAGTAACTTCCAGTGGGTCAATTTGGGAAAATTGGACTGTTACACAAACAGCAGTAAAACACAGAATTCGGTAAAACAAAATATCTATTTATTTCCTATAAGTTACAGTGATAACGAAACTATTTACAGCTTAACTAGTTTAATATATACAGTACATTCATAACGCACAAAAAGAGTAAACCCAGGCTGTGACGTGCTGATAATTACGGTAAGTGCTACCATGCGATACGGTGACGTTACTAAGGTAGGCAGGAGTGAAGCAGCGGTATGACGGTAAAAATGGCGGTGACGTACAGTTTGACAGACAATGATAGGCAGCGGTATGACGATAAAAATAGCGGTGACTATAACAGAAGATTCTCGGTTAGAGTGGGGAACTCTATATTTGCTGCGTGCAGTAATGACGTAGTCGTGGTAGGAGCAATCTTTAAGGATCGGTACTTGCACAGTTGGCGAGGCTCCTGCTTACTGCTGGACGCGTCTAGAGTCGTGGAGCGGCCGACCACGACTGTTTGATATCACGAGTTTTAATAAAGACTTTCCTCTTTCCACAAGCCGGTAGAGGGGGAAAATGTGCAGACACGGTGCGTAGCGGTAAATGAATACTTGTATTATTTTCAGGTGAAACGGTTAAATGAAAAATATTTTACAAGTCAGAAATCGCGGACTTTACCATTATTTTCTGTCTCCCGGTCTTAGAAAAATTTCACTTACTTACTTTACTCACTTTACTTACTTATTTCCGAAGCTGGCTGCAGTGGGCACGTCTGGTCGCTGTTGGGGCTCGTGAGGAACTGACTGTCTGCTCTCAGTGCCTCGGGTATCTAGTCCACTATCCCCTCTATTCGCGCTAATGACGGGGGAACGGTGCGCGTGGATATTGATTGCCGTAGGCGCAACTTAGTACAGTGTCGCGGAAATATAATTCAAATATTGGAACTTACGTCTGCTGGCGGTTTCCCTGGAGAAGGCACTTCTGCTCGCTGTTGTTCACTGGTAGCAACTGAATGCTTTCTGCGGAGATCACGGTTTAGTATGCATTTTCAGTTTCGGTTGGGCCTGGTGGGGCCTACTAGTTTATGCGGTGATATAATTATTTTTCACAGCCTGGTAACTTTTATTAAATAATTCAACAGAAACATATCTATTTTTGGTAAATATAAATGGTTTATTGGGGTTTAAAATATGCTTCATTACAGTATTATAGTTTACCTACGATCGCCACCACCACAAAACGCACTGTAAACAAATTGCACGAGACTTGTGCACGTGGCTTCTATCGCAGACGCGGGGTTTAAAGAAACAAATTCACCTACGTAATTTTCAAACACTGTCAAAACTGACATAATATTTGTTGAATAATGTTGTTGAGTAGTAAACTCCCTGCCATCTATGTAAGTTGAATTTTATTTATTGTAAACAAATCGCACAGTAAACAAAACGCACGATAAACAAAACGCATGGGACACAGAGCAATGCTACAAGCAACTTGTAGTTGTCTTAATTTTAATAAATATGATCGTAGGTAAAGGTTAGTACATAATTCGAGTTGTAAAGCAATTCATGAAAATACGCACTCGCCGCTACGCGGCATCGTGTGTAACTTTTCCATTCGTGCCTAATATGCTTCTTACAACACTCATTACGTAATATACTATTACATGCGCTATGTATATACAAAGATCATGTAAAATGTCAAAGAATTGGAAATAATTTGCAACTGAATTGCATGTAAAAAGTCCTTTGAAGAAAGCATAAACTAAAGTATATACTTTGCATTAGTACGTACTTTTAGATTTGTACTATGGTCATACTTTGTATATTAGGGTGACCCATCTCTATAGGGGGTGAATTTTTTTTGCGTATTTTTCTCTCCCCACGAAAATATACTATTATACTAGGAATAATTTATGTCAAAGTTTCAGATAATTCGGTGAACGGTAACCCGTGCCGCATTCAGGTAGAAATTTGTAGATAAGATTTTATTACGGTAACCTGTGCCGCATTCAGGTAGAAATTTGTAGATAAGATTTTATTACGGTAATACACTTAAATTTTACTTAAAATACAAATATCTACCTCTTTTCTCATAATGTTTTATTGGTGTAATTATTTCCTAGAAATTATTTGTTTTGGAAGTTTGGAAATATAATGCACTTACGGTAGGTTTTTATGTCAGTTTGCAATTGTGTTTTACAGTGGTGACATTATAAGTTCTAGCATACGTTCCTTTTTGAAAAAACATTTAACGATGGCTGATGTTAGATCCTTACGAAAGGATACTTTCATTTACTTAGTTGGACACTATTCGTCACAAATCATTGGCAATAAATTGCCGTCTAATAGACAAGTATTACAAGTGCTCTTTTATAACATTCGTGAAGTGAAGCTAAGTGTACATGAAAGTGCTAAATTAACAATAAAAGAGGTGTCAGTTTTTTGGGATAAAGCTCGCATTCCGACACGTCAGGATTTCCATTGTGTTAAACAACTAGATAAACTTTATGCAGAGTGGAGTAACCTACAAAAATCGGCTAAAAGGGCCAGTACGGGAGTAAAGAAAAAAATTTCGTTGAAAAATTGGACGATCTCTTTGACATTTCTCATGCAAATGCATTGGAGTTGATGAAAATAGATGAAGATAAGCAGTTTTTAATTAACCAAAGAAAAAAGGGACGTCCTGGATTTATGCATGGTATTGATTACCAACTTGCTTCTCAAGAAAAATCAGCTGAGGAGAAATTACAGAAATTATCCGAACGAATGCAACGAAGTCAACAAGAAAAAGCTAGATTAGAGGAAACAGTCACCTGTCCATCATCAAGTAGTAATTCAGCCGACTTCAACGAAAATGAAGATGAAATAATCGAAGCCCAAAAAGAGTTGTTATAAGACCAGCCTGGCCCGTCACAGCCAAAAAAGAGGAGATTCTATGGAACATGTAACATCGTCACACCAAAAATAGCCGCTGCATTTGATGCTTGCAAAATAAGCGACAGGTATGGAGTCCATATTTTGACGGCAGTAGCAGAAGCACTAGGACATGACACCACATCTTTTTCCATCAGCAGAACCACACTTCAGCGCTCTAGACAACGCATCCGCGAAGAAAGAGCTGAAATATTAAAAACTGCCTTCGGTAATTCTGAATTGCCGGCCCCAGTCATCCATTGGGATGGAAAACTTTTACCTTCTCTCACTGGAATGGGAAATATCGATAGACTTGCTATCTTAGTTACTAGTGGAGATATTGAACAACTACTTGGAGTACCAGCTTTGCCCAATTCAACTGGAAGAGAACAGACTGAAGCAGTTTATGATGTGCTTTGTGAATGGAATTTGGACGAAAAGGTAATAGCTTTGTGTTGTGATACAACAGCATCAAATATGGGTTATATAAATGGGGCAGCCACACTATTGCAACAAAAATTAGAAAGAGATATTTTATATTTTCCTTGTAGACATCATATTTTTGAAGTGGTTTTGAGAAGTGTGTTTGACACAAAAATGCCTTCCTCATCTGGTCCAAATGTGCCACTATTTAAACGTTTTAGGGAATTTTGGCCTAAAATAGATCAAAATAAACTAAAAACGGGATTTCAGGTATCAAAAATTAAACACATTTTACAACCAGTTAAAGCGGAAATTGTAAAGTTTCTAAATGCAGCTTTAACTTTGCAACAGCCTCGTGATGATTATAAAGAATTTTTAATGCTTTCTAAACTTTTTGTTGAAGAAGAGCCCACTCACACGACATTCTATCAACCAGGGGCATTTCATCATGCACGTTGGATGGCCAAAGCCATTTACTGTCTAAAAATATTTTTTTTCCAAGATCTGTTCCAACTAACTAAAAAAGAAAAAATAGGTATTGAAGATATATGTTTCTTTATTGTAAAGGTTTATGTAAAGGCCTGGTCTACAGCGTCATTTGCTAGTAAAGCACCGCTTCATGACTTAGACTTTTGTAAAGAACTCATTAATTATCAAAATATTGACAAAGAAATATCTCAAGCCGCAAGTAGGAAAATAGTGAACCATTTGTGGTACCTTAATTCAGTAAATGTTGGCTTATCTTTCTTTGATGACGATATTTCAGTTACCACTAAAAGAGAAATGGTTAAAGCTTTGAATAGGAAAGCACCAAATCAAGAGGGTATTAAACGACTTATGATTAGTAACATTACTGACGTTGAAAACAAGGAAATTCAGGACTTCATATGCGAGAACACTAAACAGTTTTTTCAAAAATTAGGTTTGTCTATGGAATTTTTGGAAAATGATCCAACAAAATGGAGGGAAAATGAAAGTTATACCCGATGTTTCAATATTGTAAACAAAATTAAAGTTGTAAATGATGCCGCTGAGAGAGGAATCAAACTTATTACTGACTATAATGACATTTTAACAAAAAATGAAGACAAAAAACAGTTTTTACTCCAAGTTGTAAATGATTATAAATCACAGTTTCCAAATGTAAAAAAATAAACCCTGTCGCATGCTTTGGCCTAGTGCAAAAAATATTGTTTTTATTACTATATGTCTTGTAAATTTAGGATAATATTTGGTACTATCTATGAAAAAAACGTTTCATAATAAAATACACAAAGGTAAAACGAGAGTTTTATTTCAAAAACTTCTAGTCTAGTTTTCTTAGACTACGAATTTACAGTAGTATGACATAGTCACAACAGATAATGTCTTTGATATTTGTATGACTTGATTAGTCATTCTAAAGATAAATGTTGCTGATTAAAAAAAAAAACAATGCATCAACCAAAGAATGTAAATAATTCCATTTACTTTTATTATTGCATAATAATGCATTCTGCGGCACCCCTTGCCTTCAATTTGCCTCAATAATATTTTGAGGGGACTGTTTTTTCTTCAAATGGAACCATTTGCAGGGGTGAGAAATAAAAAATTTCGATTTCGAAAAAGATGGGCCACCCTATTGTATATAATTGTGTTATGTGGGTGAAATCACCCATTGCTGTACAATTTTAGTTCTATACACTATGCTCGTAAGCGCCACTTTGAAAAAAATATGTGAGGCGAGCGCTGGTCCCAACCTCCTAGTTTGTTTGCTCATTGATCAAAAACCATTATGCCTATCGAAAACATGCATAGGACTCTATTTCTAATAAATTTTTAACCAACCTCATAAAATTCTATACAGAATATTATCAATGAGTATTTTGTATGGACCAGCTATTTCTCGGAAAAATGTGAAAAATCGCGACAGGGCGCATTTAGAGGTGGGTTTCTAAGGTGAAGCTAGGTGAAGCTACCCCTTGCGTATTGGGAACTCTTTCGTGTCTTAAAGGTAGTCCTATGGCGCGTATAGTCCTCAAAGGGCAAAATATTATAATTAACTTCTATTCGTTGAATTTAAGTCTAATATCAATGAACTACTTCGTTAAACAAGAGAAGTAAAAACGGAAGTGGCAATCAAGATCTTGCTATAAAACTGATTTCCTGCAATAATAGTATGAACTATTATCATATAAAATATCCAAAAAGTACGTATAGGATGTATGCTAATTAATACTTTCTAAAAAATGAGAAATCTATCGATAAGTTGAGAATGCAAATATAAAGCTTACGTCATGAATAAAATGCCAAGTGTGTGTTTTATATAAGTGAGGAATTGTTTAATAAACTTTCACAATAAATAAAATGTATTTATCTTAATTTTTCTTTACAAAATACGTTTTAAAAACTATTTTCTAAGATTTGTATTTGACAACACAAAATGGAAACAATAAATATATTTTAACAATATATAACAAACAACTATTGTTAAGTAATACAAACTGAATTCTGTATATTAACCTAAAAGTAATTAAATTAATATTGTTCTAAAACACGCATTCCTTAGGATAATATCTTTTCTAACAAAATTGACTACATATTTTTATCTTTGTCTTTGGGATATTTCAATTCAAAATCTTCCCGAGCTACTTTTCGTAATGAGGCTTCCATAGTGCTTCCCGTTTCTTTTACCATTTTACTGAAGAATCCTTCGGGGCTCTGTAAAAGTTCATGGGGATGTGCGAATTCTACTGCTTCACCAGCATCCATTACTAAGACTTTGTCAGAATCCATGACTGTATTTAACCTGTGGGCTATTGTGAGCACCGTACAGTCCTTAAAGTTCTTACGTATGGTCTTCTGAATTAGGGAGTCGGTTCTAGAAAAATAGGTCTACCATTAACCTCTATCAAAGCCATGCCAAGTCTGTTTTTTATTTTATTAAGAAAGGAAAATCGGATTAAGATAAAGGCAAAGTTAGGCCTGAGACACAGTAGATGGAATGGAATGAAGTGGAGTGGAGTGGGATAAAGAGGAATGGAATGGAGTTGAATGAAATGGGGTGGTGGTAGGAACGGAAGAGAATGGGATGAAGTGAAATATAATGGAATATAATGAAATAAAATGAATATTGTCATAAGAAAAATGTTAAAATATGTGAAATATACAAAAGGTAGCAGCAACAGGAACAATCATATAGTATATGCCTATCTACATCAGCCAGCTTAGGTCAGTGGTAAGTAATATTAATATGATGGTAAAGTTAATTATCATTTTTTTTTTTTTTTTTTTTTGTTAAAAACCAGTCACCCTTCTCTGTGGCTCCGACCCTCACAGAGGGGAGCTGGTAGTACCGGCAGCCACTCCCCACACCAGTGGGGTAAGTGACTACTGGGTCCGGGAATCGTGTGCCCTGAGCAGACGTAATGAACCAAGAATGACGGCTTTCTGCATTCTGCCGGCTAAGACCTCTGCCGAATTTCGGCATGCCGGTATGATCTTAAGTTCCGAAAGCAGTGTGTGTTTCGTTCCACCGAGGTAAATCAACCAAGTAAGAATCTATAAAATTGGCATATACGAGAAGTCAAGTTCTCATTTTTTTTTGCATTAGCCACTCCTACTACTCCTATACCATTATTAAAGGGAGTAAAAGGTTAAATTTAAATTTAGTGTGTATATAAGAACCAAAGGCCTCAATTTCTTTGGCATTAACTACTACCTCTACCAGCCCCAATACCACCCACATCTCATTATTGAAGAGGGTAAAACAAACAACAACAAAGTTTTGTTGACCTTTAGAAATTTGTTGAGAAACTTGATGAAAATGAATTGTATAAAAAACTTCAAATCATTTGATGTAATTGTTTTATATCATTATCCAAGATAATATTGATTAGAATCTGATTTATTTTCATTTCAGTGACTGATTTCTGAAAGTCCCATCATATAATAGGTATGGCCATATAGTATTTTTTATTCCACACTCATTTATCTAGTCTCTGGTCTCGATGCTGTTTGTTCCTTACCCCGTTATGCAAACGTTACCACTTACTCGCCTTACCTGTATGTTACTTATTACTTTATTATTAAACTTTACAATTGCTAAGAAAAATTATTACTAAACTTGCCGATATCTGCCTATTTAATTTTAGTACATATTCTGATCTCCATTTTACTTACACAATATCAACATTGGCTGTTGCTTCATCCATTACCAAAACTTTATTATTTCTTACAATGGCTCTGGCTAAACACACCAACTGCCTTTGTCCGGCACTAAAATTAGAGCCTCCTTCGCTTACTTCTTGTTCAAGATTTTCAATAGCACCTTTTAACTCAACCTGGAATCATAAATTTTATTTCTATAATTTTACCAACAAATGCAAAACCTCACCCCTAAATAAATTCAATTCAAAAATATCAAACATGTTTTAATTTTATCCTTACAGCAAGTAACCTTACGAACTGTGATGATATAATTTTACATTATTGAAATAACAGATTTTACGAAAAGTTCACTTTTAGCATTGCAGTCAGTGGTACTGAAGTTGTGTTAAAAGCTATTAACAGCTTAAGGTCCAACGCCGCTGATGCCGATAAAGTTACTTTATTCGTGATAGAGTTATGTCTTTTGAATCATAAAACACGTATAATGAATGTATGATTAAAAAAATGGGTACGTCTCCATTAAATGGAGGGATTCCTTAGTCTGCCCAGAATTCAGAAGACTAGGACCAATGAGTTTATTATCCTTTTGTCAAAAATACTAGAGACAATTTTATATGATCAAACCGTTAATTATTTAAATTCACATAAAGTCTTTCCCTTACATCAATCTGCCATTCCTAAATCTCACAGCACCGCCACTGCGCTGCTTAATTTTTGTGGTAATATTCTAAGGATGCTAGATAAAGGGATGACAGTTTTCTCAGTATCACTCGATTACTGTGAGGCATTAGACATTATTGATCATGCTCTACTATGTGCAAATGTTGTTTTTTAAGGGTTTGGTGCAAATCCTGTTGAATTTTTAAATCTTACTTATTCAACCGTCGTCAGTAAGTATCTGGTATCTGCTCAACAAATCTTTATTGGGGTTCCGCAAGGATCCATTCTGGGACCACTGTTGTTTGTAATTTATACAGCTTATTTCATCAACCAAATTAATCATTGCCACTTGCAGTCATATGCTAATAACACTGAGCTTCTGCTTGCCTTTAATCCATCACATAGCGATATTGTCAACACCTTGTTAAACGATGATATAAATTCTATTTTCAGTTATTCTAAGAAGCGTAACTTAAAAATTAATCCAAATAAAATAGTTGCACTTCTGTTTAGTCCCAAAAATACAAGAGAATTTCTGAAAACGTGGCTCAACCCAGTTTATCAATATCAAATTTTCAGACCACGCAAAAATCTTGGACTTTTCTTTCCTTTTCAAAACTTATGGTTTAAAGAACACATAATAACATTACTTTATACTTCAAAAAAGTTTTATATTCAGATAAGCACATTTTAAATTTCAAAATGCGGAAAAAATTTTGTGAATCACTTGTGTTGCCCATTTTCAACTACCGATATTTAGACCAAACTTTAAAGAGTCGTATACAAACTGTCCAAAACACATGTCGTCGTTTCATTTTCATCATAATAATGTATCGGCGAAATTTATTGAATTGAGGTGGTTAAAAATGGGTGTATATTTCGTTCTTTCGATCTCTTGTATCCTTGTGAAAAGTTCATCTTTAGAAATATCAGTGGCGGATCTACAGGGGTTCCGCGGAACCCGGGCCCGGGAGCATTATGGGCCCGGAATGAACCAGCTCAGATACTTCTACACCTTAACAAAACGAAAGTCAAGTCAAATTAATCACAAAATAAAGTTCCATAAAATAGATATATTTAGTGGTCAAACAAGCAAAAACATGCTTTACAAGGGCTCCTCAAAAGGCCCGCAAGAAAAGTTTGATTGGGGGCCCGCGCAGGCCCCCCCGTCTGGGGGGGGGTCTATTGGGTACTGAGTTTAAGAACCGGGCTTCCGAGAGGGCCGTAGTGGGGCCCGCCAGAGATTTTGGATTTTTTTTTTCAAATTCCCCCCCTCCCCCCGCTCATCAATTATTAAGCACGGGGGCCCGTTGGCTTTGGAAGGGCTCGTAACGGAGGCTCGCCAGAGATTTTAGCAAAAATTTTTTTCAAATTTCTCCCCCCCGCTCATTAATTATTAAGCGCGAGAGCCCGTTGGCTCTCGAGGGGCCCGCCAGAGATTTTGGCAATTTTTTTTTTCAAATTTCTTCCCTGCTCATCAATTATTAAGCGCGGGGCCCGTTTGCTTCCGAGGGGCTCGTAGCGAGAGCCCGCCAGAGATTTTAACAAAAAATTTTTTTCCCGCTCATCAATTATTAGGTGCGGGAGCCCGCCAGTGAATTTAGTACCGGGGCCCATGATTATGCGGGGGGCCTGGGCCCGCAGAAAACCATTCGAAACCAGGTCCGTAACAGCAACACTCCGCCACTGAGAAATATAGTGAAGCTTTGCAATGCCTCACCATTCATGTGCTCTTTTTCCACAATGTTTTATTTTTTGCGACTTCTTCTGCAACACCTAATAAAATGTGTTTAGGCCTCTATAGAATTATATTCTATTATTAACTTCCTAAAGTAACAGGTTCATGTAAGTCATTATCTTTACAATTTTCATGTCACAGTTAATTATAAGTTTAATATGAAATATATGGATATTTTTGCGACAATGTTCGATTACTTGTAGAGTTGGTTAAGTGTAAGAATAGCCACTACTTGGCTAAACACCCGCTTTATAAAGTGTACAAATATATAACTGTATATTATACTAGCTGATGCCCACAACTTCGTTTACGTGGAAGACTTCGGCCGCGTGGAATTAGGAACGTTAACATTGTCTATAAAGAAGTACTACATACTCACTGAGTACTCCTATAGTACTCAGGAAGTACACTAGAAGGAACCCACTGCTAATCCATGGGAAACCCATTGTGCATTCATTGTACTCAAGGAAAACTTCTGCGCATTCATTGTACTCGAGAAAACCCACTGCACATCCACTGCATTCGGGGAAACCCACTGCGCATTCATTGCACTCAAAGAAAACTTCTGCGCATCCATAACACTCGGGAGAATCCACTGAGCATCTATTGTACCCGAGGAAACCCACTGCGCATCCATGGTACTCGAGGAAACCCACTGCGCATCCATTGTACTCGGGGAAGCCCACACCATAGCAATCCGTTGCACTCGAGGAAACCCACTGCGTATCGCAATTTGATAACAATTCAATATTCTATTTTTGTGTTGGAGCGAGTTAAACGAAAAAATAATTATTTTAATCGACAATAGAGTACATGGGCGGGTATATGTCAAACATGCTTAAAAAAGCATCCCTCTCCCTGTTCACCCGTTCGAGGGAGTCTCTTTTTGAAAACAGTGGAATATGTGTCTCCTTATTTTTTCAGAAGAGCCCGTCGCTGGAATATCAAGTTTCTGACTTACGCTATTTCAGAGATACGGGTACCCTTTAGAATATCTATCACCCCAGTTTTCACTCCTTCAAAAAGTGGAAATATAAATTTCGTCTTACTCATGTCTAATAGATTCCAATAAATAAATAAATAAATAAAGGGTATTACTGTCAAATTTCACGCTTCTAGGTCTAAACGTTTCCGAAAAACTTAAAAACCTCTCCCTCTCCGTTCACCCTTTCTAGGGCCTCTTTTTGAAAACCGTCAAATACGTGTCTTCTTATTTCCTCAGAAGAATCCATCGCTCGGAATAATCACGACTTACGCGGGTGCACTTTAAATCACCCCCCGTTTTCACCGATTTTCCTTCAAAAAGGAAAATCGAAATTTCGTCTTACACGTACCTATCTAATAAATTTCAACAAAAAATATTGCTGCCAAATTTCACGCATCTAGATCCAACCGTTTCCGAAAAAGTCTAAAATCTAATCTTCAATCTTAAGGATCGAATTCCGAAAAATCCCTTCTTAGTGGTTACTTGCGTCATTCGAGGAACCTCTATGCAAAATTTGAAGTTTCAAGACCCCGTGGTTTTAGCTGTGTGTTGATAGATCAGTCAGTCAGTCAGGGTATTCTTTTATAGATATAGATAGATAGAATTATCATGCATTTTCATAAATTAAATTATCTTAATTTATGTAGGAAGGCATCTACTTACTTTGTCCAAAGCATTCCACAGAATTTCGTCACTGACTTTTTCAAATGGATCCAAATTATATCTAATAGTCGCAGAAAATAGTACAGGTTCTTGAGGAATTATCGAAATATTTGATCTCAAATCATTCAGTCCTATTGAAGCTATGTCAACGTCGTCAATGCTGATTGTGCCGTCAATCGGAGCCAATCTAAATAATGAAGATATTAGGGTGGATTTTCCAGCACCTGTTCTTCCTACAATACCAACCTGAGAAATGAAATAAAAAATAAATTATGATTTCATTCTTTTGTAAAATAGGCTTTTAAGTTAAAGAAACATTTCTATCAGTAAATAAAATCGATCAGTAAATAAAAAATATATTAGGTAATCATTTGAATTTTAAAAAATTGTCTTCTCAATTTGTATGTTATGTAGTTGAATAGAAATCTTGTGAAATTGTTACCAATATACCGGGGGCCACAGAATTACGTTAACAGGCGATATCTCCGTGGTTTGAAAAGATGAAAATATAAATAGAAAAATCTGCAAATCAGACTCCGTCCGATAACATCACTGGAACCATATTGGTTGGCTCTTGCAATCACTAAGCCTGTATAGCTAGTGCCTAAAATCGCATTCCCACGTCATTATGAGTACAGTGACATACCATACTTGGCATGTTACAGTTCGAATTACAATGGGGTCATCCCGCATATTTTTTTTATTTTACATTATGAAAGTTCGTAAAAAAAACAATACACCCGCATTTTTTTTATTTGTTCATATTACATCGTATGACAGAAGAAAAATAATAATAAAGTTCTCCCGCGCTGCTCGCGACCCATTTAATCCCGAGCCAATGAGAAGGCTTGGAGCTTTCTCATTGGTTGCCGCTTTTGTCGCCGATAAATTAGAAACTGTGGTCAGCTCGACTATCTAACTGGACTCAGTCGATAAATTCCAGAGACGGCTTATGTTTGTACGTAATAATAATATAATGTTCTTAAACATGTTTACACACAATATAAAAACAACGAAATGATGAAGTATTAACTACTTGCAAGAACGGATTGTCTTGTCAATTTAACTCCTGTTTTATCCACAGAAGTAATAAGGTCGAAGCGCGAAATGGGATGAAGTCAAGTGGAACAGAAATTACACAATATTTCTATCCATTTGTCATATATGCATGAAAATGTTTACGCGATGACACATATTCTAGAGCCATCCCTGGTGTTGACAAATAAACATCCCGCCATTAACTTCGGACCGACTCGTGCAAGCTCGTGCACGAGATTTGAAATTGGGGAGAATATATGTCATCATGGAGAAATTCAAATTTCAAACGTAAAAATAAAATACTACGAGACGATAAACTAAAACTCTATCTCTGTATTGATTAACTAGAACCACTAAGCTGTTCACCATATATATTAGAATATCACGATTTAGATGTGTTATTCATATTAAAAAAGTTGTTTAGAATATAATTCTCCATCTCATGCAACTCATTTCATCGTTCCTAGGATCGAAAAATGTCTTTGCATCGCAACGCCATCTATATCAATGTGTAAAATAATCATTTTTAGTTAAAACCGAAGTCATTTATATATTCTAGTAGATACCTTTTACAGAATTCCAATATCGCTTTTGGTTATCGAGAAAATGGCACCGGGACACCCTGTATAGTAAAATATACAAGGCGTCTTATTAAAATGACTCACACGTGTGATGTATTTTTGACTCGCCCTGTATAAAATATACAAATTGGGAATTTCGGTAATTGTGAAACAGTACATTTTATTTCAAAAGTAATTTTCTCAAAATTTTGTTGTTTCAACATAAACACACACACGATTTTAAATATTCACTTCGTGTTATTTGTGGCTCACCCTGTATATAAGCACATATTTTTATCACAATATATTATCTGACGTTACAGGAATGATATTCACGAAAAAAATCGAATCCTTTACTTGCCATGAATATATTTTATAAGAATAGCCACATTTTAACTTTATCACCCTGTATCTCAAAAAGCAGTCATAGGATTAGATTGGGCCCATTTTACTTTTAATCGGGAGATCGAGATCTATATCATACTAAAAATTCAGAAAATTTAAGAAAAAGTGCGGGGTCCTTTGTTCTAATTTGACTGGGGTATTATAGAATGTGCAACCATTATAGAAAAAATACAATAAATCGGCGAAAAGTATACTGTTTACGCTAGTTTTACTACGTTTATACTTTGACACAAAGCTCGTATAAGGTTTATTCTGTTTCCAAAATACCTTTTCACCCGCTTGTATTTCTATGTTTAAATTCTTCAAAACTGGCGGTTCACCTGGAGCATAACTGAGATAGGTGTTCTTAAAAGTAATTTTGCCATGTTCGGGCCAATTTCTATCAGGCTTTTTAGCTGGAAGAGTTTCAAACGGCCCTTCTTTTTCCAGTTTGCAATACTGTAAAACTCTTTCCACACTAATCATATTACCAGCTACTTCAGCAGTTTGTCTAGGACCTATTTGCAACATACCAGTCAAAACCATCGCTTGAGATATAACCAGTCCCACATTGGCACTTAAGACATTTTCTGAAACTTGAAACATAATACGTAACAATATTTCATAAGTAATAGTGTACTTAAGAGTTCTAAAGTAAAACCGTAAAAGGAGGATGGTAATAAATTCAAAATAAATTCAACATAGGCTTATTAAATCAATGTCGCTCTGTTGCATGTGCCACTTGACCGCTTGGCACTCTTGGGAGTTCAGTTCATCACTATCCTCTTCTTACTAGTTTAATATTGGCTATTCAAATTAATTTAGCAACACGTGCTGAGTGACGTCACGATGGGAATACTTTGTCGCATGTCAGGCATTATTCGTATAGGTCGTTCTCATCGAGTTTTACATAGTTTATATTACTATTCTTAAGCCCAGTTTACATTAGTAGTGTAGCTCGGTTCAGTTAACTGCGTCTAGTAACCTGGCGCACACTTTTTCTTTGTAGCTGTTTACACGACACTTTTAATAAGGCAGTAGAAATGTGAGTTTCTACTATTCGCATACGCGTGTGCACTAAAGGCTAGTTTACATTGGTAGAGTAACTCGGCCTAGTAAACTGGGTTCAGTAACTCTTATCGGTACTCGACTTCCCTCGTTTTTTTTTTTTTGGTGTTTTACATTGGTAGAGTAACTGTAGTAAACTCGGTCCAGTAAGTCGGGCTAGCAGTCGACTGCCCCTCTTGTTTTAATTTAATTTAAAAGTATCGTCTACGGTCCACTTCATTTTTACACGAATATTATATTTCCAAACAATAATACGACGCAACATACAAAACACTCTTTTCAGTAGTGTTGCTACTGCTGCTTGCTACTCGACTAGCCGCTGACCACTAACCCGATTTTACCGATGGGTGGTTATGTTAAGCCTAGTCGATGAAGGTATTTACCCACAAAAACTTGCAAACAAGTGAAAAAAATTTTTTTCTATCCATTGTTTCAAAATTTTGAAATTAAGTCAAGCTAGGAAAAACAAAAAATACAGATGGATAGATCACATATTTATGAACAAAAAATATGCTAACAAAATTTATCGCTAAAGCCACGGTTTTCCTGGAAAAAAATAGTCAAGTGTAACGTTATAACTCGAAGCGAGATACATGCGTGCGCGCGCTTGAATACGCATGACTGTGACACCGACGCATTGAATTACATGTCACTAAATCAAAATTTGTTCAATCTATATGAGTGTTGGTTCATTTAAAAAATGGAAATTGTAGCTTTCTGATGCTTTCTGATGCTTTCTGATGCTTTCTGATGCTTTTAAACAAAACAAGCAAAGGATATATGGGAAAAAAATATACTTATATATATTATCACGCCCGAACTCAATCGTCGCAATAAAAAATATACGAATTCTTTCTTCATTGAGAACTGTTAAAAAGTATGTACACTTCATGATTATTATGGTTTATTAAGTTGTAGTAACGTGGATTCGAGAAAAAGTTCATCTCAAATCATTTTAATTTAATTGCTTGATGATTTTCTTGATAAATATATATATTGGAGGCTGTAACTTGCCGAGAAATTGACCCATTGAAAAAAATAAAATATCACTATTTCGGAAGAAATTTATGCTTTTCGAATGTTCAAACACAAATTCGTTTACTTTTATGCCTTTTTTCGAAAATATGATTAATCATATCAGAAATTGCGATTGTCACGATCTTATCCTTATAACTACGAAAATATCTTTGATTGTTTTGAATGTAAATTCTGGAACTTTTTCAATACATTAACAAATGTATAAGGAATTCAATGGATATAGCTGAAATGTGGATAGGTGTATCTGTAATAAATGCAATACAGTAAAGGCACGTAAAGATTCATGCGAGTGATTCAGCGTCTATGTGTGGTCTCTGTGTATGCGTTCATAATTATATATTTTCCCTCCAGACTCACTATTTATCTTCTTAGTCACTAAGGAAAATGTTACAAAATGTGTAATCAGAAAGAGAAAAAAGCTTTATTTTAACCGTGCGCTTGGCCGAGCAGAGTGACAAAGTTACTTCACTGTTTTTTTCGGGAAAACCGTGGCTTTAGCGATAAATTTTATTAGAACATTTTTTATTCAGAAACACGTGGTCTACCCACCTGTATTTTTTGTTTCTTCTAAACTGACTTAATTTAAAAATTTTGAAAAAATTGATAAAAAAATTCACTTTTTTTATGTTCTGCATCCGAGCGGAATGTAAACTTTTCAGGATATTATTCTATACACTTTCACGAACTCATTAAAAAAAATTATTCAGTTTGCAACTTTTTGTGGGTTTCACTATAAAATGATCTGTCGTCTGGGCTAGTTGTAGAACATCCCAGAATCGGTCTAAGTCGATGACAAATTTCGACTTATAAAAAATTTATTAAAAGACATTTTAGAGCATAACATACCAGATTGAAAGTTACCAGCGCCGAAGGCTGGCACAAAAGAACTCATACACGTTCGCAGAGACGTAAGGCACTACCAGGTGAAATTTCGAGGTAGCACCGAATTTTCACTTAGGAAAATATGTTTGTGTCCAGGCCATGATAGTGAAAGTATATTATGGCCATGGACAAGTGTACCGAAAATAAAAGTATATTTTTGGTTCAGGATAAAAATATATTATACTTTTTCGAAAGTGCGCCAAAATTGAACAATTGGTCATTTGAACGAGTGTGTTGGAGAATCGGCAGAAAGCTGTAGTAGCAAAACCAAATGCGGGTCTTCAAAAATGGCAAGGTCATAGAGAAAACCGCTTTGTGTATACGTAAGATAAAAAGGTCATTTGCAAAAAAAGTCGATCGAATGCGAAGTCGTGTCACATCCCCTATATTAAACCTATATGTGGCAAAGCAGGAAAGCTGTAATAACTCATATATAGTTAAACTCTAATTCAACTCCGTTCTTGGGAATGATATAATCACTGAAAGGAACCTTAAAGTTAATCACAAGTGTCCCAAAGTTTTTTAAGTAAAATGTTTTTATTTTATCTCCAGTCAGTCCCAAAACGAAAGTGCCTTCATAAACTTCCGAGGAGGTTGTGTGAATCGTTTCACCAAATCGATTGCTATTGCACGCTCTCCATTGTATGGTGGCGTTAAACGGTCTTTAGAAGATGCTGTCGACCTTATCCTGCTTGGGAAGGTGATTTTATTCAAATTGTTTAATTTATTGGATAGGATATTACATAATATTACTTGTACTTATTTTGAATCTAATCAATAAATGATATTATTCGAACTGTAGCATTTTACTGATTGAATGATTAACTTTAAGTCCTATCCCTTAAGTGCTTTTGAGTGTTAGGCCGGAATTGAGTATCGGGCGTCTCCAGACCCCGCAAGTTTATAACTCAATATCCAGTCGCATCACGACAGATCGAGAGGGATTTTTAAATAAAAGTAATTCAGAGATATCTTAGCACAAGATCGATTAAAGTGCTAGGTAAAAAAGATCAAATGCATCCAGAGAGAGGGCAATTTTAGGGAGAACGCTACGGTAAGTACAGCTTTTACCTTTCTCCTCTGTCAAACATCTCATAAATATATATAGAACCCGCCTGGGAGTGGAAAACCACATACGAACAAGGGAGAATGAGACTGGCGCCCTTTAATAAACTAATTGGTGTTCGCTCTATCAGTCAATTCACTCAATACTCTTCCGTTTACTTGGCCATTTACTCGACCAACTGTTTACATTGATCGAGTAAACGTGCTTTTTTTACTCGCATCTTTACTCTGCCGTTTACTTACCTAATATAAACTAGGCTTTAGCGTTTTATTTTTAATTTTTTTTTTTGGCTGATTAGTAAATAAATCGTAACGTTGACATAATATTTATATAATAATATAATGTATATAATAATTTTATAAATAACCTGTGATCAGTGGAACCGAAGGCAATTCAATTATTTAAATTTTTTAACGTTTCTTGTAACATGTAAACTAAGTACCTTCGAGCTGTTGCACGACCACAAAAATTACTTACCGAGTCTTTCATTTCAGAATTCAAAAAAATATATGGAGAGGCATTTTTTATAAAAAATAATATTGAAAACTAATAATAAACACATCACTTAAATGAACCTCTCTCTCTCTGTAACAACTAATTATTGTTTGAAACATTGGTTGTTTGACAGATATTTTTTGTTTTTATGCATACTTGATAAATATGTTTTTTTATTTACTCTGATAATGCTGTCTCAACATCCACTTTTAAGGAGAGCAGAGTGAGACTGAAATATGCGTTTAATTCCGGTTTGTTATAAATATTTATAAAAATATAAATGGTATAATCTATTAAATAATTTCAGGTACTTCCTGCTGCTCCAAGGAATAGAGCCATATACAGTTTTCATCATTAATTTTGTATATAGTTAAATACCATGCTTTAATAATCAAATTAGGAACTATTTTCATTGACAAACTATAATATTCAATTACAACATAAATTTACAATAAAAAATATATCTGGTTGTATTCGTTAGAACAATAGCGAGTATCTAAAACAGTTTTAAAGATTATATTATGCCTATTTTTGTTTTATATTTATAATAAATCTAAAATAAACACATATTTTTCTCTCACTCTGCAAAATCCTATCATTAAAAATAATTATTTCAAAAGGCTATTAAAAAAGTTTCATGAAATTTTTGATTTGTGTCTTTCTCAAAAACTGTTGTATTTAGAGACTTGAAACAAGTATACCTTTTTCTATTAAGAAATTACAGAAGAATACAATTTTTATGGGAAATCTGTTGAGAGGATAAAAAGTTAGAGACTTTTTAACATATTAAACGTAGCGTACGTAGCGCCCTCTAGGAGTCAATAAATTAGAAATAGAAAGATAAATGTAACTCTGTTTTTACCTATTAAGAGCTGCGAAGAGTATGATATAAGATGTGCAACAGTTATATATGGTGTATTAGATGCAACAAGTCTGCTGTCTGCAAAGAATATATGTATAGTGTTCACATCCAATATAAAATATTTTCAAAAATAAATTTTAAAACATTTAACTAACACTTATCATTAGCTAACACTTATCATCTGGGAAATTGGGATGTTTGCAATAACACAAGATATAGTAAAAATATAATAAACAATTGTCATAAATTCACTGACGGCCGATTATTTACATTTCTTAATAATAATCTTAATTCATTGGATTGTTCGCTCAATATGAATTCTGGAAATTTCCACGAATCGCTTAACAATGGAAACATGTTAATGCCATCACTGGAATAAGCTGGGTAATGTAAACAGGTATATACTTAAATAACATGTTTCAAAAGACAACTTTGCCTTACGAAAGTATGTGTAGACATCACAATCCACCTATTTCTCCATCGTGACGTCACTGGATGAAGAAGTTTTACTTCATCAGCTTAACGCTAGGGGCGTGACGCTTATCTGGAATCGTAAATAGTATATCGTATCGATTTTGAATAAATGAAGCAAATTATAAAACTAATTACACTTACCATCCCTAAATACCATGAATTGGAATGTGACAAATGCCAAAAATATTGTACTTATAATGTCTAAATAGAACCCAAAGGTTTCACTGCAAACTAAAATTAGATAGAAGGTGCTTGTGTGTTGGTCTTGCAATAAATCGAATTCCGTTATAATCATTTGCTCTGCATCACAGGATCTTATTGTAGGTAATCCATAAAGAGAGGCTGAAATATGGGAGAAAACAGGGGCTCGAGCTGAAAAAATTAATATAGTTTAAAATATTTATAGTTTATAATTATTTTTTTGCAATAAGGATGGAATGAATTTTAAAAAAATGGCCGTTAAGCTATGAGAGACAGCAAATAAATTGAAAATATAACGATCGACCTTAATTGAATGATGTGATCGCTCTTAATTTTCTACAGGGCGTTACGGTTTCCTTTTTATCATATTTACAGTTCTTATTACTCATATCTTATCCACTGGATAATTGTACTGTGCGTTAAACCTGTTTAAATAACTGTACTCTCGGCTGCACCAATAACGGCCCTATAAGAATAATTCTATATTTTCTGAAAATTTCAACACCCCCGTTTCTCCAAACCAAAAATTTTTTGAGAGACCTGTTTATATGAACTTTTTTATTAAAATTAGGTAAGGAGTAACCCTTTCAGTATTTTAACGTACTTAAGTGTATATGACTAAGACTTTCTCCTTGAAAATAAATCCTTATACTTACTAACTCCCTCCAGTCTTTTTATGTCCTGTGCAGTAGTAACGAAAATGACTTCAAAGTAGTAAAAAAGACCACCGAGAAGAACAGCAGGAATAATCATCCATGGGGACAACAAAAAAACAAGGGCTAAAATGCCACCCATAACCAGGAACACTTGTATGGCTTCTAAAGTAGAACGAGGCAACAATTCATCTATTGTACCCATATCTTTAGAAAATCTGTTTAGAATCCTTCCTGCAAAATAATATTTATTTAATTTATGTCGAGAGATGTTTGACGAAATATATAAATGTAAATATTACGCTAAAAGTACAAAATGTAAAATATTGCCACCATTTTTTTGATTCAATTTTATTTTTATTTTTCCAATTATTATACTGTTTAAGGAAAGTACATATTCTTTTCTTAATTGTAAATCTTTTAACAGTGAGAAGTAGAAGTAGAAGTAGAAGACAACAACTGCACCGCGGCAACCTACACTTTCGCCGTAGGCTGTTTGATAATAATACGTCTTATCTTTCGGTTGTCAAAATCTATGATGATGTATCATACGTATAGTGACTTTATAGTCTGCTTCCACAGCTGATGTGGGACGGGAATGCATCACACCGTAGTTCCTAAACAGCAAGGCGCTGCAACTTTCTTTGCGTTAAATTTTCCTTAGTAAAAACTAAGGAAAATTTTCCTTAGTTTATACTAAGGAAAATTTAACGCAAAGAAAGTTGCAGCGCCTTGCTGTTTAGGAACTACGGTGTGATGTGATGCAACTAAGGAAAATTTTCCTTAGTTTATACTAAGGAAGATTTAATGCAAAGAAAGTTGCAGCGCCTTGCTGTTTAGGAACTACGGTGTGATGCATTCCCGTCCCACATCAGCTGTGGAAGCAATGCTAGACCTGCTTCCTCTACATTTGTGCACGGAAAAGGAAGCACTTGTTGTCCTAAGGCTGCAATAAGTATTCAAAATTAAACAAAACGATTTACGTGATCACTTAATGGCTTTGGAATTAATCCAACGAGAGATCATGATAAAACCTACTGCCTCCTTGCCAACCAAACGGGATTTTGATTATTGTTCCGATGTGCTCATAGAGACGAGCAGGATTCACGTATTGTTGGATAAGGGGTCACTCTCAGCACTCCAACTTACAAGCAAAAATTTAAGCCATTGATCTATGCGTATGAATAAGGGCATTCGAAAGGCGAGGGTTTATATGTTCTGAGACAGCCAGATGGCATTAGGCGCTCTCAAGTCTTAAGCTTTTATTTAAAATTGGCTGGGAGGTCAGACAATCCCTGTAGCAACAGTAAACAAGATTATTTAATTTGAAGACAAAGTATGAAAGAATAGAAGTTAATGAAGAAAAAAGTTGCTAAAGCTCCATTTCTCGGTCCTAGCGTTTTTGTGGCCTATCCAAAGGACAGAGTGGAAGAGTTCCAAAAACGGGAAAAGGAACAAAAGAAGTTCTATTGGGGGCGTATTCCAGATCAAATACAAGTGGAATAGCATATATTTCGACAAAAACGGCTTCTCTAACTCCAAAGATTCGATCTAGTGCACGTAACAGGCCTTTCAGTAGACTATTGCTCCTTGAGATATCATCTTAAGAATATAAATAGATTATTCATTTTTTATCTAGTCGTACTGAATAAAAAAATGTATTTAACAATTGTACACTCGCTCTTACTTGTTGTTCTGGTATAAAATTATTAATAGATTTTTCAAATATGAATTTAAACGAGCGCTTGGTACATCGATAGAACGTTTTAAGGAGATAATAGAGGGGGTCGTTTAGAACCCACATGTCCATCTTACAAACTAACATAGGGACCAACTAGGTTCAAGCCAAATTCAGCTTGATCCGAGGTCAAAAGTCTATGTTACGATTATTACAACTATCGTAAACATGAATCCATCTTGGATCCAGCTGAACTTGGCTTGAATTTAGTTGGTACAACTCGCCCTAAATCGTCTTTTGTGATTACTCCACAACTGTTGAGTAATGAATATGAACTCTTGTGATTGGTTCTAATCCATTGGATAATAATATTACCCATGGTCGTTTGCAAGTCCCATTACTGGTTCGAAAACATATCTATAATAAAAAAATTATCCAATAGGCCTGCAGGAGGCTGGAACCTTCGGTGTGAAGCTTCCTTTGAACCAGTTTCTACAAACACTAAAGCACTTAAATACTATTATTACCCGACGCGGATTTCACCAACCATGTTAGTTTTGATCATCTCCACATGATGCCAACATGATTGGCGAAACGCGCGTCGAGTAATAGTATTCAAGTGTTTTAATTAAAATACTTGTAGAATTAAATTTGAAATTTAAACAGAATTTTCTCTAAAATAGTACACATGAAATACATTCAAATAACTTTAAAAACTTCTCTGTTTTATTCGATTTCTAATGGCGTGTTAAGTTATAATACAATGCTAGTACACATGCAATACAAAAAACATAATTACGGAGTCAGTAAAATTTTGTTAGATATAATAGACCAGGAGCCCGCCGACCACTAATTGGTTGTCATAGATTTACTCCCAAAATGTGTAAATTGTTGTTAACTTGGGGCAGTAAAGCACAGAAATGTCCATGCCAGCCCTTTTTTTTTTTGGTAGAGGGGCGTATGGCAGGCTCCCAAAAGTGTAATAAATATGACTTGTAAAAGTAAAAAAAAAGTCACAAATAAATCAGGTTTACGCATGGGGGTTGGAGGGATTTGTAAATTTACCCCAAAAAATCATGAATCCAGACTCCCATTCATTTTAGGTATTACAAGGAGGCACTATGCTACCACAAATTTGAAAAGAAAGTCAGATAAAAAAAATGATAAGTTTATGAATGGCAATCAGGAACCTGGTAAGTATGAACCTCCTGAGTGCGAAAAGACATTCGCCATCTTTGAAAAGTGGTGCGAACGTCTTGCCTTTCATGATAATTGACAGCGTGTCGGCTGTTCCTACATAATGAAAGTACAGATACAGAATCTGAACAAAATTCTGTCTACTATTCTGGCATGTTTAACAAAAAATATGCAACTTTTTTACGTTAGTAAAGTGCTAAAAACTGTACCCTTTTTCGTAATTAATAGGGACCTTCCATATCATATTTATTACTTTTATCAGTTGCCAGTTTCTTCTGTCATTTGAATATGTCTTAATGTATTAATAATTTAAACATACCTATCGCAGTAATTCATTAAACAATCCATTGTCGTAAATGGCAAGACTTTCGCACTACTTTTCAAAGATAGCGAAAGTATTTTCGCAATTAGGATGTTCACACTTATCAAGTTTCTCATTGCCAGTCGTACATTTATGATACTATGTAATCAGAACAGTTTGATTTTTTATAATATACCGGAAACTAGCGACGAAAATAATATAGAGTGTGAAGAAAAAATCATAAACGTAATAAACATAAATATGAATGTAGCAATAGGAAAAAAGGATATTGAAAGAGTATACAGACTCGGTAAGAAGAACAACAAAATCAGAGCATTGTTAGTCAGATTCGTAAATTTTAAAACAAAGAGTGAAGTTAGCAAAAACAGAAGTAAACTATGCGAATCTGGCTTAGCTGTAGCAGATTATTTTTCAAGTAAGGTTCTGGAAGAACGTAAAGAATTAATGGTATATTTTAATATGGAAAAGGAAAAGGATAACAAAGTTTATTTAAGATATAATAAATTATGTATTAATGACGTGGAATATACACTGGATGAGCTAAAAAATAACAAGAAAGGCAAAGCATTAAAGAAACATAAAGAAAAACAAACACCTGCCGGGAATACGGAAGAAGTTAACGTCCCATCTGGAAGCCAGTATACACTGAGAAACAAAATAAGACTCAAAAATAGCAACCAAAATTAAATTGTAAACTTACTGTACTTCACAAAAGTATCCAATCAATACGAAATAAAATCGATGAGATAAATATTTGCCTAGAGGATTTATGTTCAAGTTATGATTCATTTGTGGTGGATGTGATAAATAAAATATTATTAAGTGAGAACAAAATAAAAACATCTTGGAATGTAATTAGGGAAGCCACAAATTCACAAAATTTAACAGAAGCGGAACCAATATAGTTATTACAGGATGATGAAAATTTTCATTTTATAATTTGAATGAATATTTTGGTTTTCTAATTTAAATTGATTTCTCTTACCTATCATTCATTAATGAATTACTTTTTTCTCTAGTACCTACTACCATGTATTACTTAATAAAATTCTATTTTATATATTTGTTATAATAGTATTTAGTGTTGTAAGATCTGACTTGGAATCTGTTTGAGTTGCTGGTTCGCGTGGGTTGCTATCACGCACAAAGCTATTGCAGTATAAACAAATTACTATCAGTTAAATTTTAATACACTTTCGGTATTACTGCAGTGGCTTTGTGTACGGCACACTTGGGAACGTGCGCGGGCTGGCGACTCACGCAGATCTCGGGATAGATCATACCAAATGTATCATGTTCATTCATGTTTTTATTGTTTTATGTTTATATTAGTATTTTTAATATTATTTACTAAGTTACCTCTTTTCCCATATGCCTTTTAAGATGTTTAAATTACAATTATTATTATACGTGAGTGTTAATATTATGAATTATAGAACTAAATTGTAATTGTTAGGAAATAAATCTATATCTATCTATGTATATCTATCTATACTCATCGAATTACAAGGGTAACTAGTACATGCGGTAGGAAAAGCCGATATCCCGTCAATTATCGTGAAAGGCAAGACCTTCGCACCACTTTTCAAAGATGGTGAATGTATTTTCGCACTCATACTTATCAAGTTTATGATTGCCAGTCGTAAATTTGTGATACTTACCGAATTACAAGGGTACATGCGGTAGGAACAGCCGATAAAAGTAAGACCTTTGCACCACTTGTCAAAGATGGCGCACGTATTTTCGCAATCAGGAGGTTGATACTTATCAGGATTTCCAATCGTAAATTTATGATATTCATCGAATTAAAGAGGTAATCAGTGCATGCGGTAGGAAACTCCGATACGCCATGAATTGCCGTGAATGGCAAGACCTTGGCACCACTTATCAAAGATGGCGCACGTATTTTCGCAATCAGAGGTTGATTCTTAACAAATATCTGATTGCCGGTCGTAAATTTACGATATTCATCAAATTACACGACTAACTATTACATGCGGTAGGAAACTCCGTCAATTATCGTAAATGACTAGACCTTCGCACCACTTTTCAAAGATGGCGAATGTATTTTCGCAATCACGATATTCACACTTACCAAGTATCTGATTGCTAGCCGTAAATTTGTGGTACTCATCGAATTACAAGGGTAAGTAGTACATGCGGTAGGACGTCGCACCACTTTTCAAAGATGGCGAATGTCTTTTCACACTCAGGAGGTTCATACTTACCAGATCATTTTTTTTACCTGCTCCCTTTTCAAATTTGGGCGATCGTAGCGCCTCCTTGTACTACCCAAAATGAACGGGAGTCTGGGTTCATGATTCTTGGAGGTAAATTAACCCCCATGCATAAACCTATGACTTCTTTGTAACTTTTTTTTACTTTTACAAGTCATATTTCTTACACATTTTAGGGGCCTGCCGTACGCCCCTGTACCAAAAGAAAAGGCTGGCATAGACATTTCTGTGCTCTACTGACCCAAATTAACAACAATTCACATATTTTGGGAGTAAACCTATGACACCCAATTAGTGGTCGGCGGGCTCCTGGTCTATAAGTATAATGTTCAGATCTATGTCTATTATAATGTGTGAAATTACTGAAGTAAATATACAAGAAAAATGTAGTACTTTTGATGTACAAAATGCGAAACACCGTTTCTCATTTATTCCTTAATATTTGCACCATTCATAATTCTCCTGATGAGGTGGTCGTGGTCTTGCTGACCACAATATCTAAAAAGGCCGATATCTCAAAATCTGTGATACTTTGTATAATGGCATATTTGATCATAAAGGTTCTAAAGGATTTCCTCTGTATCGCCGACAAAACTTTCTGTCGATGTACCAAATACCCTGTATATTGTAAATCTATATCGCACCTACCTGAAGGATTTGTGTCGAAAAACCTCATAGGAGCTTGCAGAATGTTGTGGAACATCTTATTATGAAGTACTTTTGAAGCTCTCATGAAAATTAAGTAGCAAAGATTTCTACTAAGAGGTGTTAAAATTATCGAAGATATTATAAATATGGTGTAAACTATAATATAATAGTTTTGAGATCTAACTTCTCTATCTAAATTATGAATATCAGTACTCTTTAAGTCTTCGGAAATATTTGTAGCAATACCAGAAACTGTAAAATTATCTAAAACTAGACTTAGTGAACCTAACTGGGTAGTAGTACTAAAATCTGGTATATCTGTACTGATATTACTAACAGAAATTTTCTCGGCACGCAATACTCCAGATGTATCTCTCTGTTCCTCCATGTTGGTCCTAAAATATATATCTTAAACGATTGAAAACAAGCAAAAAATAGATCGCTTTAATTCCCATATTTTTAAATAATGAAAGTACAGAGTAAAGGTTAATAGGCCCCATAAATGACACTAATTTGTTGAGGTGCAATTTCCACTGAAGCCACATTTAGGAGACATCTGGCATGTCACATATCATTTACTGTCGCTTGTGATCTAAAACTTGATCTCGCACCCAAAATTTATCGCTAAATGCCTCAAGCACTTTATCTTTTATGTCGTCTGTGCTTTTGTAGCATAGCAACAAATTTCTTTCAAGCAACACCACATTAGTAGCTTGCTTCATGTTTTTGGAAACGGTCACGACCACTATGAACATGAGGCATCCACTGATCTTCCCTACCTACAAAAATTGGGAGGATACTGCAATCGGTCCAAAATCGAAAATTTTATATAAGACCAGATATATACGTTTTAAGGTCCCAGGAACACGAAAAAGTGATTTTTTAAAAATGTCTATATATGTGGACCCGGTATATATGTGGACCCCCAGCTAACCAATTTTGATGATATTTGACACAAGGGTAATATTGATGGTGTACAGGCGCGCACCCAGGGGGGAGCCATGGGGCCCGGGCACCCCCCAAGCCGTCTTTCATGTACCAAAAAATAATGAAACATAATCTCTATTAGTATAAAGCACTATCCAAATTATCCTTTGAAATAAATATTTTGCCCCCCCCCCAGATGAATTTTCTGACTACGCCACTGATGCTGTACAAAGGCGGATCAGATGATGTTTAGTGAACTTTTTTCATTTTACTATGATATCTAATTTATTAGTTTCCGTTCATATTCGATCGAAAAATATCCAAGTTCCGCGAGGTCGTTAAGAAACTCGATTATTAACTAAATTCAAGAATATTTGCAAACATATCAATAACAGATAAGCTCTGTACTGTTATTGAGGTGAAAAAGTACACTTCAGTAACAGTACAGAGCTTAGCATTTATTGATTTATTGTCGAATAAATAGATAATTTCGTACATAATTTATATTTGTATCAAAAAGAATGTGTTTCGTGGTGTTGTATGTTTTTTATGCAAATTTTTAAGGTGTCAAAAGTGAGTGATAGGTTTGGGGAATAATACATACCTGGGACGTGCGATTAGTGATTAATTTCGTATATAATTTGTGTTTGTATTAAAAAGAGTGTGTTTTTGTGGTGTTGCATTCTGCATCATAAATGCTGTAATAAACTGGTGAGGGGCTGATTCAAACGACTTTTTTTCGAAAGTATGAGAAGTGATTATGAAACCATCGACCGCTGTCACCGTAAATTTATAGCAAGGCAATAATGGTGTTATTCCTTAAGAATAATGGTGTTATTCCTTAAAAATAATGGTGTTATTCCTTAAGAAAAATTAGGTTTCTTAGGTAAACAAGCGTTGACTTGGGTAATAAATGAACAAACCGATCAGTGACGTACTATTGGCTTAATACGCCGAGGGCTGAATTTCTTGCAGTTCAATGGAAATGCATAGTTTTTCTCAGGAAATGGTATCTATACACAAGAATGATAAATCGAATACAGAACATAGGACCACAAAATCAAAGAAACGGGGGAACGAGTTAGGGGCAGTAAAGCGGCGGCAGAGGGGCAAACAGAAAAAATGATAACACATATACGAGAAGAGGTATACAACGGCAACAGTGGAGATAAACTGGAGGAAGAAGAGAAAGCAAAAAATGAATGAATCAAACTAATACAAGAAGACCCTTCAATAAGCCACCATCCAAGGAATAAATGCTAGAAATCATGGTAGTGATAATAATTAAAATTAAACTCGAAATAATCAATGAGGTATTGTTGATATACTGCGTCAGGGCTGAGTTCGCACATTACTTCAGCGGAGGTATGCCTAGTGAAGATTTCTTTCAGAAAAATGGTGTTCTCTAAGAAAACACACACATACATCGATAATCTCCTAATCGATGCAGAAGAAGAAGAAGAAGAAGAGTTGGTCCAGTGGAGAGGAACACAAAATAGATGAATATTCCCTAAGAATACAGGACAAATTGAAGTACCTAGGAACAGACCGGACGAACCAGCTGGAGCAGAGAGAAACAGTAAAGGAGAGAATCAAAACTGCACGAGGGTAACATACCGTTCATTGAGAAAAATAAACTATCATGCGACCAAATGTATGTACATAGCCGTCATACGGACAACGATGATATATGGAGTCAAAAACGCGGCAACAACAAAAGCCAACAGAAGAAGTTTTTGAGAAGAGCAGAAAGGGCATCGTCCAACTAAAACAACAAGATGAAAACAGCGACACAAAACATCAATATAATAGAAATATACGCAATGAAGTATTGGGGACATACCCAAGGAAGGGACCCAACACATTTACTGAAGAAAGCGCTAGCACCGCACAGCAACAAACCAAAAATAGGGAGACCATGCTACAGTGGAGAACGACAATTGAAAGGATCAGGATCAACAAATCAACACCACTAACAAATAGCAAGTATATATACTCTACCACAATCGGAAAACGAGGAATCAGAAGACTCAGAAAAAAGAAGATTCGAAGAAGCAAAAACGCAAAAAGAGAAGTAAAAACACTCCATATTACGATACAACACGGCAACATATTTCACAACAAGAGTTAGAATAGGCAGAAGTCCAGAACCAAACACACAAAACAGGGAGCTTAAACGCTCCCTTACGACACAATGCGGTAACGCATCTCACAAATACCTACACCTCCCATCCCACATTCCTTTACCATGCGCCATGTGGCTCTCGCTGCTGTCAACAAGCATGACCTTAGTCCAACCCAGCGTGGACGCAGCAGGCCCAGCTATATACCTGGGAGTGGCAGCAATGCCTACCGCACGCTGGTAAATCAATCAATCAATTATAAACAGTAATTTTGTTATTCCACAATTTCGGTGAATTATGGATAAATAAAGTTCTCTTATCAGTATCTCACTCCATGTCGGTTAATGGTCGACTTCGTTCGAAAGCTGAATCCTGTCGAAAAATGAAGCATGCGAGTGGCAACAATAAAAATTCGTGTGTGGCACATGGCAATGGCGTATACCTCATGCCATTTCATGTTGCTTGGGTTGAAAGCCTTCGTGTAGCATGCTTCATTGCCACATATTGCCTAAATGTTGTCTCAGTGGAATTGTGTCTTTACAAGTTTATGAGTCTAATAATAGATAAATAGGCTTCATTTAATCTTATGGTCATCGTAAAAAAATCATTTAATACATTTATTTCTGCTTTTAAACTTACCAATGAGATACCCAATAGTCAGAAGCATTTGCTGATATTTGCGCAATGATTAAAAATATTCCTGCTAACAGTAAAACAAATGTATTGGCACCACTGCGATAATACTCTGTATAGGTTGAGGTAGGAATAACGCCTTTTTCTATCAATTCTTGAGTCTCCTGGGGATCTTCTTCTTCATTTAAGATAGAACTCTAAAAGAAGTAAATGTTATAAATTATATTTTTTTAAATACCATTGAACGTACACCGAATGAAGTTATAGACTGTAATCTCTCTACTGCAGGTGCAGTTTCTTTCGTATTCTCTTTCTCATCATGTGTCATATGATTTATATGATGTAATGTACTTTCAGATAGATCACTAAAGGTTCCAATTAGATCAATTTTTCCCTGGAATAAAATAGATCTCATTAACGTAAGTTACCACAGCAAGAAACGAAAAACTAAAAAGACTTGCACTTCTCCTATTTCAACTTAATATTCTTCATGCAAATCATAAGAATATTTAATACCACCATTATTTTCATTTTTGACCAAGAAATTATCAAAGATTTTTTATTATAAATTAAATAAGTACATCATATAGAATTTATTTAAACTTGGTTTAGATTATGTTATTATTTACTGATCAAAATCTGTTCTCAATTGATTGTTGCTATAATTTAATAAAAAACATCAAACAGTTCAAATTAATTCATTAATGGATAAAAATAACGTTAACTTAAGTAACTTTTGTCCTACTTTCCTTTTATAGTATTTCTACTCCAACATCTGCTATAAATAGAGCAAATTGAAATACGAAGGTTATATTAATAAAAACTAGTCTTAAATGAATTCAGTATCATTTTAAATAGGTTTAATAAGTTGGCTGTGCAAATTGCTGTAAATTAACTAAAAATATGGGGTGATATGTGACCCAAAGTCAAATTTGAAATGTAATCCAAATTATATAGTCCTCGCCTAATGGAGCTTAAAAAAGTAGACTTCAAATAATATGAAAATATGACTCAATTATTTTGTGAAGTTTTAAACGTAGAAATAAGGAAGTAGTGTTCCAAATCAGGACTTAATTGCCCTTCATATAGCATTTTTTATATTACCTCAACAAGAAAACAGAAAAACTACTTCAGATCTTTGCAATTGATTTAGATATACAAATAATATTATAACATGAAGAAAATCTGTAGGGCAGATTGTAAGGAAGAGGTAATCGAAACGATGTGGAAGATAATAGTAGAAAAGCTGGAACCGTTTTATTTTGATGAGTATAATGTTGTATTTCAAAGATAAGTTTTTCAACTAGTAAGAAATAATCGTCATACAGAAAGAATATGCATACAAGATGAAATCGCCAAAGGGAAAATAAGTTCAACTGTTTAATAATGTAAACTCATTTGTTGAGATACTTCATTTAGATTAGAACAAAAGTTTTATTAAATTGCTGCTGTTAAACCAATTTCATACAAATATAATTATGATATCTCCAATGGTTAATGAGATACGCGAAAAACGGAATCGAGGCACCATTTTTCCAAAATTGCGGCTCAAGCACACCAGTCTGAGTTCAGAAGTTTTAGTATGTTTAATAAAAGGCGCTAATGAACATCTTTGCCAAGTTTCAAACTTTAGTTATTTCCGTCGAACGTCGAAATCTGTTCCTATTTGACTTTGGTAAAAAGTAATAGCTGACTTACGAAGTTACGTAATTTCAGACGAGGATTACGTAGTGGATATACCATCCTTCGGACGGGATGTAAAGTAGGCGGTCCCTTGTCTATTAAATGTTAGGCAAGTAAAAGATCCCTACTCTTCTTAAGGGAAGAGGTTCGGCAAAATTTCCAGGTTGTCTCCTGGCGTCGGTGATAGGCCCTGGTAGCGGAAATAGGCCGACGTTAAATAGTTAAAAAAAAAAAGAAAGACTACAAGTAGTGATTAGTCTATCCTGGGACACGATGTATACTGCTCGGTGTACTCGGTATAATTTTAACTTTATATTTACCTTTAAAACGGGGTTATTTTGATGTGAAATGAACTAATCAAGTTAAAAATTACAGAGTTTCGAATATTTCATCCCTGAAAGGGGTACAGGGGGTGAATGACGCGTATCTGGGGTGGCCAAGAAGTGAGATTGGATATTAGGTCCCCCTATCACATGAAATAGGTTGCTTGTTTTCATCATTCCAATTCCACGAAATTATATGAGCCCATCCACTAAGACCAATAGTTTACCAACAAAGGTTCTAGCATGGTATCATATGAAGTGTGCCCCCAGGACAGAATATGACGACTACTATTTGCTTAATAAGTTATCCAATTATACTGTTCTTTTTCTCTGAATTTAATAAAAATAAAGTGATGAACTAATAACGTTATTTTAGCGAATATTGTGAAAAAATTAAATATTTTTCTCCAATTGTACCGCTTAACTATTAATATTTTTAGTTTTACAATTTTGTCAAAAGGTAATTTTTGTGGGGTTCTATCAGAGTGATCGCCTTAAAAGAATTCTTAAATATAGCTGTGATAATCAAACAGGTCAAAGTTTCACTAAACTGCTGAAACAGAGTGAAAAATAAATAAATGTAGAGTTGGTTCGCGGTTTCGCTCACTTTACAGGTTAATTATCGGATTCAATGAACAAATACCAGCTTTTTTTATATTTTGTATTAATCGTCATCACTATTATGATTTATTATAGCAAGTGCACTGTCTCTTTCGAATATTTTTGACAAAATTTCTGCTAACTTAATTGTTCCAAGGAGATACTTAGCATAATATATCAGAGGCCGTCACATCTAAACAGCAGCTCACAGTTGGCCATTAAAGGCATCACAAGTAAAGCGCCTGATGCTTAAAATAGGGAACATAATCAACATAATAAGAATGATAAGTGCTGTGGCGTGATTTAACTTCAATTTTAAGAACATTTGGAGATTATTGTCTGGACTGTTTTGTTCAGCAATTAATTCAGCCAAATATGAATCTGAGATAAGTGGTAAGAGCCGGCAAATAATATTTTTAACTCACATTCACTAAGTTTAGGAAAATACGCCACCTCCGATGACATTAATAATTTAACAAGTTTTTTACTCAGTTCCAAAATTAACATCATCGCTAAAATTATTTGGTATATTCATTTTTATGTTTAAGTTTATTCATTTTTATGTTTATTATATACAATGATTTCACCACCCAAACCTAAGCGTTTACCCAAGTTGTTATGTAAAAACCAATTATTTGACAAAAATACTCCTAACCGTTTTAATTTCTCACTTGTCAAATAAATGCTTTTTTTATTTAACATGTTTGGTAAATAATTAGTTTCTATTTGGCTGAGAAAATCTTTGAATGTATAATTAACAATGTGAATATACCAAATAATTTCAACGAAGAAGTTGAAAACCGACACTGGAACCGAGGAAAAACTTTTTGAACTATTATTAGCATCGAAGGTGACGTATTTTCTTAGACTTAGTGTTGAAAATATTATTTACCAACCTTTGCCAATTATCTCAGACTGTTTCTTATTTGGCTGAATTAATTGCCGAACAAATCTCTCCTGAACTACAATATATGAAAGAATCTCCAAATATTCTTAAACTTCAAGTTAAATTATGACAGAGAAACTGTAAGACTTATCGTTCTTGTTATGTTGATTATGTTTCCCATGGGAAAAGCCTACTGTTAACATGTGGCAGCCATGATATAATATTATTTATCTCATGGAATAATTAAGCTGCCGGCAGAAATTTCGTCAAAGATATTCGAAAAAAGAATTGAACTCAGGAGAGGAGAGCGAGTAGCCGTGTTGTCTCTCACACAACCGTAGTCTAGCCCACTGCTACCACCTCGGCAGCACTTGGAAAACGCCACTAGACATCCATACCCTAGCTATTTTTCCAATTTTCCAATTTAAATATCTTTTATTTTAATTTTTCTATTTGTACATGTCATTTAAATATTAATTTATATCATTTCTTACAATGTGATATGTGCTACGTGACAACAGACGCGTGGAACTGCACGATGTCACGCGGCGGCCAGGTGTTGCGGCAAAATACCCCCAGATACGATGAACGAAATCAATTAGACAGATTTCAATATATACTTAAAATAAATGAATTTGCTGATTTAATGTTATTTAAAGGTGTCATATGAGTTGTTTATAGACAGGGAAAATATTAAAAAAACCCTGTTTGAAACAGTTAAGTGATAAAAATCTGTTGTTGTACTGAAGTGCTTAATTTTTACGGAGTGTTACTTTCAGCGAGGGGTCAAGGGGGGTTGAACGAAAACAAGCCTAACACCGTTAGCGCTGCGCCACTGAGTTATTCATATGGTTACCATTCTAGACCCATTCAAATGGTTTAATCATTGTAGAAACCATTTTAAACCCGATGTGGTCTCGGCATATAGATTTATTATAGCTAAATAATTTCTTACATTATTCATAACAATAATCAGGTCAGCTTGTTGTAGAAACTGCAACTGATGTGTAACAAGTATTCTTGTTTTATAACTTAGATAATTCCGTATACATTCTTCAAACAAATGTTTGCCAACATGTGTGTCTACTGCCGACAGGGGGTCATCGAACAAGTATATATCCGCCTCTGCATAAACTGCTCTTGCTAAATTGATTCTTGCTCTTTGTCCACCACTTAGAGAAACGCCACGTTCTCCAACTAACGTTTTATCTCCAAAAGGGAACTGTTTGAAATCCTTCTCCAAAGCACATACTCTAACTACGTCGTGGTATCTGCAACAGATAAAGACTTACTGATCTACACTAATGTTCAAAATGCTAATTCTATCTATTTTTCTACAACGGTCAAAACCTCAAGCTACTTAGTTTATTGTAATTTACAACATGTGGCTCTCTCTCGTCTCAGTGACGCAAACAACCTTTTTGTACATGTCCCTGGTGATTCTACCTTAAATGTCGCTTACAAAGAAGCTTTTTAGTTAATTTCAAAATTCTACGCGAACGTAGTTGCACACACTGCTATTGAAAATATTTGCAAAAGACTGATCTGGGGGGACGTAATATGAGTAATAGATTCATTAAGATAGTTTTTGCAATTCGTGAACGCGCATCACGCAGAAACTACTGAATCAATTTGGATAGGGTTTTCAGAGGTAAATTCATCTAAGCTTGGAGTAACATTTAGCTTTTATTTCATTTAAATCGGCCTACTCTAAGCAAGGTTTTATGAAAACCGGAGATACAGCTTGATCTTTACAATAAGCGTATTTGCACGGCATAAATATTCATGATTAATCTTCTCTAATATTCCAGAAAATTCGAGAGTATTTCGGAACATTTCAAAAAATTTGTGAGCTTTCTGAAATATTCCAAAATGGTCATTCTACCTCGAACATCGATTACAAAAAAGCTTTTTAGTTAATTTTAAAATGCCACGCGAACTTAGTCGCGGGCACAGCTAGTCAACAATATTTTTTATACTTTTAATTTGACCTTATCTTCTTTGTAACTAAATATTTAGATAAATTTTACTGCATTAATAATAGTTATTTACAATTAAAACAGATATTTCTATTTCAAAATGACGCAAGATAAATGTTCACTGGTGCTTCATTTGGCACCTTTTATTTATTTATTTTTAATTTGGATGATCTGTATTATTTTCACTCTTCCTTGGCAATAATATATAATAATAATAATAATAATAATAATAATAATAATAATAATAATAATAATAATAATAATAATAATAATAATAATAATAATAATAATAATAATAATAATAACCCCCCCCACACTGGGGTAGTTACGAAACAACTCAGTAAACATCTGGACCAATTGGATATTCCGAAAGGTCTCATCAAAATCATTCAGAAAGCGACTATTCTACAAACTTGCCATATTGTGCGCAAGTTCCTAAATGCATGACAGAACAAGATGAATTTCTTCTCTGTCTTGCATAAAAGAACCATCACACACCGGTAAAAATAAACCGAGAAAATAACCTGAATAATAATAATAATAATAATGAATGTCTTTATTGTAAACATACAAGTTGTAAAATTTACAAATGGCGAAGTTCAGAAATAGTTACGAGTAACCTTCTGCTCTTCCACTTAACCAGAACTAATATTGTGATGTGTTGCAACCCCTAGAATGAATTCAATTAATTCAGATGTATTTGCACCTACTCGAGAAAGAACCTACCAGAGAAGTTCTAAAGTGACATCTGGAATTATCTAGAGAATGATGGCGTCATCACAGAAAAATTGAGATCTGTCATTTTTAGGTATAAAAGACCGCATTCTCGGCGAGTAGTTCAGAAAGTATAAAAAGTAGAGAAGTTTGGAGGTTAAGACAAAATGATAAACATTGTTATTTTTAGTCAGTAAAGTTCATTTAAGTTAGTAATCAGTATTGTGAAGTATACAGTAAATTATTTAATAAAGTGTGGTGTAACGGGTAAATAGTACTTTTTGGGGCGAACCCTGTATGCATGGTTCCTTTTTGGTATACCTTACCTTGTCCTGTACGTAAGTGGTAGGAACATTTCTTCATTGAGCGCATAGGAGCGACACAACGCATTTATAATTATATCTTTATGGTATAAAGTTTGATTCGGTTAATTTAAGGAAGTAGCATGTTACCTTATTATTACTATACCTATTGGAAGAATGTTCGACTCCCTCATGGTACTAGGAACCTTCAGAGTTTGTTTGGTAATTAGCATGGCTCATAGTGCTTAAATTAATTTGTTGATAAATTGTTGGCGTATGCGGGCGTCTAAAACAGGGCAAAGCAGTAGTGAAACCTTTTTCCCAGTATTGTAAAAATGTAGGCAGTAGGTGCCGCGTAACGTTGTATGTGTTTTCCATCACTTTATGCCTGGGATTATTTACATGAAAGTCATAAGTTTCTCAGTTAACATTTGTTTACGCCAATTTTCGGACAGAAACAGCCATGTTAGTTGTTTACGTTTAGTTTAGAATTAGGTTATCGGCTAAGCGCACTGCCGGTATAGGGTGAGCGCGTCATTGCGCGATGTATGAATTTTAAATACCAATTGTTTTTCACTACGGGTTTCCAACGTACATGGATAGGGTTGTGGAAAAAAGGGTTTGGAAGGAAGTAACGGCCATTTTAAGAAGCTGTTGGGGCACCGAGCACATGGCTTAGAGAATTTTGTTAAATTAAGAAGGGCCATTCTGCGAGAAGATTTGCCGGCCTAATTTACGTATAGCTAATTTACGTATAGCTAACTTACGTTTGGTTAATTTGCACATGGTTAACTTGCATTTTGTAATTTGCACCTTGGAATTTTCGAATTCATAACTCGTATCCTGTAGACTTGCTGTTTAATATTTAATGATTGTATGATCCTGGATCTATGTAATTTGAGCTGTAATACGGTTATATGGTTGGAAGCGCTGTGTGATTCAATTATTCAACCGGCTATTGGATAACCACGATCGCACGTGAAGCATGCCGCCCGGCCGCTAGGTCGCTTACCCTGATGAGAACACATGGTTGTAGCACATGGTTGTAGCACATGGTTGTAGCACATGGTTGTAACACGTTATGTAAATAAGGAATTGCCCTGGATGTCCATGGTACTGTGAGGTGTGGACAAATTAAAAATAAGGTCAGACTGTTTTTTCTAATTACTCAGAAACGGCGACGTGAAATTCCAGCCTCTGATTTTACAATAAACGTCGTGTGAGACGACGGCGTTGAACTATAAAATTTACCAAACTTTTCAAAGAATTTGTTTGCTAAATTACTAAGCCAATTTTACACCTAATTTAAGTCAGATAATTTCGTTAATATTACGACTTTTAATAAGTTCCACAGTTACTGTGAACCGCAAATAGTGCTATTTGAGGGGGCCAAAAAGCGGACCATTTGTGAAATTAAATGAATCAAGTATTAAGCATTTTGATGCTCGTAGAGCACATTCTTACCCCATAAGGATACCTTATTGTGATACATTTTTATTATTAAATCAAATTTGAGGACCCAACCTTGACTTTATTTTTTTGCAACACCCGCAAACCCAAAAGGCTAGGATAGGCATTTTTTCTTGGTCTTAACTAAAACAAGATTAAGTGGCGCCTATTTAAATAATTGAAGACTTTAAAATTAAATTTTCCAAAGATCCTTACCCATCCCCAATGCTTCCGACGAGAGAGCTGCCGCCTAGCAAAGTATAATCCCCGGTGGGGTTATAGTGTTAGTGGACAATCTCTTGTTATAATTTTTGGAACCCACGGAATTTGCGAGGGTGGTTTCCTAGGGGTGGAAACACGTTACAAATTGGTGTCAGAAGCGGAATTTTATGACAAGAGGAGCTCTGAAGTTGTGTGGCAGTGTTCGAGAAGTATTCTCGAGGGTTAGTGCTAACACAGAGGACTAATTTACTGGACATTGTTCGAGGGTTATTTTCGAACAGGAAAATAGTGTTAAGTGCATTTTTGAGACATTGTAGAACATTTTAATTAGGACATTAGTGTAATAATTAAATCCTTTAAACTGAGTAGTGATAGAGACACTGAAAAAGACTCATTTGTGTTAGTGCGTGAAAAATTTCTAGAACTTTTCTATTTGGACATTAGTGGAGATTGTTAAATTCTCTGAACTAGATAGTGACAAGACTCTGGATAAGACTTTTTCGTGCTGTTTCGAGATTTTTCTGGAAAGTTACATTACCGATATTGACGTGGCAGTTAAATTTATTTTAACATAATCGTATGCCCATTACAACAAGAAGCATGGCTACGGAGAAACAAATGAAGGACCTACTTGCAGAATTTACGAGGATGATGGCATAGCAGCGCCAGGACGAGGAAAAACGGCGTCAAGAAGAAAAAGACGAACAAGAAAAGCGGCGTCAGGAAGAAAAAGAAGAACAAGAAAGAAGACGCCAGGAAGACAAAGTAGAACAGGAGAAAAGACGTCAAGAAGAAAGGGACGAATTAAAGAAAATGATGGAAGATCAGGAAATAAGACGTCAGAAAGAAAAAGAGGATCAAGAAAGAAGACGTCAGAAAGAAAAAGAGGATGAAGAAACAAGACGTCAGAAAGAAAAAGAGGATGAAGAAAGAAGACGTCAAGAAGAGAAAGACGAATTGAGACAAATTATGGAAGACCTGAAGATACGACAGCAAGAGGAGAACGAAGAACAAGAAAGACAACGTCAAGAGGAAAAAGACGAACTCAGAAAAATAATGGAAGACTTGGAAGAAAGACGCCAAGAGGAATTAAGGAAAATCCTGAGCGATCAAATAAAAATACAACAGGACGCAATCATCTCTGTCAAGGAAGAAGCTAAAGAGGAGATAAACAAGGTCGAAGACAAAGTAGGTGTGGTCGAGACAGAAGTTAGTCAAATCAAAGGCAAATTGAGTGAGGTCGAAGGAGAGGTAGAGCACCTTAAACGTCAGTTGAGAGAAAAAGGAGGCCAGTTGGTAACATCATCGGGTCCTCGGTTTAAACCTCCCTCCTTTGACGGCCAAAGCTCATGGACGACGTGCAAAAGAAAATTGGAGTCGGCGGCATCTGCAAATAACTGGGATAATGAGGAAAAGGCCATGGCATTAGTTCTAGCGCTAAGGGGCCAAGCTTCAGAGTTACTCCAAACCATTCCAGTTGAGAAACAAAGGGACTTCAAAGTCTTGGAAGCTGCATTAGACTTGAGATATGGCGAACAACACCTTGCCCAAGTATACCAGGCTCAGCTTAAATCACGGACACAAAAAGCTGGGGAAAGTTTACAGGAATTCGAAGCTGCCATAGAGAGACTGGCACACCTGGCGTATCCGAGTGCACCTAGAGAATTTCAGGAGCAATTAGCCGTGGGGGCCTTTTTATATGGCATAAGGGACGAAGAGGTCAGGCGAGTTCTGAGGCTGACG
The DNA here is from genome assembly GCA_936432065.2 of Rutpela maculata. Lineage (NCBI taxonomy): Eukaryota > Metazoa > Arthropoda > Insecta > Coleoptera > Cerambycidae > Rutpela > Rutpela maculata. Next base: position 70,009,303 of record OW386288.2, on the reverse strand, counting down.
AGACACCAAAGTAGTAGCGAAGCTTTGGTGCGTGCACTTGAAGTAGAAGCCGCTTACAGGGATACTCCAAGATCAAGAGTGCGAGCTGTGACTCTCGAAGAATCACAACCAGAAACGAACCAGAACCCTATGTTGACTGAGATGCAGAAGATGTTCACCAAATTATTCGACAAATCGGAAAGCAGAAAAACCAGCTAAATAAAGGAAAGCCGAGTGGTGGTATTAAATGTTACAACTGCGGCAAGGTGGGACATATGAAACGAGACTGTCGACAGCAGAACTCGGAGAGTGGAATAAATGCTGTGAATGTCGAAGAGAAGCAGGAAAACTACACCAGGGGGGCTGTGCTGGCTAAGGAATGCAGTGCCCCCAGAGAAATTAAGATTTCCCTGCTTCGAAGAATTGCAAGCAGTCTGTTGTTGCAAGGATATGTGAACGGAAGAAAATGTTTGTTTACCATCGACACAGGTACTACGTCATCAATAGTACGTCCAGGATTTATATCGGGTATAAAGATTAACAAGAGGCAAAATGAGGTGATCGTCCGGACAGCTACAGGGGACAGGGCTACGGTTCATGGAGAAGTAGGCCTGGGTTTGCAGACTGGACATTTAAGGTTCGACCACAGGGTCATCGTGGCTGACGTCACGGATGACTTCATTTTGGGATTGGACATTATGGAACAGTATGGATTTATTGTTGACGTAGGAAAGCGAGTCTTAAGGATTGGGAACGAACAATTTATTCTGTCAAAAGTGAACAACCAATGCGAGAAAACCAGGCTGTTGACAACGCAGGCAATCAAAACTCCTGCATTATCCAGAAAACCAGACAAGGAAGATTGCGAGCGCTACTCTCAGGTGAGAAAATTGTCGAACATGGTTGAAGTCAACACTGTCAAGGTCGATCTTCCAGACAGTTGGCCAAAGAAAACTCTGAGGCAAGAGCAATTGCGCGATATAGAAATCGAACCCATGTTGAGAGCAAAAGAAGGCGGAACGCGTCCAGCATGGAAGGATGTTTCCAACAAAGAAGTGGGGCTGAAGGCTTTATGGTCACAATGGGATTCACTTACGGTCGTAGATGGGCTTTTGAGGAGAGCATGGGAAAGCCCAGATGGGAAGCAGGTTGCCATGCGTCTAGTGATTCTCAGGTGTCGTGTACCAGAAGTACTCCAGGAAGCGCATAATGAGACGTCCAGCAGACACTTCGGCATAAACAAGACATTGAGTAGAGCACGGGAACAGTTCTATTGGGTTAATAGTCGCCAGGATGTAGAGGCTTGGTGTCGTAAGTGTAAAAATTGTGCTGCCTGTGGGGAACCATTTTCCATAAGCAACTACAGAAATGAATGTAGAGAACAGCCGAAGAATGACCGAGAACAGATGACCAAAGCTAGTAACCGATTGAAGGCTCGTTATGATCAAAATACCAGTACAGAGGGATTCAAGGTGGGAGATCTGGTTTGGCTGTACAACCCACAGCGGAAGGAATGGAGGCCCCCGTTCAATCTCCTTGGGATGGACCGTATACTGTTATTACCCGAATTAATGATGTCGTCTATCGGATTCAACGAAACAAAAAGTCCAAGATGAAGATCGTACACTTGGATAGACTGGCGAAGTATGCGAAAGAGGCTGAATTGCCTGACCGAGACGTTCAGGCTTAAGGAGGGGGCAGTGTGATGTGTTGCAACCCCTAGAATGAATTCAATTAATTCAGATGTAGTTGCACCTACTCGAGAAAGAACCTACCAGAGAAGTTCTAAAGTGACATCTGGAATTATCTAGAGAATGGTGGCGTTATCACAGAAAAATCGAGATCTGTCATTTTTAGGTATAAAAGACCGACCGCATTCTCGGCGAGTAGTTCAGAAAGTATAAAAAGTAGAGAAGTTCGGATTTGACAAGCGAGGTTAAGACAAAGTGATAAACATTGTTATTTTTAGTCAGTAAAGTTCATTTAAGTTAGTAATCAGTATTGTGAAGTATACAGCAAATTATTTAATAAAGTGTGTTAGTGGACAATCTCTTGTTATAATTTTTGGAACCCACGGAATGTGCGAGGGTGGTTTCCTAGGGGTGGAAACACGTTACAATATATTCCAACATTCCAGATATTCTCCTAAGTTGTTTGTTAATTTATTATTCTTTTATAGTGACTACCCTGTGTATTTTTCACTAAAGGAATAATAAGTTTTACTTCCATCACTTATCTTGTAATCGTGAATAAATCACTCTCCTAGATTTCTTTAAATTTTGAATATTAAGACTATGTAGATTACTCAAATTAAGGTCTCTCAATTCCGTCAGTCAGTCAGTCTGTCCATCGGTCTGATACCTGTCGGCGATATATCTAAAAAATTAATTGACAGAGGAGAATCATATTTTACAGAAAGTTGACGCCAATGTCAACGAAGAACTGGGATATACTTATATTTAGTGAAAAATATACAGTCACCCTTAAATATAACCAACAAAAAAAATATGAAGGAAGACAATAATATTTCGCATGTAGTTAACATAACTGTCCAGGAAGAAAAATATGAAAAATATGTAAGGTGGTCAACCTGAAAAACAATTAATTCATTAATAAACTTATGTGAAGGATTATTTAGAGTATAGATGACACAATTACCGAAGCGAAAACCTAACATACTTGTAGTGAAAAATATACAGGGTGGTCACTTTAAAAAATAAAAAACACCGGGGGAAAATATTATTTGGAATGTATTTGTCACTATCGCCAAGAAGAAAAATCTGGTGTACTTTTAGTAAAAAATATACAGGTTGGTCATCCAATAGAAAAAATAAAGGATACCGGTTTTGGATGAAAGTATTGTGTATACAAAAAAAAAATTGATGAATAGATGGCGTTGCAAATGCAAATTAATTATTTGATCCTAGAAACCTTTAAACTTTCGAAAAATCACTGGTTTTCGAAGTATTTAAAGTTTAATATAATTTTTTTGAAGTATAAAAATAGCCATAACTTTTTTTTTTCAAGTAAAACAAATTGCCATTTGGGATTTAAAATTTTTTACTTTTCTACTTATTGTATATAGGTGAAGCGCACGTGAAGTCACAGTTTGAGCTTGGAGGTAATACAAATATAACCTTGTTATTTGTTGTTTATGTTTACATATGACAAGACTGGCTTTGTGTCTCATATTTTGACTAAAGTATAATTTTTTTAACACAAATTTAACACATATTAGTACATTGTAATACAAATGTGGCAAGGGCTTTATTGCAAAACGATGTATGAAAGTAGGAACATGAGCTCAGCGAGCATTCCTATCATACGAGTTTTGCAATGAGGCTTGCCACATGTGTGTTACATACTTCTACGGTTGTGAAGTTATTTCCCTTAAAGTCTTTCAAAATTTTAAATTTGTGAAGATGTAATCGAGACGTGTGGCAAATTCTTTACCGCACGGCGTGTGGTAAAGTGACATTTTCTGTACTCATTTTGAAGTTAGAAACTTTGAATTTCAGCAAGACTGTACAAAAAATTCTTGCCGCACGGCGCGGCATGCAGCAAAGTGACACTTTCCGCAGTCATTTTGAACTTAGAAAATTTGAGTTTTAACACAATCGTAGAAAAATACATTTCTCTTCAAACGGTAGAGAAACATGACATTTCTTAACTCATTTTATGATATTAAAGTTTGACTTTTTAGACGGATGTGCGTTGCCATTAACAACGTGTATTTTATTTAATAGCAACGTGTATTTTATTTAATACGCCAGCCATGCAATATTAACACAATGCATTTTTGGTGGATAAATTCGAGATTTTTTATCTTTATTTTTTTTAAAGCTAGTCGACGTTTAAAGAAAAAAATAGCACGTTTTATTCGGAGTAAAGTCACTTGTCTACAGATTCGTCACAAAAGTATCACTTTTAATAAAACAATATATGACTGTTTTCATTATTTTTAGTGCGTATGGTAATAGTAAAAAAAATGTAAAAAGCGGGAAAAAATAGTAATTTATCTCGTAATTTATGCAACAAGAATAGGCTTGTAAATAATGGATGAATGTTTCTATACTCTACTGATGAGAACTAACGAGTTCGAAAAAACTTGTACAACTTTTCTAGAGTTGAAATGGAATGTAAGGTTTAATAATTGTTGTGAATGACCGAATTTTAATAAATGATTTAAGTATTCTCAATATATTTTTTTGCCTTAAAATGCTATAGAGTAGGCACGTTTTCAAAAAAGAACAATGCAAGAAACATTTCATGTAACAATTGGGAAAACAACGTTTTTAGGGTATTTCGACCCCGCTGAATACGAATCTGCCTGTTGCCAAAGCGAAATTTGGACTGGAAATCCGGTATCCAAGATGGCGACCAAAACTCCCTATATCTCCCTTGTCCGTTGGCTTAAAATAATGATCTAAACGCCTGCTTAGGGGTTTTCTCGGATGCCAAACACATTGCAATGCTCAAAATTTACTTACCTTAAGTTTGGAGTGCATGGGTTTCAAGATGGTGCTCAAGATGGCCGCCGAAACTTTGTTGTGTTTACGTGCGCTCCGTGTGTCTTGTTGTATTTGGAGTGTAAAGTCTGACAGATATATAGTTTTTAGTGGTTGAATGTGTACTACTGTGTGTGTGTTATGTATTTTTAAGTAATATTTTACACTCTCCGAAATACAATTTGGTAACAAAATTGTGTTACTGAAGGTAGAGGAGGCGCGTGTAATAGTGGAAGGGGGGAATAGTGGACGAACCTTATATATTTTTTTTTTGTAATCGTAATTATGGACTCCGAAGACACGAACTTAACACTTCAATTCATATATAAAGCATTTTTCAAATTATGCTATTTGATTGATTGATTGATTGATTTACCAGCGTGCGGTAGGCATTGCTGCCACTTCCAAGTTATACAGCTGGGCCTGCTACGTCCACGCTGGGTTGGACTAAGGTCATGCTTGTTGCCAGCAGCGAGAGCCACATGGCGCATGGTAAAGGAATGTGGGATGGGAGGTGTAGGTATTTGTGAGATGCGTTACCGTATTATGTCGTGAGGGAGCGTTTAAGCCCCCTTTTTTTGTATTTTTGGTTCTGGGCTTCTGCCTATTCTGGGTCTTCTTGTGAGATATGTTGCCGCGTTGTGTCGCTGCTATTTGTGCACCTATTTTTTTTTGTACTTCTGTTTCCACAGGTCTTCTTCTTCTTCTGAGACTTCTGATTCCTCCGTTTCTGATTCTGGTAGAGTATATATCGCTCCGATTTCTTTGTGAAATTCATTCTTTCCCCTTGCTTTTCTTTCCCAGTATGTTTGGTCCTTTCCCAGTTTGTTCATGATCCTCTCGATTGTTGTTTTCCACGTGTAACATGGTCTCCCAATTTTAAGTTTGCTGCTATTCAGTGTTAGTGCTTTCTTCAGTAGGTGTGTTGGTTCCCTTCTATGGACGTGTCCCCAGTACTTCATTGCGTACATTTCTATCCTTTTTGTGATTGTCTTCCCTTCTAGTAGTGTTGATGTTTTATGTCGTTTTTGCCCTGTTGTTTTTCTGAGTAATTGGATGATGTCTCTTTCAGCTCTTCTCAAACTTCTTCTGTTGGCTTTTGTTGTTGCCGCGTTTTTAACTCCATATATCATTGTTGGCAGTATGATGGCTATGTATAGCCGTTTGGCCAGGCCACATGATATTTTGTTTTTCTCAATGAACGGTATAATTGCTCTTGTGATCTGTATGCTGTTTTTATTCTCTCCTTTACTGTTTCTCCCCTTTTCAGTTGGTTCGTCAGATATGTTCCTAGGTATCTCATTTTGTTCGTTGTTCTTAGGGAGTAGTCACTTATTTTGTGTTCTTCTCCACTGATCCGACTTTTTTTTGTTGATGGGTCTCGCTCCATTATTAGACATTTTTTGAAATTTATTTTCAACCCAGATGTGTCCAAATGCGGTTTCATGTTTTCTAGGAAGTTGAGAATTTGTTGCTCTTCTTCTGCGACGATTAGGAGGTCATCGGCGTAAGCTAATACGATTAGGGTTCTCAGTGTTTCCGTGTCTGCGTTAAAATTTGGTGTTTCCCTTATTGTGTTTTGTATCGCTTGGTCTAGGACCGTGGTGAATAGTCGGGGGGGATAGGGGGCATCCTTGTTTGACTCCTCTTTTCTTTTGTCTGGTTTCCGTCATTTGTCCGAACCATTGTATGGCAGTTGTTTCATGAAGGCAGGTCTTTATTATCTTGTTTATTAGATAGTGCGGCACTCCTTTGTTATACAGGGTGTTGACTATGGCTTCGTGACTGATGGTATCGAATGCCTTTTGGAGATCTATAGCGGCTATGTGCAGTTTTGTCCCTTCTCTCCATTTTTCTTCCAGTATTCTTCTGGTGGTGTACATGTGGTCGTCCGTTGACCTGCCTTTGATGAATGCTGTCTGGTAGTCTGGCGGTCTTCCAATGTACTTCTCTAGTTGCTCGAGCAGGAATTGTGCGTAGTATTTGTATCCTATGCTGCAGAGTGTTATTCTTCTGTAGTCTTCTATGGTCTGTGGCGAGTTGGTTTTTGGGAGGGGTATTTGTATAGTCTTGGTCCATTCCGTAGGCAGAGGTGTGTTTTCTGTCCATACCCTGGTGATGATTTCTAGGGTTTGCTCCTTTAGCTTTTCCGTGCCGTAGTGTATTAACTCGTTGTTTATTTTATCTACTCCAGGTGCGGTGTTTCTTCTAGCTCTGGCTATTATCCCTAGCAGTTGGTCTTTTGATGGTGGCTTGTCCAAGGGCCAGTGGTCTGTTTCTCTTATTAGTTTTGTTCGTTCTTTAGTTGCTTTCTCTTCTTCCTTCAGCTTCTTGGTCCAATGTTGTATTGGTATGTATCTTCTCTTATGGGTACTGTTGTTTCTTCTATATTTTTTCAGATATCTGAAGGTTTGGTTTAGTCGTTGTCCTGTTGGAAGTGCTTCTATGTTTTCGAAGAATGATTTGCATTTTTCCTCGTCGTGGTTTCTCTCCGCTTCCCTTTTTTCCCTCAGTGCTTCTTTTAGTTTTTCGTTTATATTCCCCGTCGGCTGTTGTTCGCCTGTGGCCTTCATCTTTTTTTAGCTGTTCGTACTTGTTATTTTTATTTTCCTTTCTTGTCGGGCTCATAGGTGATCTGTCCCTTTTTAACGTTTTTCTTGCTGCAATTTTTATTTTTGCGCCCATTGATGTCCACTCTAATTTAGGGATTGCAATTTACCGGAAGTTTTAATAACCGGTAAATCGGTAAATAAAAATGTAAATAACCGGTTAACCGGTATTTACCGGTAATTTTTAGAATGGATGATTAGGGTGGCGAAAATGGCAATTGTCTTTTTCGATATACAAAATTATCTAAATTTAACAAAAAACATTTTTATATACGTACTTATATGTGATATAATGAACAAACAAAAGGTTTTTTATCAACAGTAAAATCACAAGACTTTTTTTTATTGGATAAATTTCTCTTTGTAATGAAATAATTTTGCCAATCAGTGATTTTATAAGAAGAACTGAAATGAAAAAATCGCGAGACCGGAGGTCGAATGATTTTGTCAAATGTCAGTTTTTCGAGCAAAATTACTGAGTGGCAAAATTTTGAATTAAAAAGAAATTTATCCATAGAAGAAAAGCCCGAGTGTTTTTTGGCAAGATAAATTAACGACAGAATAGAAAGTGAACGAACAACAATAATTTATTAAAAATAATTATAATTTTCCCAAAACGACTCATATCGTACAGTATAGTTTCCACAATACTTAAAAATTATAGCTGACAGTACAGATTTCAAAGTGACGTGCGACTAATAGGTGTACTCTGCTTTTGAGGAACAGGCATTTTTATCGGTGATAAAAAACGATGCACCTTTTTTATCGTTGTCAAAGTGACAAAAATGTGACTTTTTTATACAGGAGTTAATTTATCAAAAAGAAAAATATAAATGAAATAAATTTAAATAACTAATTATTCTGTAAATAGCAAAAATATCCACCTAAATAACAAAAATTATAAACATAAACTCAAATAGGGCATTTACTGAATACCTAATCTAAAAATACAATATTTTTTAAAAATAGCCTGTTAAAAGGGTTAGTTTTTCAAAGCTAGATGTGTTAGTCGTCTGATATTTGTGCATAGAATACCACCAGCTGAAAATGCCCTTCCTCAATCGATATTGGTGGGTCGATAAGTTAATAAGAATTGGTAATAACATACTTCTAAATGTATTCCACGGATATTTGCGGCAGTGAAATATTCAATTTTCTGTCGTAAGATATTGTCAATGTCTCTCTTGTATTTCTCAGGGCTTGGTGTTTGGAGTTTACTTTTTATAATATTATTTATTTATTGTTAAAAGTGCTCGGTGTTGGGACAGTCACTCTGTATTTAGTAAATACTAGTCAGTGACATAAATAGAAACGTTGAACACGTGACATATCGTAAGTTCAGAATTTACCGAAATAACCGGTAAAAAATTAAAATTACCGGTAATTATCGTCATGTGTTTTTTGTCCTAATAACCGGTTAACTGGTTAACCGGTTAACCGGTAATGCAATCCCTACTCTAATTCTTCTCCTGTCAGTTGGTTTTCTATTTCTTCACCGTATTTCTTCCGAAAGTCTTCGTGCTGTAGTAGAGAAATATTCCAAGTACTGTGTAGTGTCTTGTTGTTTCCTTGACTTGTTTTTCCTTCTTTTATTTCCAGTTTTCCGTATAGAATTTTGTGGTCTGTATTGATTTCTGCTGCCCTTTTTGCTTTAACGTTCTTGATCCTTTCTCTTATCTCCCTGCTTACCAGGATATGATCTACTTGTGAGGTTGATCTTCGATTGGTCCAGGTGTCAATGCAGGTTTGGCTTTTGGCCCATGTGTTTCTTATTGTTAGGTCAAACATGTGTGCTAGATTTTTCAGCGCATTTCCGTTTTCATTTGACCATGTGTGGAGTAATGTTTTTCCTATGATGCTTTTATCCTCCTCCGTCTGATCGTCTTTTCCTATATGCGCGTTGAAGTCTCCTAGTATTATGATGGGCATTTTTCTTTTTTCGTTTCTTCTGGTTTCTTGAGTTAGCTGCCTGAATACCCTTCCTGCTCTCTTGTCTGAGGGTACGTGGACTCCTTCATGCAGATGTTCTCCTTTTCATTTTGTATGATTGGCGTGACTATGTTTTCGTTTATATTTTCCGTCCTTATTTCGATGGGCCTCTCCCGTCTGGTTACCCATGCAACTCCTCTGCTGGTCTTTTCTTGCCCCCCCCCCGCTTAGTTGCCATTTGTAATTTTGTGTGATTGCTGTTCCGTCTATCATGTGTGTTTCTTGTATACATGCAACGTCGATGTTTTCTGCTTGCAAGGCCTCGTCGATTTTTTCTCTTTTAGCTCTTTGTATGCATCCTCTGACGTTCCATGTTGCCAGAGTTATCCAATCATCTGGTGCTTCCTGACTGTGTCCCTCTTCCGTTCTTTGCGATATTTGGAACCTGTTGATTTTCGTCGTTTCCTCCCATTCTGGGCGGGGGGTTATAGCTATGCTTGGGGGGTTTGTTTTTTCTAATCGTTCTAGTTCGTTTCTTTTCTGCGTAGTGATTACGCTGTCGTAGTGATTTCTGTTGTTTCCCTGCTTCCTGTACACGATCTCAATTGGCATGTTGTCGTCTTCTTGTTGGTTGTTGGGGTGAAAAGTTATGATTTCGCCCTCCTCTTGGTGTATTATTATTGTCCTCCTCTTCAAGTTTGCTGTTGCTGCTATCGTCTCCTGCCCACCCCAGAAACCATCTTTTCTCAGGTCTCCGATGAACGCCTCTATTTTTTCTTTGTTTGTGCTGTGTTGATTGTAACAGGGTTCCAGTTCGTTGATGGATGCTAGCATGAACGGGGTGAAATAATCTATGTTGTTTTGTATATAGTCCGCTACTTGTTTCCGTAGATTTTTGATGGCGTTGGTGTGTGCCGGGGTTGTTATGTTTTCTCCTTCTAACTGATGGCTTATTGCTCCATATAGACAGTTTCCGTCGCCGTCGATTCTTTGTACCAGTAATTGGTGTGTCTTCGTTCTTACGTTCTGTAGTGGATACATTGTTTTTGTGTTTTCTGGAGAGTTGTTATTTCTTGCTTACTTTTGCTTATTCTTGACCTAAATTTTTTAATAAAATAAAATTCCTTAGCCTTACCAGAGCCGTACCAGACGTGGAGTGTAAACAGTCAGTATGTTTTTAAAGCATGCATGAGAATTTTCTAGATATTAATGGCTCTGAAACCAGGATTGGCAACAATTTTATCCAAAATTTTTGTTATTTTTGAATTAATTTAATTAGGCGCGATGTACTGTTACTCTGATGGTACGCCCCTGGGGCTTAGTCATATATGTATAGCTGAAAGAGAAATTGTTTATTGACTTATCTAATTTATTGCCCGACCTGTTTATGAAATTCTTTAAGTTGTCTACAAAATGTGACTGGTTTATAAGTGGTAATTGGACACTTAGCTTGATTTATGGTCTGGTCCGTCCCTTCGTCGAAACCTGGATCTGTCAGCTTTTCTCACTGCACAACACTGAAGAATTTTAATCACGTATTTACTAATTATTGATTATTGGCACTTATCACTTAATTGTTGTTTTGTTGGCACCACCACCGTATGTAGAATTTTTTACTCAATAATTAGGTTAATTTTGACCTATTTAGGCCAGCTTATTACCGGCTTTTTTCACGATTTACACTCCGTTTTTAAGAAGCGTCTATTCGCTTTCAAGTACGAGCTTGGACTCCCTTTTTTTTTCAAATTATGCTATTTATATAAATAAATTCACTTACCAGCTTAACGCTGCTTGTATATCATAAATGAAAGGTTAAAATATGACTTACACCATAAGACAGCTTCTTAGCGACAAACTTGAAATTCTAAGGTTTGTCCACTATTCTCCCCTTCCACTATTACACGCGCCTCCCCTAACATCAGTAACACAATTTTGTTACCGAATTGTATTTCGGAAGGTGTAAAATATTACTTAAAAACACGTAACACACACACACAGTAGTACACATTCAACCACTAAAAACTATATATCTGATAGATTTTACACTCCAAACACATCAAGACGCACGGAGCGCACGTAAACACAACAAAGTTCCGGCGGCCATCTTGGGCGCCATCTTGGAACCCACGCACTCCAAACTTAAGGTAGGTAAGTAAATTTTGAGCTTTGAAATGTGTTTGGCATCCGAGAAAACCCCTAAGCAGACGTTTAGATCATTATTTTAAGCCAACGGACAAGGGAGATATAGGGCAACAGAGTTTTGGTCGCCATCTTGGATACCGGACTTCCGGTCCAAATTTCGCTTTGGCAACAGGCAGATTCGTATTCAGTGAAATACCCTAAAAACGTCGTTTTCCCAATTGTTACATGAAATGCTTCTTGCATAGAGAGATGGATAGAGATAGAGATGGATTTCCTACTTATGGGCTTAGTCTACTAGGAATCCTATCATGTAATTCAATATTTCGTCAGTATTAGCTAGAAGAGTAGTTGTTTTGATTGGTTATCCAATGATGAGTGTTTTAAAGTGTTTTCCTAAGTAGTATATTAGCGTGACTCGATTAAGGTACAAATATACAGAAAGTAGATGATTCCATATTAAATAAAAAAGTGTGAATGACCTATATTTAAATAAATGATTTAAGTATTTTCAACATATATTTTTTTTCTTTAAAATGCTAGGAATCCTATCATATAATTCAATACTTCGTCAATATTAGCTAGAAGAGTAGTTGTTTTGATTGGTTTTCCAATAATGAGTGTTTTGAAGTATTTATCTAACTAGTATATTAGCGTGCCCAGATTAGGGCAACAATATACAGAAAGTAGGTAATTTCATAATAAATATTGAAGTGTGTAAGTTGTAATTTGCTTAATATACCTAAATAATATTCTCCAAGCGCATAAAGTGGTACTATTTTTCACCAATGGGAAGTTTGACGCATGAACCAAAGGTGAGCGCGGCAATCCCATGACTGAAAAAGACCCTTTATGCGTGAGTTGCATACAATATTTTTTCTACGACAGTCTTCAGTTTAGATATTTAGACAAATAAATTTCAAAACTAGCTTAGACGTCAAAATAAAAATTCATAATTTGACGTTTCTAAAGCGAAGACCATGAGACAACTTCAATTGCTTTCAATGCACTCACTCAATGATACAGCTATACAAAAGATTGAAATAATGCTACTTTTTTAACGCTTTTTACTTATTATCATAATAGTATATTACGTAATGAGTGTTGTAAGAAGCATATTACGTATTTCCATGAGTGCGTAATTGCTTTACAACTCGAATTATGTACTATACTTTACCTACGATCATATTTATTTATTTATTTAGTAAAATCTGGATTTAGTTTACCAGTCAATAATATTATTCAACAAATAATATGTCAGTTTTGACCACGGTCATTAAACCATACGGTTGTCTCAATCAGCAGCTTGATGGCGAGAGAGACGCGGGGGGCGGGAAATAGAATGAAAGAGACAGACATATCTGATTTCCGTGCAAAAGACACAGACAAAGATGCTTGCAGTGTCTACAGGTGACGTAGGCTGTAGACCTTACCGGAATCTCTGTCTCTGTCTTCTGCACGGAAATCAGATATGTCTGTCTCTTTCATTCGATTTCCCGCCCCCCGCGTTTCTCTCGTCCTAAAGCTGCTGACTGATGTAACCGTATCGTTTATTGACCGTGAGTTTTGACAGCGTTTGAAAATTACGTAGGCGCATTTATTTCTTTAAACCCCGCGTCAGCGATATAAGCCACCTTTAATTGCATGTGCCGTGCGTTTTGTTTATCGTGCGATTTGTTTACAGTGCGTTTTGTTTACAGTATGTAAAATTCAACTTACATAGATGGCAGGTAGTGTGTTCTTTACTATTTACAATAGTGATCGTAGGTAAACATGTTTTTCGCACTAAAGTAACATTATTTCACTCTTATGGATAGCCGGATCCATGAGGGCATTGAAAACAATGAAGTTGTCTCACGGTGTTCGCTTTAGAAACTTGAAATTATGAATTTGTATTTTGACGTTTCTGAACGTGAAGTTCTGAAGAAATCTCGAATTTTTCACGGTTACAATATGTTTCTTAGGTAAGAGAGGGAAGTCAGAATTATAATCGCTCATAAGCGTTGTTTTAGTTGAGCAATTTCATACAACCAACAGTAGCTTGAATTTCTTGGATGCAAAAACTCACCTTTGTTTATCAAATGGTTTGCCAAACAGTATATTATTCCTCACACTGGAAACAAAAAGCCAAGGCTCCTGTGAAGCATAAGAAATTTTCCCACGAACGTCCATTTTTCCCCGAGTCAATGGTAACTCCTTAAGTATCGTTTGCAAGAGAGAGGTTTTTCCAGAACCAACATTTCCCACGACACAACACAGTGTTCCTGGTTTGACGTCTATGTTAATGTCCATTAGAGTATCTGCAATTTGGTTCGATCGCCAGGTGGCATTTACCTTTGAAAGTTTAACCATACCCCTAGTATCGATATCAACTGCATCATCACCGGAAATAGGTTTTTCCTCGATTTCCTCCAGAAGCAAAAATTCCTCTAACCGTTTAATGGACACCTTTGCTTCTGCATACCCAGAGAGCGCAGTAGGGTAATAAATAGCCATATAAAGCTGAACTGTATTAAAAAGTTGTGCCATTGAGAAAACTATATCTCCTGTAAGTCTATTGCCTAATAATACGAATGTTATTAGTGTTAGGTACAGACAAAGTCTCTCGGTAAATACTGTTAATCCTAGGTATAAACCTCTTATGTACGATGCTGTTTTAATGACATCAATTTCCATTCTAAAAATAAATAAAGATAAAAACTTTAACAACGTAAATATGAATAGGTGAAAATAATTTAATTAAATTAAACATAATGAAACAGGAAACAAACAGAATTATTTCCGTACACATTTTTGAACGGTAGTTAGAAGCTTTAATGTTACACTGACGCTGTTATACCTACGAATATCAAGACACTGAACACTACACTCGGTACGCATTTCGTAAACCAAGCAAGATCACTGGAAGATGATTTGTTTCTTTGATGAATTTAATATCAAATCGTTTTCGGTATCATTTAGATCAGTTCATAAGTGTGTATCATGAAACATTATTTTTCATTCTGTTTCCGTCCAGTTCAGTTACCATTTTATAAACATCTCATTATTAGAGTATTTTTTCACGAATTATTTCTATAATTTAAATTGATTGGTAATATTACTTCTGCTTGTAAACTAACATTTTTGACAGATAATTTTTAAACAAATATTTTAAATATCTAGTTACACAGAATATACCATTTGTAAGACAGTGATTTAGTTGGGTGATCTAAAAGCGATAGGTCTGGACCTACTGAAAAATTAGATTACATAAAGGTGAATGAACTAGATCAGAAACTCTTATGAAAGAAATAAATAGATTAAATTAAATTGATCAAGAGATCATACGCACTATACAGGGTGTCTTTCAAAGGCATGTAGAAGACACTACAACATATTACTGAGACCAAAGTAGTACGATTTAACATAACTTACTTCTATCTAAAAGTACCCCGTTGAGGAACTGTCGAACGGCAGATATCTTCAAAAAAATATATGTTATAAAACAGTAGTTTTAAAAGTAGACCTAACCGTCAAAAAATATGAGCTTCTTTGCACGTGCATAATCAACTTTTGACCGCTTATGTAACATCTACAAAAAAAATTATGTCACAAAACATATTTCTTCATTACATATTCATATCCTATTATTTAACTCTCATCGCTAAAAGTAATCTCTTCTTATCAAATAAAGAACATTTTTTGAAGATATTTATGACAGCGGCTTAACAGAGCACTCCCAGATAGAGATGAGTTTGGTTAAATCGTTCCATTTTGGCTTCAAAAATATGTGGTAGCATGTAGCATATTGTACAGATCTTTGAGAGACAACCTATCTATGACAAACTAATAATAATCTGAATACATTATTACAAAGAGAATAAATAGAAAATAAATTACGAAAATAATTCAGATTTTAAAATAATTACTGATCTATTTGGTAGGTGCTGGGATCAACTTTTAATTCATCTTCAGAACTTCAGAACAAGTCAATTTTGTTTTTGAGGCATATATAATTTTTGAAATTTTGGGGCATTCCTAGTTAACAGTCTTGAAGAGACAACTCATTCAATGTGTTTATGTTTATGTGTTTTTAATAAACAAAACACAAAGAGATACGTGAAAGGATGGTCAACAAATGAGTGGCTACGATTTTACTGCCGAAATTGATCTGTGGTGTACGGTTTTTTTATATCCGTTTTTTTTTTTTAATTTTTAACTTTGAAATGTAATGAATGTTTTGTTTATATGTTCTCACCATACAACCCTAGGTGAAGCTAGAAGTACTATAATTTTTTTAAATTAATTTTAAAATTAATTCAAGATTTTAGGTCAGTTTTGGTAGATTTAAAAACAAATGAATTAGGAAATGTTCAACATTTGGGGTGAATTTCGGGTGAATTTCCATGTAAATAAAGGGTACCTAGATTCGAGGCCGGAAGCAATTAAAATATAAGGAAAATAATTTGCTAATCATGGGCTGTTTCCTACCTTTTTCGGTAATCTCTAATTTTTCTCTAAAAATCGCCAAAGTAACGATATATTATTACAAAAATATACGAGGTTAATATAAGGGGCGCCACGAGCTTAATGTAAGGCGCTTCTTTTTTCGAGTAAAATTTATGAGGACGAAAAAAAAATTTTTTTTATATTTCACTCCCCCCCCCCCCCCGTTCCCCTACTTTCATTAATTTTGAGATGAGGACGAAGAAAAATAATTTTTTTTTGCATTTCAAAGTAATATCATTGGTTAGCCTTGATACTAGTGTCTGTACTGGTGTGATCAAAAGTAATAGACTAATGGACTAATTACTTTAAGTAACTCTCCCATGATGTTATCGACCCCATTTGTAGATCTAGTTTAGATTTAATTTTATCATGATGATGCCCACTTGATTGACGAAGCGTTCGTCAAATGTATAGTCCAATCAATGAATGCCCAAAAGGGGATTGTAGAGAATATTGAGGAGGGAAGAATTTTCCTCTTCAGGGACGCGTTGGGGGTAGTTAGGGGTAAACATACTAAGTCTCCGCCCCTAGCTCCGCCGATTTAGGGGTGGAGGGGGTGGAAAGGTTCGTTTTTTCGATTCTTCGCTTATAACTCGGAAACGATGCTTCATACGGAAAAAGGTAATCTATGCAAAATTAAACATAATTAAATTTCCTACAAGAATGTTTTTATTCATTTTCTTCCTATGTGTTACGTTTCCGAGATATTCGCCAGCCAAAATCGATATTAATTAATAAATACATTAATTAAGTATCTGAAATGTTTCTATTAAAACGGTTTACCGTGGTCTGCTAATAAATCACAGTCACAAAACAATCTTTACTTTGCAACACTCGACGTATTTACTAACGTAATATTTTGTCGAAATCTATACATTTCCTTAAATATACAGTGTGACTCACTTAAAATGAAGACACCCTTATAACTTTTCTATTTTGTTTCCGATTTCAATCAAATTTTGCTAAAGTATAGAACAAATTAGGATTTACTTATAACCAGAAAAACATTCGCCTGCTACAAATGCAAAGCCACCTGCGTCACTAATATATGCGGAAAAAAATAAAAAATAATATTGGGTATTTTTCGGAAAATTTTGTTAATGAAACTTGTTCAGAACTGTTCAAAAACCACAAGTCCCAAATCAGAATAAAAAATTGAAAAATTTTTAAAATTTTTTAAATAATTATTTTTCACAAAATTGCAAATTGCTTTACACCTACCTGGCAGCTTGGGTTTTAGACGAATCAATAAATGCCCAAAAAGAGATTTTAGAGGACATGGAAGGGGGGGAGAATTTCCCTCTTCAGGAATGTGTTCGGGATATTTAATTTGGAATGATGAAAAATAAAATTACATCTTATAATCATATAAATTTTGTTGGCCTGGCTCTCTTGGGACGAGAAGCCGGCTTTTTGATCCAACTCCAAAACTTCAACATCCCCGTCGTCGTCTTCATCCGTTTCCTGAATACTGGATTCAGTGTCTACAGGGGATGTGGGAAGGGATTCCACATCATCTTCTCCATCATCCTCGTTCATTAAAACGACCACTCCGCTTAAAAAATTCCCCTGGCAGTTCTGACATAAATGGGAACAATTCATGGATACCTTCTTGCAGCTACATCTGGCACTGTTGCAATCTTTAGTACACTTGCAAAAAATCAAGTCTAAAATTTTTTTTGGTGTACGCTGGGTCATTGGTCAATCTATCTTTATTGTACTATTAATAATAATAATAATAATAATAAATCGTCTTTATTTATTTTACTGTCTTGGCGGAGTTCAGACTAGCTGTTCTACCACTCAATCAAGACAATTAACATTTCTAGACAGGACTAGATAAAAAAAATACAGAGTAGAGAAATAAGAAAAGAAAAAAAATACAAGTGTTCATATTTACAATAGCAAAAATACCGGATCATTGTTTACCTAGATACAACTTTTTTGCGTTGCTTTTAAAAGCAAGTAAGGACAATGGTTTCACTTCTATTGACAAAGAATTATAAGTGGTTGCAGCTTGATAAGAGAAAGATCGTTGGAATAAGGCAGAAGTATGTTGGGGGATGGTAAGCTGATTTGTAAATCTCAAGTTTCTATTATGTATGTATGTTCTCGGAGTTAATTTACATGATAAATAATTAGGAATGCGAGTTGTCAGAACTTTGAGAGTAAAACATACCAAATGGAGATTTCTACGATTGAACATTTTAAGCCATTTAATATCCCTGATGAATGGAGTTGTATGCTCTCTGCATTGCAGCCCAAAAATAAAACGTATACATGAATTTTGCACTTTTTGTATTCGCATGGAGGTGTAAGCGTTTAAACACGGGCCATAAACAATATCACAATAATTAAAGATTGACAGTATTAATGTGTCACAGAGTCTAATTTTAATATTTCGCGTAAGGCAATGACGGTTAGCATATAAATTTTTTAGTAAGTAATACGATTTTCTGACAAGTGAGTTGACATGGTCTATGAACCTAAGCTGGAAATCTATATTTAATCCTAAGCATTTTATTTTGTCTTGATAGTCCAGCCTCTGTCCATCTACCCGCATGGACACATTGTTTATGGCCCTCTGTCTGTCTTTAGGACTTCCAAATAAAATGGCAGATGACTTTGTGCTGTTAATATTGAGACAATGATTTTTTGATATTGTAACTAAGTTGCGAATGTCCTCGTTAAGACAAATTTCCATTTGCAGAAATTTTTCAATGTTAGCAGCAAAATATAAATTTGTGTCGTCGGCATAAAAATGAGAAGAAAAGTGATGTAAAACTCTTTTAAAATCTGAGGTATATATGATAAAGAGTAGTGGTGCCAAAATAGACCCCTGCGGGGCTCCATGGATTATATTTTTAGTGACTGACAGTCTACTATTACTGATTACTTGTTGATTTCTATCAGTTAAGTATGACCTAACTAGGGAACATGCGGTGGTATGAAAACCGAAATATTTAAGTTTAGCGCATAGGAGCTGGTGACTCATGGTGTCAAAAGCTTTACTGTAATCTAGTGACAGTAATATAGCTACACCGCCTTTGTCACGACTGCTGATTATGTCATCAGTAATTTTTAGGAGTGCACTGGTGGTGCTGTGATTTTGCCTGAAGCCTGATTGGTTTTCAGGTAAAATTGATTTCGCTAAACAGTAGCTGTAGATCTGGTCGTATAATGCTCATTCCAAAATTTTTGAAATTACGGGTAAAATATTTATAGGCCTTAGGTCTGAAAATTCATTGGGTTGACTTATTTTACTAAGCGGTATTACAAGTGAAGTTTTCCAACTCTTTGGAAAAATCCCGTCAGTGATACATTTGTTCACCATAAAAGTGATAATAGGGATGAGGAAAGGTAAACAGACTTGCAGCATTTTCAGGGTGATTCCGTCAGTTCCTGTTGCATAAGTTTTTATATTTTTAATGTAGTTCTCCACTTCGACATCCGTGACTTGATTAAAAGTAAAATTATTATTTGGATCTAATAGTTGTGAACTGTAGAAATCAATGGTGTAATCCGGAGGGGGTGTGATTAATTGACTAACTGACGTGGTAAAGTAGTCATTGATTTGATTAGGATCATTAAGGTGATCTGGCAAGTTATTCGTCCCCTTCTTTTTTATTATGTCAAGTAGTTTTAGAGTGTCCCATAATTTTTTGTTGTCGTGCTGATCTTGTATAAATTCTAAATAAGCTTTTTCTTCATTTCGGACAGCCGCGGTTACCATATTACGTACATACTTATACCGTACCCAATCACCAGCATCGCGAGTTCTTTTAAATTTAGCTAGAGCATTCTTTCTTGTTTTAATCATAGGCTTTACTACATCTGTTAGCCAAGGAGCCTTCGGCTTGTTAATTCTGACAGTCTTAAGAGGAGCATGAATATTAAATAAGCTAGTCAGATAGTCAGTGAATACATCTACTATTTCATCACAATCATTTAACAAGTACAAGTTGTGCCAGGGCAGTGATCTAAGGTCTCTATCGAAGTTATCAAAGTTAAAATATCTAAAATCTCTAAATGTTCTAAAGAATTGTTTTGGTTTAACTGATTCAATGGATAATTCACAGTACACTAGACAATGATCAGATATATCATATGTTTCGAGAGTTTCACAGGTCCGAATAAGCTCACGGTTACTGATACTGATTATATCAATTAAAGAGTTACTATGGGCATTAACTCGAGTAGGCTCATGATTAGCTAACGAGAGACCATGCGCCTCCAAAAATTCCGTAAATTTTATACTATTATTATTGGCTGTGTTTAGTAGATTAATGTTAATATCGCCAGTTAACAAAATTTCATCAACTACGGGAGTAGCGTAAGATATTGAATTTTCTAACTCATTAATACATTCGATGACATTAGTATTAGGTGGTCTGTAAACCCCTCCTAGAGCGAAAGTAATATTATTAGATTTAAAACTTACCCAAAGCTGTTCTAAAGGTGCATTTACACTACTTTCAATATTTAATTTGCTTACTTTTAAATGGTCTCTATGATATAAAGCTATACCCCCACCTCTGCCTCCCACACGATCTTCCCTAATTATTTTATAACCATTTATTGCTACTTGCTCGGATGGTATTATAGGCGAAAGCCAAGTTTCAGTAACTAGAAATAGATCAAAGTTGTAAGTAAGTACAATATTTTTCAATTCGTTGAATCCAGTAAACAATGACCTAACATTTAGTGTTGCCAGTTTAAGTTGCATCGTTAATGCAGTACCTCAACATTTTAACCAGAAGTTAATATAAGGTGAGAAACAAGAAAAAAAAATTATAATACTCCAAACAGCTGCAAAGCGTAACTAACACATAATAGATATATAATTTGATATCAGATGTTTTTAATAATCAATACTGAAATGCGATAAATACCTATACGTATACAAAAACTACTAAGAGTAAATAGACCCATGCGAATTAAACTCGTAATAAAATCACTAAAAAGAAATCTAGGAAAAACCAATTATAAGAAGAACCAAATTAAAAGATAAAGATATTATTTTATACCCGTATGATCCATTTAATTTTTTTACTAAACTACTATTTATTTATTTAACAAAGTAATATATGCAACAAAAAACAATAAAAATCAACATGACTAAAGAGCACATAGAGCGACATAAAAAAAAAACAAAAGAATTCGTTGAATTGGATCTCCTAAAATTACTAGAGGAAAAAAAAAAATCATACATTATTTGACATTTCAAGTACAATTTCTTCTAGTTGATCCAAAGTGGGCTTTATAACTTGACCGTCAAGTTTCCATCTTATTTTTCCGTCAGTTGTCCAAACGTTTTTTGGACCGAATTTTTTTACTGCAGCTTGAACGGCTTGATGACGGGGGCTCGTGAGGTCTTCCCTGATGACATACTGAGTGCCTTTCAACTTGATTTTGGCACCGTATACCGTTTGTTTCATATCATGTGATTTAAATTTCACTAATACAATTTTTTCATTTACTCTGTAACAATTCTCAAAGTCATTCACAGTAATATTAGTAATTTTTAATTTTTCGGAAATTATCTTATAAACTGCTTCTGACACGTTTTGTGTGGACGAATGCTCGAGGCCGAAAAATCGAAGATTGCATCTACGGGAATACTGTTCTAATGTGTCGACTCTTTTATCAATCTTGCGGATATTGATACTATTTTTGGTTACTTGTGCATTAAATCTACTCAACTGTTCATCCAGGCTTTGAAATTTTTCATTCATATTGGCAGTTACATTTGTCGAGACCGCTTCGGATACTTGTTTGATAATAAGATTGATAACTTTTTCGTCCATGGCGGGGTATTTCTTTGAGCGTAGCTCTCGATCAGCTGACGATCCTTGGCTGTACATTGATGCGCTACCACTAGTTAATAAGGAAGCAATGAGGAATCGCTTTATTACAATTAGATTGACTGCTAATAAGTAACACTTGCGCCGATTGAACCACTCAAACACCCACTACGCACACCATATGATACGACGGTGACTTGATGTTTATGTCCAGAATACAGAATTACAAATATTAATTATTATCACGAATATCTAAATATCTGCTGGTCTAGTATATATAAATTACCGAGGAAGCCAATAGAAGTTCACTTTGCACTTTGCAGGAATTATCCGTATGCATTTGATTAAGTAAACAGACTGGTTAATCAGAGGTAACACACGACACTACTCACTGTGCGCCATTTTTCTCAACTCCTTTTGGCCAACAAAATTTATAAATTATAATATGTAATTTTATTTTTTATCATTCCAAATTAAATACCCCGAACACATTCCTGAAGAGCGAAATTCTCCCTCCATCTATTTCCTCTAAAATCTCCTTTTGGGCATTTATTGATTGGACAAAAACCCAAGCTGCTAGGTAATTGTAAAGCAATTTGCAATTTTTTGAAAAATAATTATTTTAAAATTTTTTTAAATTTTAATATTTAAATTTTTTAATTTTGATTCAATTTTGAACTTAAGGTTTTTAGACAATTCTGAACTAGTTTTATTAAGAAAATTTCCCGATAAAAAAAAAATGCCTAATATGATTTTTTATTTTTTTCCGCATATATTGGTGGCGCAGGTGGCTTTGCATTTGTAGCAGGCGAATGTTTTTCTGGTTATAAGTAGATCCTAATTTGTTCTATACTTTAGTAAAATTTGATTCAAATCTGAAACAAAATAAGAAAGTTATAAGGGTGACTTCATTTTAAGTGAGTCACTCTGTATATTTAAGGAAATATATAGATTTCGACAAAATATTACGTTAGTAAATACGTCGAGTGTTGTAAAATGAAGATTATTTTGTGACTGATTTATTAACGGACCACGGTAAACCGTTTTAATAGAAATATTTCAGATACTTAATTAATTTATTTAATAATTATCGATTTTGGCTGCCGAATATCTCGGAAACTACAACACATAAGAAGAAAATGAATATAGGCATTCTTGTGGGATATTTAATTATGTTTAATTTTGCATAGATTACCTTTTTCCGTACGACGCATCGTTTCCGAGTTATAAGCGAAGAATAAAAAAAGGAACCTTTTCACCCCCCTCCCCTCCTGAAGCGGCGAGGCTAAGGGCGGCGCTATGGGCGGGGACTTTTAGTATGTTTACCTCCTAACTACTCCCAACACACTCCTGAAGAGGAAAATTCTCCCCTCCTCAATGTCCTCTACAACTCTTTCGTTGACTGGACTAGTAGTGTTCAATGATTTCGTATTTTCAAAAACTATTTCAGCTTATTGGGAATTCGTCGGTATGTAGGATAAGAAAATAAAAACGAGGTTATTTTCACTTGTCAACGTTTCGAATAATATTTTATTCTTCCTCAGAACTACAATAAAATACAAATGTTATAACTTACAATAATTACAACATGGAATAAAAAGACAAAAATTTCATTTAGTACAAATTAAAAAATAATATCAATATTAACTCAAACGCAATAAAAATTTTAAATTTATTTTATAAAAAAAACACGAATTACAATAAATAATAGGGAGTAATACCCCTACCTTTAGTGAAACAAATTCACAAACATATTTCTTGGGCAAGAAAATGTTATAGTCATAAAATGCAACAGAGTTCAAATATCCAATGTAAACTTGACATACATATAATTGTTATACTAAATGGGAGGAAGTATATCAATTACAAAGGTATTACTTCCTGTTAGTTTCTTTACTGTAATTCATTTTTTTTTTATAAAAGAAATTTAAAATTTTTATTGCGTTTGAGTTGATATTGATATATTTTTTAATTTTTACTAAATGTAATTTTTGTCTTTTTATTTATTTCATGTTGTAATATTGTATTGTAAATTTGTATTTTATTGTAGTCCCGAGGAAGAATAAGATATTGAAAATAACCTCGTTTTACTTCCACATCCAGTGGAAGTATAGTAACGACAAAAAAATTTAAAAAAATTTTTATTGTTCAAATAGGCTTAGAATGTGACGAAACGTCGAGATTTTAAATTTGAGCGAAAAAAAATTTGCTTTTTTTGTGCGCACGTTTACTCTGGAACCGTTTGAGATATTGACTTGAAATTTGGTACACATATGTAGTTTAACGAGATCTAGAACTAGATTATATTTTTATTTTGTTCCGTCGAAGGGTTGGGGGTAAATTGGGGTAAATTTGGGGTAAATAGGTAAATCAAGCAGGTAAGAGTCCATAAAATTGGTATTTAATATATACAAGAGAAGCTAAGGTCTCAAAAAAAATTTTGGCATTAGCCACCCCCATTACCACCCCCACCCTATTATTAAAGGGGATGAAAAAAAATTGTGATTTAGTGTGTGTACAAGAACCAGAAACCTCAAAATATTTTTTTACTTCATCCACCCCCACTACCACCCCCACTACCACCCCCTATAACCACCCCCACCCCGCTACCGATGTGGGGTATCGTTTTATGGGTTTTTGGGATAGAGGATTTCAAATATTATATTATTAAAGTTCCATGAACAATTATTTCCACATACAAAATTTTTTCGTTGTGAGTGACTTCGATAAAAAATGTGGATGTGGAAGTAGTGATTCCTTGAGCAGCGGTTTTTATTCTCTTACCCGACATACCGACGAATTCCTAATGAACATTTAGATATGGATAGTATTACCGAATTGGTTACCTACAACTATTTCAGTGTTCATATAAGGTTTTAGGATTAACTACAAATACATGTACAAAGTATCACGAATTTGTTTCTGCATAAAAGTACGAAATACGTCATACAGCAATTCCGGAAACAGCAGTAAATGAACGTATTTCTTTATACTATATATCAGCTAGGTATTTGACCTACATTCAATTAATCGGTCAGTTAATAATAACAGTGTATCGATAAAGAATTGCTTGAGATAAAGCACCAGTCTTTAAATACATTTTATATATTTTTATCAGTGATGAACTGTAACCTTTGCCGATGTTTAAATCAGCCACTTACTTCCTTGCCAATTCGACAACTTTCTCAAATGATTTTTCCCATGCGTACATCTTGATAACCTGAATTCCAGATACAATTTCGCTCATTAGTTTTACCCTGTGATCGGTTCGTTGAGCAATTTTAAATCTCAATTTACCCTGTAGTTTGGATAGATACCCTAAAAATAAATACAAATTGTGTTGTACTTAATGCTGAATATTGTCTAATACGTGATTCTTGGTGAGGATAAACATATATTGGTATGGGAGAAAAATAATGCACCAGGCAATGAGGAAAAGTGTTCAAAGTTTGTGCTAAGATTTCTGTACATCGGTGGAAAGCACTTTTCGTCCTCTATGACACCTGCAACTGTCTACTTAATCCCGTACGGAGTACGTGTAACGGTGTAACTCATCATCCTGAAAATATGGCGGAAATCGGGAATCTAAATAACGAGCTATACTTCACTACCAACTTAACCATTTTACTTGATTCTTTTTTTAAACGAGAATCATAAAATGTTTAAAAAATACTATATTATGACAGTTTCATTAAATGAATGTTCGCTTGTTAAAAATCGAATAATTCACAATTTTCGTTTTTTCGATAATTTTGAAATTCTGTTTAATGGTACGCAACAAGTAAAAAGAAACAAGGTTGAACACCATAAACAAAATATAATGATTATTCTAAATGACAATTCTCTACAAAACTAGAATATTTCAAATCAAGGCTGTGATGATTCAAACAAAGTACAAAACACTTCACATTAGAGACACATTTACTTTTTTTTTTCGTCCATCCAGGTACATGCAATTTATTCGTTGTATCAATGCTTGTGAGACTGTATCTTAGGCCATGACGACTGCAAATAATATAGTGCCAACCTCTTTCCATCCAGACCTAGAAACAAGATAAGTTGCACACGTTTGGAGGTGTTTGTTAGCCTCGAAATATATTGGTTAATGGAGTCCTTGATTGGTGGCAAACAAGCTAAATTGAAGTCTGTAGTTTTATTGCATAGCAGATATTTTTGATGATGGATTTTTGTCCCTAATTTCAGTTCATACAGAAAAAGGCAAACATTTCAAGCTACTTCAAAACAACTCGTCTTTATTTGCGTTTGGCTGATTGAAGATTGCCAACTTCTTTTTGAAAGATGGTTCTTTTTTTAGAACTGCCATACCACTCGCTTTTCATTTCACTAAAATATACGAGTTTGTATTGCAACCGGAAGGCATAATACTCTGTAATATCCAGCGTTCACATATTATCTTTATTTTGTCTCACCTTCCTCTAATCACCGCTTTAAGCAAATAAATCCTAACCCAATTCAGTCAATTTTATCGCTATTTGTTAATGATAAATAAATTAACGCCACAATAAATAATACAGAATATCATTAAATAAACATTAATGAGGATGTTTAGTCCACGCCTTACGGAGACTACTGGACCTTCACTTTGTGTGCAAATTCGACAATTTTCCATGAAAAACTTAACGCAAAAGTGACTTGAACACAAACGAGAGAAATGAATGTAGTTATGACCCCATCAGAGATGTTATATCTCCGATATATGTTTGTAGCAGCGAGAGAATTACAGCAGATAAGGGGCCGTATTTGAAAAGAGATGGATGATAAGATTTATCTCTATGAGAAAATCATCGTCGATTGTATTTTTATACATTCAAAGCGATTCTTAGCTAACAGATTGACCTAAACTTCTTCTGAAATACTGAAATTACTAAATGTTTTTTTACATTTTTGAAATGGGAATCGTAAATTTAATGGTTAAGTCACAGTGGTCTTTTTTTTCAGCACTTTATGCGTTTTAGATTAGAAAAAAAGCAGTTTAAATAGTCAAGTAGCCATTATCTGAATGCCAGATTTCCGTACTGCGGTGGAAAACTCAGTATGTGATAGAGGACGAAAACCCTTTCTATCGATCTATAGAAACCTTACTTAGCACTCATCTACAAGCCCAGGACTCATTTTACTGGTCTGTAAATGTTCTAGTAACTAATCAATTTTATGAAAACTTCGTAAATTAAAGACGTTGTATGAATACAAGAATTATGGGAATTGCGCTATACGTCGTTATTTTTAATCAAGTAATTTAGAGGAAAACAATACATCGTTCTCAATCTACTAATAGGTGACCATGCTTCACTTAAAAAATGCGGGAAGTTCATTTATAGGTGATGAATCAATGCATACACAAAATATTACGAATGTTAAAAAAAAAAAAGAAAATTGCCACCATTCTAGTATAGAATATTTTGCTATCATCGAAAAATAAAATTGTAGGTACTATTTAAGCTTTCTTGACTGTCACACAGAGATTAGGTCGTTAATTGGACCAATATATTTAAAAAAATTTAGTAAAATAGCTGAGGATACTTTTAAATGATTTTTTTTTCATACAATTTTTTTTACATAAATAATGAGAAGAGGCACGAAATAAACTGCTGCTGTTACCCCGAGTAGGAATAACACTTTGAAAAAAAATATCTAATTTTTTCTAATGTAACAAAATTAAAAATAGTCAAAATTCTGCCCTTACAATCCATATCTTTAAGGTATGGATTGTAAGAGCAATGTGCGCCGTACTATTTAAGCCTAACTGAAACTAAATTTGAAGTCGGTTGTTCGCTCATGTGGACAGTAATATTTTGGACATTTTGCCAGAAGTGGTCATGCAAGATGGATCAGCGTGTGATACTGCAATTTCTTCTCGAGGAAGATGAACAGGATGAGGAAGATGTCCTGTTAGGCGAGGAAATATAACAGTCAACCTTCAATTTTTTTTTGCAGTAAGTCGGATTAAGATGTGTTTTTTTGCATTTGCTTCGTCAACTCGTCTAGAAACTTTGTGTCATATTTTGGTCTTGTACTTTTTTGAAATTGCATTGCAACATCGAAAAGTGCATTCTTATAAGTGCATCTTTTCAAGTGATGAAGAAAAAATTCATGTCTTCCAGAAAAAACTCCCGAATCATACGAATTTCAGTACCCGGGGGGTTTTTGAGTCACTGGACCTGATTGGGATGTCCCCCTGTGCACCTGGAGGTCAGGACGGCACCAGGAACGTCATCACCTGGAGTTCCCTGTAAAATCATGGAAAATTGATCGAAACTCGTTACCCGGGGGTTTTTTCGGGTCACTCGTCCTGAATCTGACATCGGCAACCTCCTCCGGAGAACCTGATGCGCGCGACCTGGCTAATAACATCATCTCCTGGAGTTTTACTGAAATTACTTATCAAATCGATCGAAACTCTTTACCCGGGGGTTTTTCGGGTCGCTCGTCCCGAATCTGACATCGGCAACCTCCTCCGGAGGACCTGATGCGCACGACCTTGTTTTTCCAACCCCAATTTGTTGGATCTAGGTGATACTCTTCTCCAAACAACCAATTTTGTACTTGTAAATAAACCCGTTTAAGATGTTGAGTGAGGGCATCTACCGTAGGAATGATTTTTCCGATATCCATCTTTTTCTTGCTGGCAACTGCCATTAAGTACATTCTGTACCTGAACATTTCTACTAACTGAATTCCACTGAGCTTAAATTGGTCGGGGACATTTAGCTTTCTGAATGTAAGCAGTGCATTGTACATTGCTAGATATAAATGGCACCCGTGAAAGTCCAACTTCCTTGAACTTTGCAGCATGGGGTTCAAGGTCAGGGAACTTTTGGAAAGTTTTGAAAAATTTTACCTTCCCTTGATAGTGCGTTGCTGAGACAGTGTCGCATCCGGTAATAGCATGTAATAATTATATACTATCGGCCACTGATGGCAAATGAGCCAAACTCTTTGAAGAATATAATTCTTCGGGCTTATTCGGTCGAGCTGGATTTAACGGAGAAAGTGGAAAACTTGTTCTACCATAATAATATATTAACTAGTATTCATTAAGGCAATGTTAGAAAGTTTGACGACAAAATTTCAGTAAAACTCCAGGAGATGACGTTATTAGCTAGGTCCCGTGCACCAGGTACTCCGGAGGAGGTTGCCGATGTCAGATTCGGGACGAGCGACCCGAAAAATCCCCCGGGTAACGAGTTTCGATCGATTTGATAAGTAATTTCAGTAAAACTCCAGGAGATGACGTTATTAGCCAGGTCGCGCGCACCAGGTCCTCCAAAGGAGGCAGCCGATGTCAGATTCGGGTCGAGCGACCCGAAAAACCCCAGGGTAACGAATTTCGATCGATTTTCCATGAGTTTACAGGGAACTCCGGGTGATGACGTTCCTGGTGCCGTCCTGACCTCCAGGTGCACAGGGCGCTCATTTGGATATCAGATTCAAGTCCAGCGAATCAAAAAACTCCCGGATACTGAAATTCGTATGATTCGGGAGTTTTTTCTGGAAGATATGAATTTTTTCTTCATCACTTGAAAATACGCACTTATAAGAATGCACTTTTCGATGCAGCAATGCAATTTCAAAAAGTACAAGACTAAAATATGGCACAGAGTTTCTAGACGAGTTAACGAAGCGAATGCAAAAAACCCATCTCAATCCGACGTACTGCAAAAAAAATTAAAGGTTGGGGCTATTTTTGTGTTATATTTCCTCGACCATGTTGTAAGAAACTCAATTAAACGATGCGGGAAATGTTTTTGGCTGGGAAAACGGAGGGCCACTTCAATATAACTCAACAGGGAAGAATATTTGGTAATTAAGATAAAATCCACGACTATCATCTCGAAGTCACTATTCTGAGTCTTATTTTTTTTCTGTATTATAACCAAGAATATATCACTATGCCAAATCTCAAGTCAATCGAATATTGGGAAGTAGATGAAAAATCGATTGCAAGATTTAATCCATGTAACCATTTTCTATTTTTCAAAAAGTATTAGTTTACTCTAGATCTGATACAAGAATGTGTAGTTGCAAACTTGCAGAGCATGAAATTCTCTTATTTATTATAATTTTTTGCAAAAGTTATAATAATAGCTTCTCCAAAATATCTCATTAACTATTGATCGGTTATAAAAATATGTAATTGCAAATTGTAGAGCATTTAATGCTCTACAAAATTAACCATTGCATATTTTGCATTGCATGATTGTACCATGAATATTTTACTAAATATTTTGAAAAAACTATTTATTTATAACTTTTGATGGGCTATAGCTTGTAATCTGTTGGTTCTAGAAAATGGCGTCTGTGAGAGAAATTGCAGAGAATTTAGTGCTTTGTAAGGTTGCCATTTGAATATTTAATGAACTTTCAACAGTTTATAATAATTCACCGTAGCATCAACGGTCCTGACCCCACCAAATTGGCAATACTCAGGAGGCCCCTCAAACACTTTAAAAGAGAAAAATTGATTTAGCTATTTCTGCAAAGAAAATACCTATTAATTGTACTAATAATGATTTTAAAAAAAGTTGGTGATTACAAAGGACCCCGCACGTTTCTTATGTAAAATAATGCCCGGTAAATTTGGATAAAATTGAAATACCGGCACGGTAGCTCAATCGGTTAAGGCGTATTTAGTGGCGAATATGCTGATCGACTGTCTACCGCGCTCTGGGTATTGACAACACCGGTGGGTGTGGATGTATGTCTGCATTTTTCCCGTCCGCACAGCCTTCGC
The DNA here is from genome assembly GCA_936432065.2 of Rutpela maculata. Classification (NCBI taxonomy): domain Eukaryota; kingdom Metazoa; phylum Arthropoda; class Insecta; order Coleoptera; family Cerambycidae; genus Rutpela; species Rutpela maculata. Next base: position 69,979,095 of record OW386288.2, on the reverse strand, counting down.
TTTGGATTTGGGGGGTTGTCTACTATCTGTGATGTGTTTATGAAATCATCCTGAATTAAAGTCTTTATGGGAGCAAGGCCGATAAATTAATAGTTTTTAAGTTATGAAGCTTTGAAGTCGTCTATCCGTGGTATATCAAATTCGGAACGAATATTATGATGTGGCTGAAGAACAGCTCGAGTTTGCCACGAATTTTCAAAATTAGAAATCCAACAAACTAATTAGCCTCCTCCCTAAATATGGACCCCAATACGAACTGGAAGTTCAAAGTTGCATAATTAAGTCCATTTATAAGGGTGAAAACTTTTTCAGCGTATATACAGACCTGCGTAATAATTACGTACTCGTAAATGGACGTTAGATATGGACCACAATAACAGCGCAGAAGTGCGAACCGGAAGTTGCATGATTAAGTCCATTTTTAAGGGTGAAAACTTTTTTAGTCTCAGTATAGACTTGCGCATTAAGTTGGTATAAAGGGTAAATAAATGGATTTTAGGCCCCCACAGTAAATATGGACCATAATAACACAGGACTGAAGTCTGAACCGGAAGTAGCATAATTAAGTCCATTTTGAAGGGTGAAAAGTATTTCAGTGTATATATAGACTTGCGTAATAATTACGTATTCATGGTAAATGAATGAGTTTCAGGCTTCCTTGCTAGATATGGACCACAATAACACAGCGCAGAAGTGCGAACCGGAAGTTGCATGACTAAGTCCATTTTGAAGGGTGAAAACTTATGTAGTCTGCATATAGACCTGGGTAATAACTTCCGATTCGCACTTCAGCGCTGTGTTAAGCCGGCTCCAGGCTATGCGTCCAGCGTTGGTACCAATGTTGGCTCCAATATTTGCCTCAAATATTTATGTCTGTGACGTTCGCCAAACTGTGCCTACAGACAATGCGTCCAACATTGCAACCAGCGTTGGTTCAAATGTTTGTGAATAAATCGACCAGTTGTTTATCATGGAAGACTATACTGTGTGTGTATTGCAGTTCCATTATTATGTTGTCTTGTGTGTTGTAGCTGCACTCAACCATCATTTAACTTATTACGATTTTTATGATCGGAATGTTTGGGTTCCCAAAGTACTGGATATTTTTCAGAACCACTGATGAACTCCAAAATTTGTTCGTTATTCCAATCCATATCAGACCTTTTCAAATAGAGCAAATTACAAAATTTGTCTACAAGAGCGTGTATGCTCGATAAAGTAATATTCGTGCACTGATTTGAGACACAAAAGATATTTCAGCCGATTATTGTTAAAGATGTTGGACGGATAGTCTGGATGACACCGAAATGTAATAGCGACACAATCCAACGTTGGAAGTTCCCTTTAAAGCGGGACAAAAATACCGACTCTAGCCGGAACGTCTTCCAGTGCCAAAGTTGGAGACTCGACACTCGACGCACGTCACTTGCTTATCGTACACACTATGTGTCCAACTATCATGCGTCCAGCGTTGGAAGGCATTTGACGCATAGTCTAGCGCCGGCTTTATTGTGGTCCATATCTAGCGAGGAAGCCTGAAACCCGTTCATTTACCATGAAGACGTAATTATTACGCAGGTCTATATGTACACTGAAAAAGTTTTCACCCTTAAAAATGGACTTAATTATGCAACTTCCGGTTCGGACTTCAGCCCTGTGTTATTGTGGTCCATATCTAGCGAGGAGGTCCGAAATACATTTATTTACCCTGTATACGTACTTAACACGCAGGTTTATACTGAGACTGACTTAATCATGCAACTTCCGGTTCGTATTGTGGTCCATATCTAGGGAGGAGGCTAATTAGTTTGTTGGATTTCTAATTTTGAAAATTCGTGTCAAACTCGAGCTGTTCTTCAGCCACATCATAATTCGTTCCGAATTTGATATACCACGGATAGACAACTTCAAAGCTCCATAACTTAAAAACTATTAATTTTTCGACCTTGCTCCCATGGAGACATTTTTTCAGGATGATTTCATAAATAACATATTCCAATTTTAACCAAATCTACCGGGCATTATTTTACATAAGAAACGTGAGGGGTCCTTTGTAGATGTATTTTAGGTATCTATTTTTTAATCATAAAAATCGCTTGAGTGGAAGTAACTGATGAATTGCAGAAAGAAAACATCTTGCGTTTTAAATATTCGGATAATTTCTTACCTTGTAAGGGTATTGCTTCCAATGCCATAACCGTCATCCCGGCTAAAGCGGCAATTCCAACGCTTCTGTACATCACATAAAATCCTGTTACACACTGGATAGGCATTATCCAAATAAAATGCAGCCAAACGGAAGCTTGATCAAATCTTTGAACATCGTTCGATAATAAATTAACCAACTGTCCAGCAGCTGTTCGGCCCAAGGATGACTGGCTTAATTTTAATAGCTAAAATTAAACAATTACTCATTGTTTTATAATATGCACATACATAGGTATTGTAAATAAAGTTAGTAATTAATTAAAGATTAAATAGCTATTTTTGTAACCAGTACATGATGTAAGGCCTTATTAAACGCGTATGTAAGGCTGAGCGAACATAGCAATCAAGGCCATAAAGAGGACGAGTTTAATAAAGTCTTATTATGGAAGAGTTGCTTACAAAGCTTTATGTTCGAGTGCTAAAATTGGCTCATCGAAAAAAAAATATATATTATAAATTTCACATCTATTCTATGAGAAATGAATTCTATTGCTTCGTTAACTAGTTGTTTATTGTTTTTTTTTATTATGATGCCCTTTAAACCCTGTGGCTCAGACACACACATAGGAGAGCTGGTAGTACCGGCAGCCACTCCCCACACCCGGGCGCCCGTGGGATGAGTGACTACTGGATCAGCGAATCGTGTGCCCCGAGTAGACGTAATGAACCGAAGATGAGGGCCTTCTGCATACTGCCGGCTAAGATCTCTGCCGAGTTTCGGTATGCCGGTATGACCTTAAGCTCTGAAAGCAGTGTATGTCGCACTCCGCCGAGAGCTCCTCTAATCAGTACCACCATCTTTACAGTATGGTCTGTATAAAGTCGAAGAGCAAATCTCGATATTTTGTCCGTGTTTCCTCCTTCTTCAAGACAATGTTGTTCTCCGTGGGAGCCGAGAACTTTATCACATGCATTGTCTTGAGTTGGTGATCGAGGAGGACTTATTATTATTATCATTATAATTTTTTTGTTATTGGTTCTATGTATTTATTAACGAAGGCTATGATCGGCCCTAAACACAAGGGGTCTAAGGTTCCATGAACGTTCTTACTATGTTAGTGGCATCTAGGATAACCGATTTCTGTATGAGGTGGTAGGTATTCTCTGGGATATTCAGTTTTCTCAGACTTTCTTTTAAATTGCTGGGGATCAACCCTATAGAGGAAATTATTACTGAGACGATCTCTACTTTCTCCAGGTTCCATAGTCTCTTCTTCTCTCTTAAGGTCGCCATATTTTTTAATTTTTTGCTGTTGTTTTTTATTTTTTATATACGACGGTTATATCTGGTCTATTATGTTCAACAGTTTTGTCTGTGAAAATCCCTTGTCCCAATATACTTTAAGCTCTTCGTTCTCTATAACTGACGGTGGCTTGATGTGGTAGCATGGTTCTGGTTCTTGAATTTTGTGCATCATAATAATTTCTAGGTAGATAATCGCAACGACTTTATTGTATCTATCTAAGTATTTTGTTCTTGCCATATATGGAGATAACGATAGAATATGTTCGATAGTCTCAGGCTGGGTTTTTTACATGCCGATGCCGATGCCATTGATTCCTTCAGAATGTATTTTCTGTGGTTTATCGTAGTGATCATTATCCTGATTTTTAATCATAAATCCTTCTGTTTCGGGATACAAAGCACCTGCTGTTGGCCAGTAAAGGGAGGCTTTCCGGTTAACTGTATCACTACCCACATCTTTATGAAACCTTCCGTGTAGTTCTTTAGAGGCCCATTCTCTTTTCTTTATTTCGTCAATGACCATATTTGGGAAAGGTAAATAATTTCTGTCGTTCAGATTTAATTGCGTACATCCCAGGTCAGACTTCACTATTGCTTCATGCAAATCACTGACACGTGTGAAAATATTTACGCAATTGTGTGATCTGGGAGTTGCATAATTGTATCACATATAAAAATCCCACGTCCTCCTTCGTGGCGAGGTAGGCTCACCCTATACTTAGATGACTGAGGATGGTGAATTCTATGAGCGGTCATCTTAACCCTAACTTACCCATTTATTTGTTCTAGTTCTGTAAGTACCCATTTGACTACCGGCAGAACAAAGCTATCGAGGGCTTTTGTTAGGTTAAGAGAATTGAGTTCAGTTCTTAGGATAGCTTTAAGTCGTGACTCAAATTCTCTAGTAAGGATGTCTTTAATTTTTTAATGTTCTCTCTTATTCGTTTGTAAAAAACCTAGGTATTTGTAGGGATCTTCATTCATGCCTTTTATTACTGTTAAATCATCTAGTGTGACTTGTGGCGTGTCTCTGAGCTGTTCCCTTATAACTATTTGGCACTTGCTTGTTCCAAAGGTCATTCCAATGTCATTGCTGACTTTGTGTATCAGCTTCAAGATGTTCTCCAGTTAACTCTCATTCGTAGCATACATTTTTATTTCAGCCATATAAAAGAGATCCTTTCGTGTCTACCATTTCTAATGCTAAAGCCATGACCACTTCTCCACATTAGATTTGACAGGGGATTCAGTGTGAGACAGAACCAAAGAGCACTGAAGCTATCGCCTTGAAGAATACCTCTCTTTATATAGACGTCGTCGGTTTTTGAAATTGATTTTTCGGTGGTTTCGGTGGCCATTATCATTATCATTATCACTATTATTACTATAACTATCATTGCCATTATCATTATTATTATTATTATTATTAAATAACTTACTTGACTAGTACTATAAAGAGGTATTTTATGACAAAATTATATCATGAACAATATTTTATAATATTATAACGCAGATGTCCTAAACATTTTTAAAAGCGAATTGTTGGTTGGCTTATAAAAAATTCTTATAAAAAATTCTTATGAGTAATTTTAGCACAAATAATCAAATAATGCTTATAAAATATCAATTTGAACTGGTTGCGAAAGGATTGTTTTAGGCACGCGATGTAAATTGGTCCAGCGAGGTAAAGCTTAGGTAGACAACGCGTCAAGTGTCCAAAGCATAGTTTTCGCATCGTGTTCCAAGCAAGATATTTTCTATAACCGTTTTAAAATACATATCTATTTCATAATATTTACTAACGATTCGGATTATTACGATTATTGAATAATTCATTTATTATAAAGATACGTTTTTGGATAAGTAATGGGGCTCATTACCCACGATCGCAAATAATAATTCGTTACTCACGGGTTAGGAAATGGCTCCTTTGACCAATACCTCATCAGTTGTGTGATATGCTGTTGATTTTATCTACTGTGTAAAAATTACCACTCTCAATCTTTTGCATTTTTTTGTAACTTAGCAAATTGACCAAAATAGTTGGGACAAATCTATGTTTTGTCAAAAATAAAATGAATTTGTTAAAATGCACGTTCATTTCGTGCCAATAATATGGAAATATTATTCAACTTGAATCAAGTTAATTTAAATTCAGCTTAATAAATATAATCCGAAATATGTTACAAAGGAGGCAAAAGCAAAAACTTAATATAGAATACTTATCAATTAAAAAAGTTAATTTTAAAACACAATGTCCACGTGATATAGATATGATCAGACTGTTTGGAAACTGCGAACTATTCGTATAGTACTATATTAATAAAATCACTTATTAGACAGACATTTAACCTCCATAATAAAGTTGAGAAGAGCAATGAACTAAGTATTAAGATTTATAGATTTAATTGTCAGTGCAGTCATATCCACGCTTCTTTTATAATTACTATTCAATTGTATTTCGATAATATTAAATTACTAGTTAAGAAAACTTAGAAACTCGAACACTAAATATTTTCTTTCTCAAAGTTGTAATGAGTAAAGGCTTTTAATGATAAGCACACCTCAAATTAGTAGTTTTATAGTAAATAATATTAAACATTTATAATGGCACTAAGAAATAGGGAATTTTCCTATTCAACCAAACACAGTTTGTTGATCGTTCGTTGTTACATGTCGAAGTATGTTCAGTTGATGACAGGTTCGAAATTACTTTGAAAATACGTATATATTATATGTTATTCATCTTTTTGAAAGTAACAATCGCCAAGCAGAAAAGAAGTATATTTATCAAGTCTGAAAAGTATCATTTAAAATTACGTTTTTGCCGTTGCTATTTTTCTGAGTCGTATGTCGTAGTTGATGTACAAACTACCAACAATAAGGTATTCTTCCATAGTTGGGTCCAAGAATTCAGAACAAAATAGTCCAGAACTTATATCTTATTATAATACTACTGGAAAAAGTTTCAAATTGAGCAAAAAAGAGATGGACACAAGTTGTCAATTTTATATATACGTTATATAATTTTTATAACTTAATATAAATATATATTGGGAAATTAGAACAAATAAAAAAACCTTATTTATGTTTTTCCACAGCAGACAAATGGCTGTCAGCTAAATGAAATCACGTATCTTTTATCGGAGGTAAAAAATCTGTGAATAATTCATGTTATACTCAAACAATTATTCCTCAAATCATAAAAAAAGAGAGTTTTGTTAGTAGCAGCAGTAGCTAGACATGAACGAATTAAAGAAAAAGATATAAAATGTCACTCACATGTCTTAATAAATAAAATATTTTCTTTTGACTGAATAAATCCTCTAAAAATTGTACAACTTTTTTCATTCATTAATCACAATTCTAATTTCTACACCCTTTAATAATGGGGCGTGAGTGATAATGGGGGTGACTGACGCCAAAAAATTGTTGACACCTTGGTTTCTCGTGCATATACTGAATCCCAACTCTATGGATTTTTACTTGCTTGCTTTACCTTTCTACCTCCATTTATCCTCAATGGAATAAGATTAAAATATAATCTAGTTCCAGATCTCGTTATAATGCATAGTGTACCAAAGAAAAACCGAAAAACTTACGTATTTTTTGCCCGTTTTCATACCCTCGAAGTTGAAATCAAATTTACTGAAAAAAAATTAATTCTAGTGAGATAATATTTACAGAAAAATTTTACGTTGAACAGTTTCTGAAATATAGCACCAACACGAAGGGATTTTTCTAGTTTACAAATTCCAACCAAAACCCAAAGCTATTAATTATGCAAACTTCGGTATTAAAATTTAAGATCCTTTATTAATCAAGGCTTATATGAAAACCCGACACCGTGGTCGAAAGCACCATTATATCTTCGTAGTCGTAGACCGAGTTCTGACCGAACGGGAATCAATTAAAGAATATTTTTGCACATGTGAATGTGGCGCTCGAACAGTAGCCACATAATGACAATTGTTTGGTTTCTTAAATATGGACAGTATCATGGAGTACATATACCTAATCCTGGAATTTGCGATGTATATATAATGATTCCTAAAATCAAGACTGAAGAGGAACGAATATGAATACGAAAAATTTCACTTCTAGTAGCTTGAACATAACATTTTCTCACTGACAGGATAGTACTTTAATCTTGTCTTGGCTGGCTGGGTGATTTTTATTTTGTCTTCTTTAGCTGCATCATCTTATGATCCTGCCTTAGCTGGCTGGATCAAAAAATTATCTTGCTTTATTAACTGAATAGTACTTTGATCTTGCCTTAGCTGGCTAGTTCATTATTTGATCTTGACTTGGTTCACTACGTCATATGTTAGTCTTGCCTTAACTGGCTGAGTCAAAAAATGATCTTGCTTTATTAACTGGATACTACTAATTTTGCTTCGGCTGGCTGAATTATTTGTTCCTCATTACTTCGTTAGCTACATTATATTTTGATCCTGCGTTTTATAGCTGTGTCAAAAAATAATCCTGCTGAATACTAAATAATACTATGAATTAAAAAGAATCCTTTTTAAATATATAAAAAATAATATATTTGTAACCAGTGTTTTGTAAATCTGTTTTCACAACAAATAATGGATTCGTTTAATAATTATATCGCCGATACTGGGTCTGCCATTTTCAATTTCTTAATTTTGATAATATATTCAATTCAATATATTCAATTGAAGATGGTTACTTTGACCCTCTATATTTCTGAAACCGATCATATGCTCAACGTAAAATTTTTCTGTGATTAATATCTCATCATGGCTAGTCACTTAACATAATATTAATTTCATTCTAAATTCAAGGGCCCAAAAACGGGCACCTTTTTCGGTCGTTCTTTCAAGTTAATATCATAAACCATTTCAGAGTAATCGCAGAGTAATCGAAAAGAAAGTTACAGGCGGACAAGACAGACATACAAACTTAAAATCTCGGCGTTTCATGAAATCTTAAGCCCGTTTGAACAAAAAATAAATTCAATTTTTTTTTTCTTTTCGTTACTATACTCCACAATGTGGAAGTAAAAGTGCTGGTAAACATTAACAAAATATTCGAATTGCTCAACTTCAATAAAGAACGAACTGTTCTCATTATTACAAAAAAGTGGTAACATTTGGAAACTTTTTAGTAGTGAGATAGTTTAGTATCATGTGAGTACGACCTTCAAGAAACTAGAAGTCCTGGAGTATAAATGTATGCGCATCGTCTCAAATTCTTCACGATATACCTCCCTCAGAGAATTACATGCGCGTTGTCACGACGTAACTCCAGAGTGGATTTTGTTCAGAATTTTACGCATTTAAGCTGGACGGTAGTCCGTTAACAAGCTACACTACACAAATCAGAATGAATAATGCCCTATTTCGAATAAAGCACACCCTACATACCAGGCGCTGCCCATTTTCTGGCAGCTTATCTAGCCATAATCTTTATAACTACACCCTCTAATAATATAGCAAACTTCTTCCTCTGATGACACAGCTACACAAAAAAAAAGTTCTGTGCAGCGAACCAAATTATATGTATATGAGTATTTTTCGACGCTGAATCCAAATCCGAGGCCAAAAAAAAATTATCGTGTCAGTTTTGTTTTTTAGTCAAGAACATCCCTTAAAATGGTGTAAAATCATAGAAATTATGTAATAACTCTTAATGAAGTGTGAAAAATGGTAGATGTTTTGTAGTCGAGAATAGAGAATATAAATTCGAGCCACAGTAAGCTATTTCTATAAATTAAACCGAAATCCGCCCTTATGGGGCGTGAAAACTACCGCTAAAACTTAAATGACGCAGGTGAGTGTGAGTAACATGTGCAAAGGCCAAATTTTTGTATATCTTAGTGCAAAATATTTGACTAGACATTACTCTTAAAGGGTAGAGAATCAACTCTATGGTTAAAACTACCCCCACCCCTCATAGGTTTCAGAAAGGGAAAAAAATTGAGGCTTTTGTAGCTTTAAGCAGGGTGAACAAATATGGAGTGAATTCGTCCCAACCACCGACACATGACTAGAGTCTACCCTTAGTAAGAGATACCCCTATGCTCAAATGATGCATATAGGTGCTATTGAAATACTTGTAGCTCATCGTGCCAAATATAGAAATCTGGTACGACAACCACCCAATCTTAATAAGGTTGAAAATTTCCCCCACAGACGGACGGATTTCATTACTTCTAATATTCTGGAACAAAAATTCAAGCATTTGTAGTTTTAGGCAGGGTAGATAAAAATGGAGTAAATTCATACATTAAGCATTAACCAGTTGTGTTTTATTTATTATACCATACCTGCTTATTCAGCTGTTTATCTTAATATTTATTAACTTATCTATCTTTTAATCTGTGTAAAGCTATTCTTTTTCCTATTTATATCATACTTTCGACCATCAATCCAAATGCTATCTTTTCTTATGACTTTTCTCTCTTATCTTCAAAATATCTTTTCCGTGGTTTTCTTTTCCTATTTTTTTAGTCATAGATATAGGATTTTACCTCTTCAGTAAACATTTTTTTCTATCTATGTACGCTATACACCTAAATTAACTAAATTTACATCTATCTATTTCCGTCCGTATGCGGGGGTAGTTTTTACCCCCCCCCCCCCTTTTTACCCCCAATAGGGGTAATTTTCAACCTTATTAAAAAGATTGGGTGGTGGTCGTACCAGATTTATATATTTGGCACAATGAGATACAAGTATTTGACCCTTTCCGAATTTTAATAGCACCGGCATGGGTGCCACCCTTTAAGGGTAGTCTCTGGTCATGTGTTGGTGGTTGGAATGAATTTACTCCATATTTGTTCACCCTGCCTGAATTTTTTTTCCCGTTTTGAAACCTATGAGGGGTGGGGGTAGTTTTAACCCTCCATAGTATTGAGTCTCTACCCATTGAGAGTAATGGCTGGTTATCGCACCAGAGTCAAATATTTTGCACTAAGATATACAAAAATTTGGGCTTTGTACATGTTATTTACACTCACCTGCGTCATTTGAGTTTTAGCGGTAGTTTTCGCTCCCCCATAAGGGCGGATTTCGGTTTAATTTATAGGAATAGCTTACTGTGGCTCGAATTTATATTCTCTACTCTCGACTACAAAACATCTACCATTTTTCACACTTCAATAAGAGTTATTACATTATTTCTATGATTTTACACCATTTTAAGGAATGTTTTTGACTAATAAACAAAACTGACATGATAGATTTTTTTGACCGCGGATTCGGATTCAGCGTCGAAAAATAGACCATATCCATATAATTTGGTCTGCTGCACAGAACTTTTTTTTTGTGTGGCTGTGTAATTTACAGATATTTCACTCGATCACCTTTTTTTTATTGACCTGATTCATATTTTCTTATATTATTCCGTAAAATAAATAAATAAATAAATTACGTCGAAGAATATTATGGTTCTAGAAGCTTTTCTGAATGAGACAGACCATCGTGATGATAATAAGAATGAAGCTGTTCACTCACTTTACATGATGAAAAGGTACAAGTAAAATTGAAAATTTTTAAAAACCCCCGATCAATGTATCTAATCGTACCAGTTTCATATGACTGAATTAAAATGAGGCCTAAATCATGTTCGGCCACCATAATTGTCTGTACATTTTCAATTTTACTTCAATCGAACAATTTATAGAGCATTTCAACATGGCGAATTTAAGATGGCGACCAAACATCAAAATCTAATATGACCTATAACCTTCTCGACAAAATACTCTTTCAATTAAAAAAAAACTGCATCAAAGTCGGATCACCCGTTGAAAAGATATGAAGCCACAGACAGACAGACAGACAGACAGACAGACAGACAGACAGACAGACAGACAGACAGACAGACAGACAGACAGACAGACAGACAGACAGACAGACAGACAGACAGACAGACAGACAGACAGACAGACAGACAGACAGACAGACAGACAGACAGACAGACAGACAGACAGACAGACAGACAGACAGACAGACAGACAGACAGACAGACAGACAGACAGACAGACAGACAGACAGACAGACAGACAGACAGACAGACAGACAGACAGACAGACAGACAGACAGACAGACAGACAGACAGACAGACAGACAGACAGACAGACAGACAGACAGACAGACAGACAGACAGACAGACAGACAGACAGACAGACAGACAGACAGACAGACAGACAGACAGACAGACAGACAGACAGACAGACAGACAGACAGACAGACAGACAGACAGACAGACAGACAGACAGACAGACAGACAGACAGACAGACAGACAGACAGACAGACAGACAGACAGACAGACAGACAGACAGACAGACAGACAGACAGACAGACAGACAGACAGACAGACAGACAGACAGACAGACAGACAGACAGACAGACAGACAGACAGACAGACAGACAGACAGACAGACAGACAGACAGACAGACAGACAGACAGACAGACAGACAGACAGACAGACAGACAGACAGACAGACAGACAGACAGACAGACAGACAGACAGACAGACAGACAGACAGACAGACAGACAGACAGACAGACAGACAGACAGACAGACAGACAGACAGACAGACAGACAGACAGACAGACAGACAGACAGACAGACAGACAGACAGACAGACAGACAGACAGACAGACAGACAGACAGACAGACAGACAGACAGACAGACAGACAGACAGACAGACAGACAGACAGACAGACAGACAGACAGACAGACAGACAGACAGACAGACAGACAGACAGACAGACAGACAGACAGACAGACAGACAGACAGACAGACAGACAGACAGACAGACAGACAGACAGACAGACAGACAGACAGACAGACAGACAGACAGACAGACAGACAGACAGACAGACAGACAGACAGACAGACAGACAAACATACAAACATACGCGTCAAACTTATAACATCTCTCTTTTGGGGTCGGGGCTTGAAAATTGGTGATCTGTAAGGACAGGTTAATTTAGATAATGTATTTGAAGTTGAATCTAATAGCCACCTCGGTATTTACAGAAAATGATATAATTAGACTTTGTTAGAGTTTTTGGCATAGCAGAAAGAATTACAACAAATAATGATCTGGTGTAATAGAATGACTCCAACGCCATTACTCGGCTTGATACGACTATACGTTTCAGGTACCTGCACGTAGGAACAAGCAAGTTTATGTTAGACGTAATAGACGGAGAGCTGCCGGCCGCGGAGGTACTACGATATTACCTCCGGTTGGAATTTTGAGAAGTGGTTGGGGGAACCATCAGGAAGTGCCCTCTGTGAGGATTTTGCTCAAAACCCCTGCAAAGGACACGTCAGACGACTCAAAAATTAAAAAATTTTTGCTCAAAAAATGATCATACCTCCGGCTGAAAATTTTCATATTACCTGTTTGTAGGTCACAGATAACGTATGTAAATCGCCAGACGCCTAGGTCGCTGCCAAAGGGGTGTCAGACGCCCTCAAAGTTGTCATTTTTTTTTCAAAAATTTTTTTTCCTTACCTCCGTTTGACGTTTTAACATATTGCAACAGAGACCATTCTAAGCACAAATTAAAATCGTCAGACGAAAATGCCGCTGCGAAGTACCCCTACAACGTTCACAAAGTTCCAGCCCGCCTGAGAGGTGTACTTTTTTTTCGAAAATTTATTTTCATTACCTCCGTCTGACGTTTTTACATATTGTCCTAGACAATTTTAAATACATATTTAAATCGTCAGACGAAAATACCGCTGCAAAATCCCCCTGAAATATCGCGAAATTCCAGCCTAAATTACTGAATATTGTTTCAACATCTTTTAAATTTAATGAAATACTGGTTGAGTCACTATACGTTATAAAAGAAAGTCAATTCAAGGGAAAAGTTTCTAGCACATATACATAAAAAGTAAAGGATGTTCCGTGTGAATAAAATAAAAATAAAAATGTTAATTCTGTTATACTATCAAAAATCAATATGCAACAGGTTTCAAGCAAGTATTATTTTTTAGGAAAGAGGAAAGATGTAGTTATACTATTACTTAGTACAATGAGTAGTTCATTTAACACATTCTGAATATCTGAAAGTAAACGATGATTATTAAGTGGTCGATGATTATTAAATAAATTCCATAGTTTTTTTTTGTTCGCTTTGTAAATTTATTTAAGAAAAAAGATACTAATATTATTACTGAATTGAGACAAAAAAAAGTTATTTCATTTTAATCTTCGGAATCATTATCGATATCACTGTTCGCATCGGAGAGGTTTAATTCATCATCAAAATCATCTTCATCGATATTGGTGTCCAACGAAAATGAAACTTTCATTAAAAATATTTTATTTACTGACGAAAGTTCATTTTCGCTATATGGTCGTCACAATTCATCCGTTACTAGATATTGATCCCGGGAAAATAAATATTTTAGTATGCCACACCGAACTCAGTACCCACAGAAAGTCAAGGTGTGAACTGGAATTTTAGATAATTCAATATTTTTTTTATCGACGGCAACCTTACAGCACAAAAATATTAGAATTTGTTACGTGAACCAATTATTCCGGCCGTTCGAACTTTGGGCATTGACCTCGAAGAGATTTGGTACCAGCAGGATGGTTCTCCTGCTCATAACGCGATAGTGATACGTAGATTCCTAGACACCACATTTCACGATCGCGTTATAAGTGGAACAAGCACATATGTATTTAAAATTGTCTCTAGGATAATATGTAAAAACGTCAGACGGAGGGGAGGTAACGAAAATAAATTTTCGAAAAAAAAGTATACCTCTCAGGCGGGCTGGAACTTTGTGAAGGGGGGCTTTGCAGCCTCATTTTCGTCTGACGATTTTAATTTGTGCTTAGAATGATCTATGGTGCAATATGTTAAAACGTGAGACGGAGGTAAGGAAAAAAAATTTTTGAAAAAAAAATGACAACTTTGAGGGCGTTTGACGGCAGCGACCTAGGCGTCTGACGATTTACATACGTTATCTGTGACCTTCAAACAGGTAATGTGCAAATTTTCAGCCGGTGGTATGATCATTTTTTGAGCAAAATTTTTTTCATTTTTGAGTCGTCTGACGTGTCCTTTGCAGAGGTTTTGAGCAAAATCCTTGCAGATGGCACTTCCTGATGGTCCCCCCAACCACTTCTCAAAATTCCAGCCGGAGGTAATATCGTAGTACCTCCGCGGCCGCCAGCTCTTAGTCTATAAGTGTAAACGTGCAACATCTATATTAACCATGCATAGCTGCAATTTTTTACGTCTACATTCTTGGCATTGCTTTAAGTGTCTATTATGTGGCTCCAGTGGAGCTTATGAAGAATGTAACAATATGACAAAAAGTAATTGGCATGAATATAAATAACTTTTTTTGTCACTTGTAATTATTAATATACAAAAAAGTAATCTTTGAAAAGAATGACGCGAACATTTGCTTTGGCGGCGCTAAATAATGTTAAATGGTAAATATTTATACCCTCTTCTAGAATTGTGTAGCAAACTAAGGGCAAAATTTTGTATAAAAAGGGTGCTAATTAGGCGCCAAATAATGATGATGAAAATAAACTTTAATTATAACTTTTTCCGTTTTTAAAATTTCAGAGGCGCTAATCGGCTATTTAGATGCTAAATGGACGAAAATAAACTTACATTTTGAACAGGAATAGGCCAGCTTCAAGCTCAGTTTACATTTGTTGAATAACGTTGTTATTTTGGACTAATTTTTTTTCAGTGGTGTTAAAAGGGCTCTAGTTAGAAGATGGATAAAAATTTCTCCATTTTCTTAATAACGGCGCCCTTTTGTTAATGTAAGTAGTCAGTAAGTAAAAAAATATATTCCAATATAACGTTTTTCGGTAACATGTAGTGTGACCTAGACGCCCAATTTTTTTCATCCGCTTACAGCGCTTGCTTTAGAAAGAAATTACATTTTAAACTGTAAAATGATTTTACACAGCATTAATATTCCACATATATTTCAGTATAACGTACCAAAGAGTCACTCGACTACTATAACAAGACTTAAACTAGGTCATGCAAAAATACCAAGCCATTTGAGAAAAATCGGATTTATTAATTCACAAATATGCAGCTGTGACAACAATTCAGTCGCCGATTTAAATCATATCTTTTTCGCTTGTAGAAATCATAGTGACGCAATTTCAGAATTCATGTCTTTCCTAGTTAATATAAATATACAATTTCCCATCAACTTGACAACACTGCTATGCAGCAACAACAAAGATGTATTTGACAGATTAGTAAAATTCCTTGGTAAAGTTAAAATGAGTATTTAAAGCACCCCTATAACTCTAGAAAAGATTCTGTAGCTGATGGAATCCTCTAATGCCAAACTTCACACACACACACAAAATGATTTTAGAAAAAACGTAACATTTTAGTTTCTTTGCAAATATCTCAATAAATATTAGTTTTAGCAAAAAAATGGTGGGCATCAGAAATTAAGCTTTTAAACTAATTGAATTTTATAGACGGCATCAGACCTGTTTTTAGGATGAAGTATTTAGTTTAAATGTTGAATTTCTTACTGACACTGTGACACTTCCATCGAAAATTCTAAGGAACAAAATTAAAGATAATTAATCAATGTTCAAAATTATTTTTATTTTATTTCTACATCATGAAAAATAGAAGTAATGTGCATTTTTACATTTATTTTAATAAAATGTCGCCTTTTTGTTATTGTAATTACTCAGTAATTAAATTTCGTTTTCAAAAATGCTGTTTTTCGTTAATATATGATCAATTTTTTTGCTCGTTTAATACACTTATTTTAGAAAAAGTTTCCATCCGTCATATTAGAACCGCCATTTTGAATTTTTTAATTTTAACTTCAGATTCGTGATAAGCGATCCCAAAAACATAACTAACCAATGTTTCAAAAATAAATTAGTAATACTTTTTCAAATGTTGAATATTTAAATTTCACCCCTTGAGGGTAAGAGCAAGTATCCAGAACTGAAGACAATACCTTTTTAATTAAAATCCTTAAAAAAATTAATTCCATATGAAATTATTCTGAAATTTGACATATTTTGTTACCACTACTAGGTAGTGTACTAAAAAGGTAATTAACAAAAAGGAACCAATTTAAAGTTTTTATTATCTACTTCCACGGTATCATAATCTCCATATGCTCGTTATTTTTAATTATGTTTTATCACACAAATGACGATAAAAATATGTTTTTAACATAATTTGGTAATGGACAATATACAGTTGAAACCTATTTATCGATTAAATGAAATTGTAACCCTATAGCACTTAGACTAATGACCTAGCTATTACATTAATTAACATTATTTTATTGTATTATTGATAGTAGAACATATTCAGTAATCGCACTATACTTGCAATACCATGCCAATATTGAAAGTGAACTTCAACTATATACATATATATCTCTAGGTTAGTCAGAAAGTTACATTTAATAAGACCGTCTAGTAGTCGAAGAGCGAGACCTCTGAATTCGACACATGCTATACAACTCTCGAACATACAAAAACAATCAGTTGATTCCTATGTAAAAACACCTCATGAAACACATTTTTGAGGTCTCCATTTTGATTAGGAATTGCGAAAGTGGAAATAATTGCACTTTTTCATCTTTTCCACGAAAAATACTGTTTTCACATTTTTCATGTTCCCACTCTTCTATATCTGTTATTTGTTGTCATAAGAACTTGATATTTTAGTAAGTGTTTTACAATAATCGCTTTCCAACGGTGTATGCAAAAATAATAATTGTTATGGTATAACTGCAAAATAAATAAACATTAATGGAGAAGTTGTAATTTTTGTATAATTTTAAGCGAAAAGTGTGGATCGAGGTACTTTATTTATTTTTAAAAATAACTGCATATTGTAAAGGAGTAAGCTGTAGCTAATGAGATGAGGAAGTTTTTTTATTTGGAGCATTATTTAATAAAATGCACGCCCATACCGGGCAATAGATAGTATTCATTTTATTATAGTTCTATGTGAATATGGTGTGTTTAGTTTAGTACTGTTTGTTTTATAGATTATGTTATTGTAAATAGTGTTATAATTTAAAAATTAGATAGTTTTATTTTCAACCTGGTTTATGGTTAATCGTATATGTATAACATGAAGAGATCAGGTGAGAAATTCCTACGGTAAGAATATACAGGAAAACGTAAAATATTGAATCTACTAGTTTCTAAAATAGTAAATTTTTGGAATCCCGTCTAGTGAAATTAATAAAAATGGTGCATATGTTATTGAATATTGCTTAATAAAAGTGTGTAGAGTTTTCAAGTCTTTATTATATTTTTGTCCAGAATTCACGGATAGTATGGACCATTTTTTTATTATTATTATTAGAAAACGCGAGCAGATCCGAAGATCCGCAGTACTCAGGCCTATCGGCCCATTGTACATTCGCGACATTTAGGATCCCCTAGAAAGAACCAGTGCTCTCCACGAAGGAGAGCAGCTCTTTCCAGGATAGATCCCATAGTTCTTCCGGCTGTAGAAACTGCCTTCCGAAATACTTGTACCTTGACACTCCTATTGGTGCACAATGGCACAGGATATGAGTGATGGTTTCATCCTACTCTCCACACATCCTACAAATAGGATCATCTTTCAACTGCATTGTATGCAGGTGCTTGTTCAGAGGACAGTGTCCTGTTATCAGGCCTACCAGCCGTCTCAATTGCTCTCTATCTAGCCCAATCAGCCACTCTACGGTGGAGTTAATCAAGGGCCCCTTTATATGGAGCCTCGACTGCCTCATTCCGGGGGCCTGAGCCCAATAGT
The DNA here is from genome assembly GCA_936432065.2 of Rutpela maculata. NCBI lineage: Eukaryota > Metazoa > Arthropoda > Insecta > Coleoptera > Cerambycidae > Rutpela > Rutpela maculata. The sequence goes on along the minus strand of OW386288.2, from coordinate 69,960,854 downwards.
CGTTAAACTGTGCCGTAGCCCAGTCTTGCAGCTCTGATTGTATCAGACTTCTTGGCAGACCGAAGGCTGGCTCGAGGCCAGGGAAAGGAGTTTTTGCTCCTTCGCCCGATAAACGGTCTGCTTCTTCGTTGCCCTCGACTCCACTGTGTCCGGGCACCCATATAAGTTTAACTGAGTTGCGTTCACCCAGCTCAGTCAGAATGTTTCGACAGTTCAGCACAAGCTTGGAGGTTACCTTGTTTGATGCAAGAGCCCTCAAGGCTGCCTGACTGACGCTACATATATAAATATGCTTATTAACGAAGCCTCTCTTGAGGCTTACCAAGTGGCGCCGATATACGAGCCCTTTGCTTGCATCCGTATACACCATCACCGGTTCCCTCCTGAGTCTTCGGTCCATCTGTGTGCCATTCCAGACCTCCGGGACTCAGAAGATTCATTTTATCGCGTTCTCGGTCGTTTCGACTAGGGAACACAACTGTATATGGAATAGTGAACTCAAAGACGAGGAGACACCGGTCGTCCTCTGTCTGAGCAACGACCTGGTCCCTTATAGGTAAAGCTAGAGCCTTTGTGTGCCCCAGCCCTTGTCCCGTCGCGTTCCACATTCCACCTTTAAACAGTCTATTTGCTGCTTTCCTAGCTTCCAGTTCCACTTCGACATGCAAGGGAGTTAGTCCAAGGATGGTCTCCATTGCAGCCGTTGGGGTGGTCCTGATTGCTCCTGTTATTCCTAGGCAAGCTAGCCTTTGAACTTGACACAGGCGAGTTCTAATTATGGAGCGCTTCTGGGAGCGCCACCACACAAGAGCCGCATATGTTATGAGGGGTTTCACCATAACGGTGTACATCCAGAGGGTGGTCCTTGGATTTATTCCCCACTTAAGACCGAAGATACGCTTGCACATCCATAGGGATGCGCAGGCTTTCCTCGCTTGAGTTTCCACGTGGTCCTTCCATGACAGTTTGGAGTCTAGGATTATTCCCAGGTACCTCACTGTACGGGAAAGACACAAACGTGTGCCCATGAGAGAAGGAAGCTATGGACCATTTAGGAGCCCATTTATTTCCAAGATAAAATATATAATAAAAACATATGATTTAAAATTAAATATCTTTTTTACTAAAATAAATATCAGTTGTATATAATTGCCAATATGTATAATTATTTAAAATATCCACCTACGGAAAGCGCATTTCATTGTCAAATTCTGAGAGCATGTATAGAAAATAGCCCCCATTTTACCCGTCAATATATCAAAAATGGAAGACCTTTTAAAATTTATAAAAATATGTGTTCATTATGTGTAGATAATTTCGTATTAAATGTGTGAATGACTGAATTTAAATAAATGATTTAAGTATTTTCAATATAGTTTTTTCCTTTAAAATGCTATGAATCCTATCATGTAGTTCAATACTTCGTCAGTATTAGCTAGAAGAGTAGTTGTTCTGATTGGGTCTCCAATAATGAGTATTTACCTAACTAATATATTAACGTGCCCAGATTAGGGCAACAATATACAGAAAGTAGATAATTTCATAATAAATAAAAAAGTGTGTAAGTTGTGATTTGCTTAATACCTAAATAATATTCTCTAATCATAATGAAAGCAAATGAATAAAAAATAATTAATTGTAAAAATAAATTAAGAATTGGCTTGTAAATAATGAATGAATGTTTCTGTACTCTACGAGTTCGAATAATCTTAGAAGAAATAGAATGTAAGGTTCAATAATTGTTGTGAATGACTGATTTTCAATAAATGATTTAAGTATTTTCAATATATTTTTTTGCCTTAAAATACTAGGAATACTATCATGCAACTCAATACTTCGTTAGTATTAGCTAGAAGAGTAGTTGGTTTGACTGGTTCTCCAATGATGAGTATTTTAAAGTTTTTTTCCTAAGTAGTATATTAGCGTAACCAGATTTAGGAACAAATAAACAGAAAGTAGACAATTTCGTATTAAATAAAAAAGTGTGAATGACTGAATTTAAATAAATGCTATGAATCCTATCATGTAATTCAATACTTCGTCAGTATTAGCTAGAAGAGTAGCTGTTTTGATTGGTTCTCCAATAATGAGTGTTTTAAAGTATTTACTTAACTAGTATATCAGCGTGCCCAGATTAGGGCAACAATATACAGAAAGTAGGTAATTTCATAATAAATAAAAAAGTGCATAGGTAGATATTTTATCTTTGATAAATAATGTAATCAGTCTATTGCAAACCGACCAAAATTTTAATAACTTACGTTGAACAGTTTTGAATATCTTATGTTGAAAAATTTGCCACTTTTTAAAGATATTTTAATCATATCAACTTTTAATCCATTATATCTTGGAAAATATGCATTCTATGTGAATAATATTTTTAGTCATCGATATGACACAACTTTTTTCGCACAGTGAAATTTTTTCATAATTTTTTATTTTAAATTTTCGAAGCTATTGTCAAATTGGTGCTTATTCCGTTGGTTAAAATCTCTTTGAAAAGTGGGATATATATTGTATATATCTTATATATATCTCAGCAGATCTTTAAAACTGTTGAATGTATGGTATTCAAATTTCAGCGGGTGGTTTACAATAGACACATAATGAACACATAATTTTTTTAAATAATTTTTGGCTCCTCCGTTTTTGAGATACTAGCGGTTAAAATGAGGGTTTTCTGCATCGGTAAGCCAGGATTTAATGCAACGCGTACCACGCTCAAATTTACTACACTTCTATGACCACCAAACTATTATAAACAGCGATTTTTGTCTTTCAAAATATAATTCAGACCTTAAACTACATTTGATTTACTTATACTAGTACTCTATCTTCAATAATAAAAAAGTTTCCTCTATATAGACTTTTTCAATGCCGCTACTGAAAAATCCAAGCGATCTCAAAAGAAAATATTTATTTGAACCAGATATTTAATCTTTGGTACAACTTTATGCATGGCAATCGATTCATTATGTTTCAGAATATATGTTTTCAAGCCGAGTCAATGGTTAGGAACAATGTTATGAGATGGGAACTATAAATTATTGTATTTTCGAGATATTTCATAAAAAAGTGGAAAAGTCCGATTTTTTCCAATTTCCCAATACCGAATCGAATCGTGACCCCCATAATTGAATTCGGCAGATCATTTTAAATAAGCATATGACTTCAGTTTTTGTATGTTCGCCATGTGTGCATAGGCTTTTATTTTGTATATTTCAACGCTCTCCGGCTATAGTATAGAACCTTGAAATGTATATATTATAAGTCAGTTGTTATTGTGAAATATATATTATTAAACTTTATGCATCACTATACTCTTCGAGCACAAATACATCTTGTATACTCACATCTCGATACGACAAGTTAAGCAACATTAGTTACGATTAGTACTTGGAAGGGTGACCTCCCCCAAATTCATGCAGCGACCTCGCCACACCCTCTTGCATATCAGCATATATGTAAAAGCTAAGCAATATTCGGCAAGAATTGCAAAGTGCATTCTTTGGAGGATATATAAAACAATCTGTCTCTCGTCTATTAGATGTTAGGAAAATCAAACCGTTATTCATTTCATTTGACTCCGGTGATTTGTCTGGCTCAAATGAGTTTACTATCTGTAGTGGAGTCATATTAAGCCAAAAAATTTTGAAAATGGATGTAGCTGAAAAAAGTGATTTTTTAAGTCATTAGTCGCCGCTCAACTATCTAGTCCGCTTTTATACAAAATGGCTGCCGTGCCTGATTTTTTAAATTTCTTTTTTAAATATATCCGGTTCTATTGGTCCTGTCATTTTTCAATTTTATCCTTATTCGGGTTCTAATAAACCGACTTTAACGAAATTTGGAGAAAAGGCACCTCTTACCAGTACTAAAGTGTACCTAAAATTTCAAAGCAGTGTATGTCAAGGAGCAGAAAATACAACTTTTCTTGTTCGCACGTTTACGTTGGAACCGTTTAAGATATTGACTTGAAATTTGGTTCACGTATGTATTTTAACGAGATCTGGAACTAGATTATATTTTGATCTTATTCCGTTGAAGGGTTGGTTGGGGGGTAAATTGGGGTAAATGAGGGTAAATAGGTAAATCAAGCAAGTAAGAGTCCACAAAATTAATATTTAGTATATATAAGGTGTCAAAAAATATTTTGGCATTAGCCCATTACCACCCCCAACCCATTATTAAAGGGGCGAATAAAATAAAATTGTCATTTAGTGTGTGTACGAGAACCAAAAGCCTCATTTTTTTTTACTTTATCCACCCCCACCCTTATTACTGATGTGCTTGTCGTTTTATGGGTTTTTGAGGTAGACGATTTCAAATATTATATTATTAAAGTTCCATAAACAATTATTCCTACATACAATTTTTTTTTGTTCTGAGAGACTTGGATAGAAAATCTGGATGTGGAAGTAGTGATTCCTTGGGCAGCGGTGTTTTATATTAGTCCAGTCAACCCTCTAATTTGAGTTCTAATGGATGGATTTTGATGAAACCTTGTGTAATGTGTTTGTAATGCTGTTAGTAAAAAATTTGAAAAAAAGATTAAAGTAGGAAATGATTGGAAGGGGCAGAAAGCACCCCTTTTTCATGGGTTCCGTAACTTGTAGAATTAAGTCAGAAGTAAAAAAAAAACAATATATTTACCTTTTTTTTTTGCCCAAAATAAGATGTTTTTACTCTTGTGAATTTTTTTCGAGATATGGCCACTGACAATTCTTAAAAGTGGGAGAGGGGAAATGTAAAAGTTGAAAAAAAAATCTGAAAAAATTCAGATTAATGTATCATTGAAATACAAGACTTATTTTATTTGCAGCTTTTCTGTAAAGTGCGTTTTCACCGAGTTCTTCCGGAAAAAACATGAAAAACTACCCCTTTCTTTGTAGCGCTTTAAAAATATGCAATTTAAAAGTTTGAAAAATATACGTATCCATTGAAGCCTTCTAAATATTTTTTGTGTCTTGGAATTTTTTTGTAACTTGCTAATTTTCCGAGTTACAGTTTTTCACGATAAATAATGTACTACATTTTTTGCACATTAAAAAACACATGGAAATTTGAAAAATGAGCGTGATTTATATATATATTGTTATAAAAAAATATAAAGAAATAATAACAAAGGTGGAATATCTGCATTAACGTTGGCGAACATTTTATCACATGAAGGATAATAACCAGCGTCGCAAGGTACGGAGCAAATTTTTAAAAAAATTTTAGTACATTATTTAAAACTGCCTGTAACTCGGAAATTAGCAAGTTACAAAAACATTCCAATGACAAAAAATGTTTAGAAGGCCTCAATGCATACGTCTGAATTTTTTCAAGGGGAAACAACATTTTTTAGTCGATAATTTGGCTAGGGCTCCATTGTAAAATTTCACCGGAATTGATAGGATAGGCGTTTTAGGAGTAGCTGATGCCGAATCTGACCTGAAAAATTAAGAATTCAAAATATATAGGATGGCTACCATATTCGTAATATTTTTGCTGATTTACCAGAAATTTGATATACGGAGATTTCCCCTGGAGATTCCCTATTTGAAGGCGGTTCAATTATTATTATTTTTTTATATTCTTGGGTACAATTACGCCTTAATTCAACTTTGAAATAGATTTAATTTAGAAGAAGAATTCTAAGCACAACATACTTTTTAGGGAATGTTTGTTTACGTACATCTGAAATAAATTTTAACGAATTTGAATCATTTTCTATCAGATTTTTCGATAACAACCTCTAAATTCAGTGGTGACACAAAGGATCAATCTGGCTCTCCAAGAATAGATTTTCAGTAAAATAAGAATTCATTTTACACAGATACTCTTGTATGTAGATTGCCTAATTGGCCTTGGCTATTGAAGCGCTCCTGTTTTAGTTTTACTCTTGTATGTAAAAAATATATCTGATGATCAAGTAATAATTTTAATGGATGTAAAATTTATATAACTATGGACACTATGGTGAGCTATGGTTAGCTGAAACTAATTATTTAGTAAAAATATATACAAGACTTACTTTTCTATAAACCAGTGAACAGCATGCAATTCTAACCCTCATTCCAATCCGTTGGCAACCCAAACAGCAGTGGTGATAAATAAGTACATTTAAGAAAGAAATAAGGATCACACCACCAGCCAAAAGCCACCCAACTTCAGTCCCCTTTTCTTTATTAGAAGCATCATAATACTGAATATATTCGGCTAATATTATCGGGTGTAAAGTTCTGAGGTAAAATACAATATTAGCAGGAACAATAATTTTAATTATAAGTTTTCTGACAACTTACCTTAAAATAACAACTTGAATGAAAAGATACACCCCATATACTGCGTATGATTTGGAAAATGTTTTGAAAATAGCTCTTTTGAAGCTTGGTTTTTTCTTAGTGTCTTTAACTCTCCTAATTTCTTCGTCCCAATTTCTGAAAATATAGAATATCGTAATTGTTAATTAGGCCTTTCGTCCACCGCTACAATGCAACTGCAACCAATTTCACTGCAACTTTACTTTCAGTTGCTTTTGCACGATATTACTCTATCTATGCTAGGTGATCGTGATCAGTTCTGGTAGACATATCGACAGTGTCAGTACTAGTGGCGTATTAATAAGTGAAGCGAGAAAAACATCACAAATAAATATAATTATTTATTTTTCAGGAAAAGTTAAAAACTAAATGCATTTATATCAATAAAAGCGTTTCGAATCGACTAATATAAATTTAAAGAATTTTACATATTGTCTAGAATCCTGTTTCTGAGATTAACAGTAAAGATTCGATCATTTATTTAAGGTGTCACGTAGTTGAGGGGATACGAGACAAATTTGGTAAGTGTGCTGCACTTTTTGAGCGCGGATATCCTCTCCACACAGTTGTAGTTGGAACCTAAGGGAACACTTTAGGAAGGAGATCATTCGGAATTTTCTTTGCTATTCGAGATAGCGGCTATTTTCCAAAATGGCGTCCAAAGGCAAAAAATTCCTATAGATTGTCAAGTCATATCATGTTCATGTTGTTTCCCTATGTTTTTGGCTGGAGTAACACGTATTTACGGTCAAAATTGATATAAAACCTCAAAATTTTTTTCCTCAAGACGTCATTTTGGAAAATGCCGCCATCTTGAATACTAAGAGAAGTTCCGTGTTCAAAAGTGCAGTATACATTTACATGTCGTCTCTATTAATACTAAAATACTACCTTGCTATGCAACTATCGTCGTCAGAAGTAATCCGACCTGTTGCGTTTAAGTTACTTCGATATACGAAAGTCAATTCAAAAGCACCAGCGTGACTCTTAGGCAACGAAAATGTAAGTACAAAACGATCTGTGTTGTAAGTGCATTGTGACGGTAGACGAAGGACTTTATAATATCAATATTATTCGTTCATTAATTCATTCGATGAATAGTCTAAATACATCATAGTTTACAAAGCAATTTCAGCTTTTCCTCCACACACACAGTAGGAGCGTAACATTTTTTTTTTTGAATTTTGTTAGCAGCTAGTCTGAAAAAGTTGTCTCTTGGTACAAAAACTCTGTGACATATTTTTTAAAATTTTCAAAAATGTTTTAGGGCTCCCCTAAAATTCGAAAACATGTTTTCTTTAAATTTTCAAAATGGCTACTGTTAAAAAGTTTTCTGTCAAGTCCTAGGTTAAGCACATTTTTTTTTATTTAAAAAAACGTTTAAGCGAGCCCTCAAAAATGTACATTTTCACTTTTTTTTAATTTTCGAAACGGCTAATGTGGAAAAGATTTCTAACGAGTTGTATAGTAACTACAATTTTTTTAAAATGCAAAAGAAATGTTTAAGGGTTCCTCCCAACCCTTAAAATTTGCCACTTTTATTGTCATATAAATTTTACTTACATTTTACTACATTTACTTAAATTTATAGTCCTTTTTGGTTTTAAAGGTAGGCATTAGTTACCGTGAGTCAATCCTTCCTCTAATAAAGCCATCTCTATTTACCATCCCACATACCGACTTTGATGCTTCCGTTACCAGACGAACACCTTGTGTATGACACGGGAACTTTGGCAGTGTAGGAATTTGTAGATTACCACGTACCATTTCTGTTAGATCTGCTGTTGACATGTGAACCAAAATAGGTGGTTCAGTAATGATGGTAGCAGCGGCGGCTGGTGAAATTTCAATATTTTTTTTCTCGTCTGTGGCGCATGGGACCCATACGAAATTTGGGAAATAACATCTAGAGAAGCACTTCTCTAATGACCCCTAAAAAATTTTAAAAAAGCAGTTTGCGAAAAAATTTTTGAAAATTCGTTAGCCTCCCCTGGGTCTAGGAGCTCCTGCTTATTTTTGTTTTTTTTTGTCATATGCATTTGACTTTTCATAAAAATACAACAACAGATTCTGGAGTTTATGAAAATATTTTCATTACTAACTGAGTTACAACGAATTGAAATATTGTAATTTGTTACATTGTAAATTACAAAATTTCAGTTCATTGTATTTCAGTTAGTAATGAAAATATTTTCACAAACTTCAAAATCTATTATTGTATTTTTATGAAAAGTCAAATGCATATGACAAAAAAAAATAAAAATAAACAGGAGTCCCTAGACCAGGGGAGGCTAACGAATTTTCAAACATTTTCTCAAAAAATGCTTTTTCAAAATTTTTTAGAGGTCATTAGAGAAGTGCTTCTTTAGATGTTATTTCCCAAATTTCGTATGGGTCCCGTGCCCCATAGACGAGAAAAAAAATATTGAAATTTCACCAGCCGCCACTGGATGGTAGTTTGCCAGTCAATCAGGTCCGTGTAATCAGTTGAATTAAAGTTGAGGGCAGGTACTGCAAAAGTACGAATACCGTCTGTTGCTTTCATTCTTGCGCTCAATAAACGTCTAAGGCCTAATTCACTTATGTGACTACGTTCGTTCGTAACCATCGCAAAAAGAATATACTCAGGGTGCCCGAAGTAACCATTTCTTTGTATAACAGGATCAATAACAGTTTTAATGTCATCACTTAGACCTTAGACGTATATTGCGCGCTAGAATGAAAGCAACAGACGGTATTCGTACTTTTGCAATACCTGCCCTCAACTTTAATTCAACAGATTACATGGACCATATTGACTGGCAAACTACCACCATTACTGAACCACCTATTTTGGCTCAGATTTCAACAGAAATGGTACGTGATGGTCTAAAAATACCTACAGTGCCAAAGTTCCCGTGTCAGACACAAGGTGTTGAGAGGTATTTTGGCTCAGATTTCAACAGAAATGGTACGTGATGGTCTAAAAATACCTACAGTGCCAAAGTTCCCGTGTCAGACACAAGGTGTTGAGAGGTGTGTTCGTCTGGTAATGGAAGCATCAAAGTCGGTATGTGGGATGGTAAATAGAGATGGCTTTATTAGAGGAAGGATTGACTCACGACAACTAATGCCTACCTTTAAAACCAAAAAGGACTATAAACTTAAGTAAATGTAGTAAAATGTAAGTAAAATTTATATGACATAAAAGTGGCAAATTTTAAGAGTTACACATCTTTTGCATTTTGAAAAAAATTGTAGTTACTATACAACTCGTTAGAAAACTTTTCCACATTAGACGTTTTAAAAATTTAAAAAATTGATAATTTAAATTTTTGAGGACTCGGGGGAACCATTAAATATTTTTTTAAAAATTCTATGGCTTGACAGAAAACTTTTTAACAGTAGCCATTTTAAAAGTTTTAAAAACATATATTTTCGAATTTTAGGGGCTCAGGGGAGCCCTAAAACATTTTTTGAAAATTTTTTAAAAAATACCACACAGTTTTTGTACCAAGAGATTTGTCCAGACTAGACGCTAACAAAATTTAAAAAAAAAAAAATTACGCTCCACTCTAACACACAGTGGATCAGAGACGAGAATGAGATTGGGTAATTTCTAGGAAATACACAGGGATGGTGTAGAGTATACCGGGTGTCAACGGAATCATTCGACAAGCCATTTATCAGAGTTTTTAAGATATAAGTCTTAAATTTGACAGGGATAATATATACCGAAGACGGCAAACTTCATAATTTGACACTTTTCCATCACTTCCGGTTTCTCCGGAAATGATCTCAACTTTGAAATTTTAAATGGAACACACTGTATATTTTTGCATTTTTAGATTCCGGAGACGATTTTAAGTACGACTGCGTAGTTTTGAAAGTTTTTTGAGAATTCATTCTTTTAGGACTATTTTTATTTTTGCATCTAGAGTACAGTGAGTGCACTTAAATCAATCAAATGGAAAAAACAATAAGAGAAAAATGTAAACGTGAGATTTTTCGAATTGGTTTAGTAGCTACGACAAACCAAAATTTCCGAAATCACTAATTTGTAATTATGTCAATTTTTTCAAATGGCAACATCTTTTAGGCACCTAGAAGTTAAATACTAATTTTCACGACAAATTCATTGCTACCTACCTTCAAATCGAGAATCGGTTTAATACTAATCCAAATACACAATTTCTTTGGTAGATAATAATTGAAATATCGAGAATATATGCTTATCAAGTAAGTATATTCAAAACATTTATTTTGTCAACAAAACAACGCTGGAAATAAGAGAAATGAGTTGTGGAAACAAAAAGAAGTTTGACAGATAATAATACGTGTGCATTGTTAACTTAATAAGTTTGCTCTTTATCTTTAAATTTGTTGTTGTTTATTGTTTGCTAATTATTGTTATTGTTGTTTAACATGTATAGAAGGATGAAAAAATGGACATATTATTAATTTTCGGAGAATGTCACAAAATTCCAGAAACGCCGCTGATTTGTATCAGGGACCGTAACCGAACCGAAACCGTAACCGAAAACCGCACCGTAATTACGATTTTTTTCTAACTAACCGAAATGAGAGATTCTGGAAAACTGAAACCGTAACCGAAAACCGGATTGGCGCTGCTTTGAAAACCGAAACCGAAAACCAAATTAACGCTGCTCTGAAAATCGAAACCATAACCGAAAACCGAAAATGGTGTACCCTACGTTAGATAACCGTAACCGAAACCGAGCCGAAAAAAATTTAGTTTTCGGTCCCTGCAAGCATTAATTTAATTTTAACCGAAACCCTAACCAAAAACCGCACCGTAATTACGAATGTTTCCTAACCGTAACCGAAACTGAAAACCGGAATGTGAGATTCTGGAAAACCGAAACCGTAACCGAAAACCGAACTGACGCTGCTTTGAAAACCGAAACCGAAAACAAAATTAACGCTGCTCTAAAAACCGAAACCGTAACCGAAAACCGAAAATGGTGTACGTCAGTTAACCGTAACTGAAACCGAACCGAAATAAATTGCGGTTTCGGTCCCTGATTGTATACCCAAAGGTATCCGAACAGACATTATCCATGTTTTCAATATATTGAGATGGCGGAGACACAAATCAGGAGAGGAATTGATAACAATCCTGCAGGTTTTATCGTTGATGAAGCGACCGAAGTTGGCTTTTGCAGAAGTGAATCCCACTGCTTTTACTAGAGAAATTGGCCACGAGATGCAAATTAGTCATGAATCAGCAAGAAAGATTCTCGAAAGATATGGTTACCGCTCGTTTAAATATCAAGTGTACCAGCATTTGTACGACGATGATGGCAACCGAAGATTAGGTTATTATGGCTGGTTTCTTCAGAACAATACTGCTAACCTGAATTTTGTTCCTTTGATATTGTTTTCTGATTAACCAACAATGGAATACTCAATAAACAAAACGAGATATTGGGCACAGGAAAATCAACATTTAATAATGAGGCAAAGAACGAGTTTTTTATACACCCCCTTAAACAGTTCAAATTTTATTGTGAATTAATGCCAGGATCGATTTATATTAAGACAGGAACAAATAACTTACTACACAAAAATAGGTTTATTACTGAAATGAAAACAAAAGTAAGTTTACATCTGACTTCGGCAACGGCCATCCCAAAACTAAAACTAACAACACTACCACCTTACTGCATATATCCGCAAAGTTTTTGCAAGCATAAATCCTGCTATGTTGCGAAATGTTATACGAAACACCATTGACTGAGCCAGAAAATGTCAAGAAGAAGGGGGAATACTTTGAACATTTGCTACCGTTTAATTAATCTTTTAATGTTTATTATTGTTGAAATAAATCATTTCAGACAGCACACTTCTTTTATTTGCAGCATTGTAATGCTTTGAATCTAGTTTTATTCAATTTACACGGCATACTTACTTGATAAGCGTATTTTCTCCATATTTTAATTACACAGGCCCACAAAAACAAAAAAGTATCGTGGGCTAGTAACCAGACCACATTTTCCCATGTATTTTCACTCGCTGAACACGAATCTGGCATCAGAACAAAACCTTCCTGGACGAGTTTATAAGTTATAATGGACAAAAAAGCTCGAAAATCATTAATTCGTCGTATTAACCTTACATATTTCCATTGGCAGTAGCGTTGGCGTAAATTGGGGTAATTCCAATACATACTATCTAGGTGGTAATGATATAGCAGATAACAATAAGATCCATAACCCAACAATTACCCAACTGCCCAATAACCCAAATGACCCAATAAATCAGAAATTCATATTACCAAAGTTCGTAAATTTAAAAGAAAAATTCCTCGCTCAGAGATGCTTTCGTACTGTCAAAAAATATACGTAATGGTACATAAACCAACAGTAACCCAACAGCCCAACAGCCCAACAACCTAGTGATCCAATAAATCAGCAATTCATATTATCAAGTTTAAGTAAAACCAAAGAAAAAGAATTCTACTTTCATGTTATTTGAGCCGCAAAATCCGAATATGGCATTGAAATTTGGCTTATACGCAACAATTTTTTTATAGTCGAAAAATGGACCAAATATGGAAAAACTGTTACTTTGAACTTTTCCAAAAATGTATATATAGGTGGATGAACTGAATCAAACAAACCTAATGAATGGAGATTGTTTTTGGACTCTTCCACGCGAAGTTTAAAAGCTGTACTACTACACAATACTAATAAATTGGCACCGATACCTATTGCCCATTCGAGAGTCCTGAAGGAAGAGTATTCAAATATAGAATTGGATTTGAAAAAGATCAAGTACGAAGAACATGAATGGCAAATTTGTGGTGACTTGAAAATATTGTCAATGATTTTGGGCCAACAGTCGGGCTTTGTGAAGTATCCATGTTTCTTATGTGAATGAGATAGTCGAGATTGAGAGAATCATTACATTAAAGAAAAATAGAAAGAAAAGATCTCTTTGAATCCTGGTTCAATGAACGTCATTAAAAAGATATTAGTCGAATGTTCCAAAATTCTTCTATCTCCTCTTGACATTACACTAGGTTTAATAAAACAATTTGTCTTAACAAAGAAGGAAAATGTTATGAATATTTAACACGTAAGTTCAGTCGTATATCAGAAGCTAAATTAAATGAAGGACTATTTGATGGACCATAAACTCGTACTTTGTTGAAGGATGAAAATTTCACTACTCAAATGACTGATATCAAAAAAGCTGCATGAGCTAGTTTGAAAGAAGTTGCAGAACAATTTTTAGGTAACAAAAAAGTGGAAGGTACAAAAATATAGTATAGCCAACGTGATATAACACGGGCTATCTAATAAATTTTAAATTGCATTTATTTCATTCACACATTGACTATTTCCCTGTAAACTTAGAAGATTACAGTGAAGAACAAGGCGAACGATTTCATTAAGATATTAATGAAATGGAAAAATGGTATCAAGGTAGATGGGACATCAATATGGTGGCTGACTTTTGCTGGAAAATGAAGAGAGAATCGTGGTCAAAGAAAATAAGACGAAAAGAAACCTATTACGCAGGTCATTTGAAGATAAGATAGTACGAAAGCATCGCCGAATGTAAGAAATTCTTGCTTTAATTTTATGAACTTTGGTAATATGAATTGCTGATTTATTGGGTCATTGATTTGTTGGGCAGTTAGGTTATTGTTGATTTATCATTACGTATATCTTTTGAAAATAAAAGGGAACGAAAGCATTCCTGAACGAGGAACTTTTCTTTTAAATTTACGAACTTGGTATAAATATGAATTGCTCATTGATTGGGTTATGGGATTTTCGCCAACGCTGCTGCCAATGATCTTGAAATATGTAAGGTGAATACGGCGAATTAATGAATTTCCATCATAACTCATGAATTCGTCCAGGAAGGCCCTAATCTTTTCCAGGTTTGTGTTTAGCGAGTTTGTGTTTAGCGACTGAGAATATGTGAGTCTGGTGACTAGCCCAGGATACTTTTTGTTTTTGTGGGCCTATGTTATTATTCTCCAAAGAACTTGGTGTATCTGGGTTAATAAAAACCGATTTTCGATTTGAAGGTATCAATGGATTTGTCATGAAAATTAGTATTTAACTTCTAGGTGCCTAAAAGATGTTGCCAATTGAAAAAATTGACATAATTACAAATTAGTGATTTCGGAAATTTTGGTGTGTTTTTAGCAACTAAACCAATTTGAAAAATTTCACGTTAACATTTTTCTCTTATTTTTTTCGGTCCATTTGATTGATTTGAGTGAATTCACTGTACTCTAGATGCAAAAATAAAAATAGCCCTAAAAAAATCAAGTAGTCTCAAAAAAATTTTAAAGCTGCGCAGTCGCACTTAAAATCGTCTCCGGAATCCAAAAATGTAAAAATATATAAGGTATTCCATTTAAAATTTCAAGGTTGGGGTCATTTCCGGGGAAACCAGAAGTAATGGAAAAGTACCAAATAATGGAAAATGTGCCGTTTTTTAATATCTTGAAAACTCTGGAAACTATGGCTTGTCTAATGATTCCGTTGACACCCGGTCAAGTAGAGTATACTGGAGAAATTGTATTGGCCAAACTATTTGAGACATTCTTGCGAGATAACTAAATTCATACAATTGATCCATTTTACATCTTATCTAGCCATCTAGACTAATTATATTTACAAGAGATTGAGATAAAAATTTAATTAAAATTAAATCAACAGGTCATTAACTGATAACGAATTATCACACTGTTTTTGTTGTATTTTTGTCAATAATACTATTTATAAAATAAAGTATATTAAATAACCACTTGATCTAAATTTTGATAATTATCACAAGACCTGAAATTCATTAATTTTAAATTACTTCCTTTTCCATCTTCCATTTCGTTTGGAAATTTTTCTATGCACCGGCAAAACTGATACAGTTCACCAAATAACAACAAAAATAAGTTTAACAAAATTTAAACTCATGTAATTTGGCCATGTTTTGATTTATCCGTAAGAGAAATATATTAAATGGAATTCGTAAATTGGTATAGATTGTACCAACTTGCCCAAAATCGACATTTCTCAAAATGAAAACGGTCTTTGTATCTGTATATACAGCGTGTCCCACTTAAGGACTAGCCAACCCCGTAAAACTTTTATTTATGAACCAATTTTTATTATTATTTTTTTATTAAATTATGTAGATCTCGCAAAAAGTCATTAGAAACATGTTCTACTCCTTGCGGAACTCAAAGCCATGGCCAACTACTACCATTGTTTAAGTTCGATATATTGAGAAGTATTATTAGGGATTTTTTTAGGACATTGGAACGGATTCGTATTCAAGACCAAGTACCTAATGTACCAATTATTGTCATGATAGAAATAGAGGGTGACCCAAAACCTTAAAAATAAGTTTTTAAAATAACAAAATTTAAAGTAAGAGAGCACATTACTCTTTGTATTATTTTTATTGGTTAAAAATGACATTAAATTTTATGCATCCCAATTAAACCACCACTTTCCATTATACACTTTTCAATTCGTCGTCGATTATAATTAATATTTTCTTCATGGTGTGTCTGGTGATATTGCGGCAAGCAACTCCAATGCGATTGCAAAGTTCGTCCCTTGCTTGTGGTCTTGATTTATAAACCTTATTTTTAATTGTCCCCCATAGAAATAAATCTAACGGTGTGAGGTCTAGGGATGTATTGAAGGGCTATTTCGCCTTATCCAACAGTTAGAAAAATTTAAAATAACCATTTCCTCACAATAACAAAATTATGAATTATTGCTGCATGAAACTGTGGATGTAAATTATACCGATAATTCATCAATATCATTGCTAAACTCATTTACCTTGGCGGAATATTATCTCTTGTATTCCATCACCTAATGTGAATGTTCGTCACACCACATCCTAATATTTTGTGAAGATACAACACCGTTTGTGGTGAAGGTTGCTTCGTCAGTATATAATTTTTTTTCTTTTCAGAAAATTAGGATTTTCTAAATACATACCTTGCAACCACAAATAGAATTCCATTCTTCTTTCCGTGTCACCAACTTCGAGGGTATGCAAAAACTTAGGTTTGAAGTGTTTCTTTCCATTTTTCTTCAAACATCTCCAACTGGGGATATTTAAATTTAAACTCATAATGGAGCGGGGATTCTGATTAAAATATTCAAGAATTATTTGATTTCCTGGAACTACGTGATTTCTATGTTGATTAATGAAATCATTTATAGTCTCATTTTGATCAAAAAAACTGGTAATACTGTCAACTGTATTATGGTGAATTTTACGATCAGGATGTCTTATATTAAACTCTGCAGCAGCTCCACGAAAACTTCGCGTTCCTTCGCCAACTAATCACACATTTTCCACTTTTTTTATATAAAGAATAATGAGCTATTATTAGTCTTTATAATAATACGTAATAACTAAGTTGTTTTAGTCGTTTACAAAGAACTAAGATGCTAGTTAAACAGTGACAGCCATTTTTTAACTAACATCTTTTTGTTTTCCACTCTTACTAAGTTTTAATAAAACAAACTGCACAGGTTCTTACAAATCTAAAAATCTAAAAAGTTTTTACAGGTTTATGGTAATTGTAAATAAAGTTTTGAAATAAATAAAAATTTAAAAAATAATAATAAATTTATCAATAAGTAATTTAAATAATACAAAAGTAATGTGTTCTTTTATTTTAAATTCCGTTATTTTAAAAATCTTACTTTTAATATTTTGGGCCACCCTCATGACAAAAATTGGTACAGTACGGTGAATAAAAATCCGTTTCAATATTCTCTTCCCAATATTTCGGACTTAAACAATAGTTGTAGCTGGCCATGGCTTCGAGTTTCGGAATTGATAGAACATGTTTCTAATGCCTTTTTGTGAGATCTACATAATTAAAAAGAAACATAAAAATCGGTTCATAAATAAAAATTTTACGGGGAGTGGTTAATCCTTAAGTGGGACATACTGTGTATGCATATGTGTAAATATGTATGTATATGTATAGACCAATTGTTGTAAACACCATAACTTCTGCTAGACTTGAAATATGTATTTCAAAAGCATATATCGTCGGTTAAGAGTGTTAACCTGCTAACTTCACTTTTTGCTCAAATCAAACTATTGATGGTATCTTGTTACACCTCCGTGCAAAGCCGCTTACTCTGAATTGGATTCAAAATAGCCATATTTATGTGATATGTATACCTACTATCTCCGGAACTTGGTTGCTATCTTCGTAAAAATAAATTTATGCATATTGTAGATAATATTTCATTAAAAAATATGTAAAATATATAGATAAAAAAAGTGTAATTTAAATTTTCGCCCAAAATAATTTCCTGGTAGATCCATAGTGTTTTTCTAGCCTCCTGTAAAATTTGCTTTTATGGGGTTAGCAGGTTAACACTCTTAACCGACGATATGTAAAATAGCGTGGTAGAATGCTCCCTATTTATATAGAACCATATTCGGCACACAATATTATTCACAATATTATTGATAGAGGCATGTAACCTACCATGGTGGTTCAACCGGCTAAGGCGTATTGTGTGGCGAATATGCTGGTTGTACTGGCTATCGCGTACTGGGTTCGAGTTCCAGCACTGGGGTATGGATGTATGTCTGCGTTTTTCAAATGTGTATCTCCTTCCGGACACGCTTGGCTTTGGATTTGGACTTTGTCTACTATATGTGGTATTTTATGTTTATATTTATGTATTAACAAACTATGTTTTATTATAATTTTGGGTTTATGGTTAAACATATAAAAATACGAAGACATATGACTCTGTAATATACAGCCTGTGTTTCATGTTTGAACAAAGTTTACGTAGATTAAATGTTATATCAACTTCATATCAAAATATTCATAAGGTATTTTTTCAATAAAATTAATACCAAAATATTGCGCATTATGAATACCTATTTGAACAAAAATTTTAGAGCACAATGTTACAAAGTTTTTTAATTAAGCACCCAAAAATACGAAGATGTGTAAGATATTAAATTTGGAATATAAAGTATGTCTCTTAGATTTAAACGAATTTTAAGTAGATTAGATGATATATCAAGTTCTACCTTAAAATGTCATTAGGGTAACTTGTATTTAACTATTACGAAATGAATGAAAGTTGCAATCGGACGTTGCTAACTGCGAATAACTATTAAACACTATATCTTCTGTTAGACTACAAATTTTTATTCCAAATTTGGAACATACCAGGTGACACTAAGATATCGTTCACCCCAAGTCTCTTAACTTAGATAATTGAAATTTTTTGGTCAATGCACTAATAAAAAGACATTGTTTAACATTACCATTAACAACCATTGTTGACAATGGTTGTCATGGCGGCACTTGTTTTTCAATTTTCAAATATTACATTATTTTAATAGATGTATAGATTATGAGATGGAAAATGTAACTCTCAATGTAATATTCAAAATCGAGCCTAGGTTTATATGTGAGATACCAGATTTATTTGTCATTTTAAATTAGAAATAAAAATATAAAAAAATCCGCTCCCCAAGGAATCACTACTTCCACATCCAGATTTTCTATCCAAGTAATAATATAATATTTGAAATACTCTACCCCAAAAACCCATAAAACGATACCCCACATCGGTAGTGGGATGGGGGTGTTGATAGGGGGTGGTAGTGGTAATTTTTGTTCATCCCTTTTAATAATGCCAAAAATTTTTTTGAGACCTTAGCTTCTCTTGTGTATACTAAATACCAATTTTATGGACTCGTACCTGCTTGATTTGCCTATTTACCCAAAATTTACCACAATTTATCCCCCAACCCCGCGACGGAACAAGATGAAAATATAATCTAGTTCCAGATCCTTTTAAAGTACATATGTGTACCAAATTTCAAGTCAATGTCTTAAACAGTTACAGAGTAAACGTGCGCACAAAAAAAGTTACAGACAGACCGACAGACAGAAATTTTTTTCTCGACGATTCATGACATTCTAAGCCTATTTGAACAATAAAAATTTTAAAAAAAATTTTTGTCGTTACTATACTTCCACTGGATGTGGAAGTAAAATAACTAATTTACAGTCCTTATATATTCAAAAAAATTTGGACATAATACATAACGCTCAATAAAGAAGCAATGAAGTAGAGTGAAATTACTTAGAGAAGATAACATACGTCACGGTTTCGCGCATCGAGTATATTTCTGGACAAAACGCTATTTATTTATAAACAGTTAAATATTCACTATAAATATGCAATAAATACGAAACACGAAAAACACTAGAAAATATATTCCTAAAACAAAGAGCAGCACAGCTGTTTAAAGGGGCCTACAGACGATCCAACCACCCAACCAACCGGCATACTTTGAAAGTTGCCCTGAGAACTCGTAAAAGTGAGCTGGTCTGCTGGAATTCCAGCGTCTTCAAAGCGTACCGACAATGCTGGCTCAAAGAGACCAGTACACATTTATGAAATGGAAATCCTCAAGGTGTACCGAGAAGGTCGGTTGGTTGGTTGGATCGTTTGTAGACCCACGACCAGCTTTAATGTGAACAGGCCGGTATATGGAAATGTGGCAACGTGTGGTTCAGTCCTTTCTTGGCAAAACAAAACAGTTGTACAGTAATCTGTCACGAATAAATTGGCATTATAATACATAAAAATGCCTCTCTGTTGGCGTAATTTCACAAATTGTGTTTTACAAAGGAAATAGTTATTATTTCAATTAATTAATTGGTTATAACCTTACTTTTTAATTCAATTCACTTTTACTACCAAAACCAATAAAATAATGTTAATTAATTCTAGGTCTGGGGTCTGAAAACAATAACAACATGCCGGATAAATGTCGTGTACCTGGCTGTACAAGCTATTACAGTTCTTCATCTGAAGGTTATGTCCGAGCCTTTAGATTTCCCAAAGAACCAGAACTGAGGAAACAGTGGCTAAAAAGAATTTCTAGGGAAAATTGGCAGCCTACAAAATATTCAGTGGTGTGCATAAAACATTTTTATGACAGTGCAATATCCAAATCTGAACGATACAAAGATGCTTATGGTGTGTGAAAGGAGAGAGAAATGGAAAAGTTTATGTTAGTGTCTGGTGCAGTGCCCCGGGTAACGGAAACTTACCCTCATCCACCAGTTATCGCTGGGGCGATGATGAAGGAGAAGAGATCGCATGCATTTTGAAGAATATGAGGATTGCTATGCTGTTTGTTAACGACTATAGGTTTTTTAAATTAATTGTAAGCAAATAATTTATTTTGTCATAAAAATATTTTCATGTAATTATTGGAAAAAACAACATTGCCATTGACAACAAAATTTATTATTCATTACTCCCCGATAAAGAAATCATTATGCCCTACTGAGCAACCTACACAATCATCGTCCTAGCGATAACTGGTGGATGAGGGTAAGTTTCCGTCCATTATAGGACAACAATCACAATCCTCAGCATTCCTAACCATATCAAATATTTCTAAGTCGCCCGCATAAAGAAGGCAGTTCACATATAAATCTATGACGATGTCGTTAATGAAGATGTCGAAAAGCCGGAGGACCAAGGACAAATCCTTGGGGAACTCCTGAAGTTGCAAGGTATTCAACCGACTTGAAACCACTAAATGCTACGTAATGTTTCCTGTCAGAAAAATGCGAACAAGAAAGTCCGAACAGTGTAAGCTATTGTAGTAATACGTTTTGGTCAAGTCTATCAAATGCCTTGGAGAAGTCTATGTAAACGACATCAATTTGAGACTGCATGTCAATAGATTTACCAATGAATTGCGTGATGATAATTAAATTAGTCGTGATCGATCAACCTTTAATGAAGCAGTGCTGATATGGTGAGAGTCTATTGCTGACATGATAGATATTGTTATGTAATAAAAATTTGCTAAAGTTGCACCGTGTAGAAATTGGACGAAAGTTCGTTATATTACTACCATGTTTGTCACTTTTTTTTATAAATAGGACATATTTTAGAATATTCCTAAATGTTAAGAAATGTACAAGTCTTCAAACACAAATCAAACAAAATTTCTAATAGGGTGGCGAGAACATAAGCCCAGTCGCTAACTAGAAAAGCCGGAACTGAACAATATCGTAGTATAATACAGCGACTATAAATTATATTTTATTACACTTTTTTACTAAAGTTGTGATCAAGCACGCCAAATATAAAGACGTACAAAATATCAAAATTGAAACATACATGTTTCTCCGATTTAAATGAATTTTATATATATTTGATGATACATCAATATCACGGTAAAATGATATTAAAATATTTTTAATTAGACTACTTATTAGAACAATAAAAAACTTTTGAAAAAAAATTCAAAAAAATGGCTAAAATTTATAAAATAAAATTTCACGTTGCTTAGTTAATTGAACTAATATCGATGTTGAAGTTGGTTAAAAATACGTTTGAATTCGTTTCTTCTTTATTTTTACACAATATCTTTATTAGGTAAAGTGACCATTCGTCACGCATTAGGAGGGACAGTCCCGTTTTTCGAGCAGCCGTCCCTCCCGCAAAAAGTCCCGCATCGGTGCAAATAGTCTCGTATTAGTTTATTAGCCTATAAAAGTCAATGAATTTGGAAATTTTTTACGTTCGTACTATAAAACCAGAAATTTCCGCTCCCTCCGCTCGTAATTTTTTTTATTTATATTGCGACTCGCTGTTGGCAAAGCTTGACTGTTTCTACTCGTTCGCTCCGAGTGTAACATTTTTTTGCAACTCACTATACACTGAATACATGTACCATCCAATGGTTATTTACACAAGTAATTGTGTTTCTTAAGTAAATATTTATTATAAATGTGACATATGCAGATAAAAAATTGATAAAGTAACAACGAGTTTAAATTTGCTAATAAAAAACATATTATAAACTTGTAACCTCTACATTTCAAATTTATTAAGTATAATAATATCCAATTACAACAAAGCGATAAATATATTACAAGAGTGTGGTGATTTTTTTCTTCAAGTAATAAATAGGTGTAATTTTATATACAGGGTATTTGGTAGAGCGATGCCGATCCTGAACAGAAACATACAGGGGGTCATTTGGCACCTATATGATGTGGTCATCTAGATACCTATGTGAAAAATAATACGGTTTTTTTTATAATGCCGATTTTTTACATTTTTTCAAATCTTCATTTTTTATAATTTAAATAATTATTAGGCACTAAGTTTAACTTTTGCTGTTCTGAAATTTTCCAAAAGAAAAACAATTTTAAAATTTCTGTTGGATAGAAAAAATTTTAAAAAAATACTAGCTGGGCCGGTCGAAATTCGACGGAATGAGGATGCTTAAATATGTATCTTAAAAATTATGCTTTAGAGGCACACCTTTCAACTTACTACCAGCACTCACATTTTTGAAAAATCCGGCCATGTTTCAACGTAATGATCTTACTTTTTCCTAAAGTAGTTTATAGAAACAAAAGAGTCTGCACTCCACACATCCTCCATCGAATGTTGACGTGTTTAATCCAGTTAATTATTTTATTCTAAAATTAAAATAGATCATCCTTAGCAATTGCGTGAGCTACATGTCAAATATTATTGTTTTCCGTGACATGTTTTCTTTAATTATTTTTTTGGGGTGTTCAGCCTCTATATTTTTAGATCAAAATATACCACATTTTTTTCCTGCCGAATATTATTTTTCTCAATCAAATATTTTTTTAGATATAGTGCCAAGTGACAGAGGGACTGAATGACTGAATTGAACTACCTAAATTTTCATAATTTAAATCTGTAATGTGAAAATCATAAGTAATCTGGAATAGTGATCGTTTCACGATTACAATACTTCTCTTCGGTAAGCGAGAAATATAAAGAATTTGTAAAATTATTTGCAAAAATCTCCCCTCTCTATTTGGCACTTTAATAATAATAATAATAATAATAATAATAATAATAATAATAATAATAATAATAATAATAATAATAATAACAACTGGTCTGCATGGGACTGATTGAACTATCTCCCCATGCCGCCCCAGCCTTGCCCTAGACACGACAAAAGATAGGCGAAAATCACCCAGCTTCAAAGCTGAGAATAAACTGGAAAAAGAAGAATAATAATAATAATAATAAAGCATTTATTATTTACCCAAATTGACAAAGTTAACAAAAATGAATAAATTACTACATTACACTAGAGGTAAATAAAAGGCGAGTAGTTCAGTTTACTGTCGAAGCCAGCAAACTGTTCTTCCACTACCGCCTATAAATAATGTCAGAAGTAGAAAATATAAGTACATAGAATGTGGCTTTATATCCATATATTCAAAACATAACACATAAGCAAGTTAAAAAAAAGAAATACATCAAAGCAGAGCGAAAAAGAGGCAGACTAGAGCTGAAAGAGAAAGGAGACTAGGAAATAAGAGGAAAAAAGAATAAAGGAAGGAACAAAAAAATAAAAAAAATATAGAGAATTTACAGGAAAAAGCAAGATTTTACTTTACTGGTTTCGCATTAAATATTTTTTAAATGTCTTTTTAAAACTTGCGCATGAAAGGGTGAGCCCATTAAAGGGTAGCTTATTTATACAAGCAGCAATGTTATAAGAGAATGACTTTTTGAATATTTCCTTACGGTGTTGTGGTATGGTGAGAATATCTCTTCGTCTAATATTAATGTTATGAACATCATTTCTAAAAGAGAGCTTGTTGAGGAGGTAGGGTGGTGATCTAAACTTTAAAATTTTATGAAAAAAACAAGCCATGTGAAGTTTGCGGCGATTGTACATATTCAGCCAACCTGCAGTTTTCAATTTGTGAGATATTCTTTGACGGCGTTGTATCCAAAAATTAAACGAAGACAAGAATTTTGTACTTTTTGTATACGCCTGGTCTCGATGCTGTCAATACAAGGGCCATAAACCACATCACAATGGTTGAAATGAGACAAAACTAGAGAATCACATAACATTTTTTTTTACTTCCATGCTTAAAAAACGTCTCTGAGTATATATCATTTTTAGTGCAGCATATGCTGTTCTTAATTTACTCGTAATATGCTGTTTAAATCTTAATTTATGATCACTAATAAGACCAAGACTTTTAGAGTTGTTATTAAAGGCGATTGTATCATTTCCGATCTGTATATTAATTTCCCTTGACACAAATTCACGTGCATTTTCATTGCAAAATATTATAGCAGATGATTTACTAGGGTTAATTTTAAGTAGATGGTCTGTAGAGACTGACACCAAATTCGTTATATCGTTGTTAATTAAATTCCTATATTCCTGTAGATCTTCAATATGAAATGAACAATAAATCTGTGTATCATCAGCATATAAATGGTAATTGCAATATTGCAAGGATTTGTGAAAATTTGATGTAAAAATTGTAAACAATAACGGTCCAAGTATACTTCCTTGCGGGACACCTGAAACTACCGTTAGTGGTTGTGAAATATTATTATTAAGTACCTTTTGTTGAATTCTATCCGACAAGAATGACAAAATTAGATTGGAGGAATTTCGTTCAAAGCCACAGAAGTGTATAATTGAAAAAAGTAATTTGTGATTTATCATATCAAAAGCTTTCGTATAATCTAATAATACTAATACACTGATTTTATTAATATCGGTAGCTCCAATGATGTCATCAGTTACGTCAGCAAGGGCCGTTGCACAAGAGAAACCAGATCTAAATCCCGACTGTTTTAATGGTAGAATATTATTGAGACTCACAAATTCTCTAATTTGCAATTCTAAGATTTTTTCAAAAATTTTGGATAAGACAGGTAAAACACTAATGGATCTCAGGTGACTCAATTGGCTAGGTTGATTGATTTTAGGTAGAGGAAATATTAAAGCTATTTTCCAAGCTTTAGGGAAGTAGTGTGTATTTATACACTCATTATATATGTGTGTTAAGAATGGAACTATATAAGGACAGCATAAATGTATTAAAGTTATATTTAATTTATCAAATCCATAAGCTTTGGATTTTATGTTTTGAATGATTTTAATTACGTCTAAATCAGAAATCAGTTCAAAAGCAAATAAACTATTTAAGCCTTCTTTAACATTGGTATTATAAAAATTTATTAACTCGTCTTTAGGTACATCATTATTATTAGAGGAATTGATAAAAAAATTGTTAATAACATCCACGTCACTTAAGTGTTCAGGTATATCAATCTTTCGATTTTTAGCAATATTTAATTTTTTCAACTCTTTTTAATATTACAGTTATTAAATTTATATCTTAAATAAACCTTCTTTTCAGCCTTAATAGCTGCATTAGTTAAATTCCTGAGTTGTTTGTAGTAGACCCAGTGGCCATTTTGCCCTGTTTGTTTGAATTTTGCCAAAGCTTTATTACGTAGTTTCTGCATTAATTTAATATTATCCGTTATCCACGGAGCATAACTTCTTATCTTATTCCTTTCGGTGATCATTTTGTATATTTTTTTTACCAAAATTGCATCAGATTTTCACCACCTTCAGCCACATTCCAGATATTATTTTCCTGTCGTTTTATTTTTTTTAACTTATTTTATTGTCAGGCCTATTTTCCTATTTATATGTATATTCAATTAGATCCTACAAAATCTTTACTGTGTTAAGAATATTAAATTTCGGTATTGAGAGAAATCTAATCATAGAACAAAAAGAAGTGATATCAATCAGTCAAGCTTAGTCGGGAAACCCATATAATTATCAAATGATGGTATTTAAGTATCTAGTGTACATAATACTATCGCACTTCAAGGCTCTCAACATTTCGTTTTTATAATTATAGAAAATTTTAACCCTGATCGTCACGCCCGCGACTATTGCCGTGTAAAACGAATATAGTCCTATTTCAGTAGTAGTTCAGTCAGTATGTATGAAATCCCGATGTAGAGGTCGACACTCTCCTGACGTCTGTGAGCTTTTAGGGCTTGGTGAGGGGGTCATTGGTGAGTGTATTGGTGAACTGTCGGCACGTTGCGCAACCGGGATTTGCCGCCATCTTGAAAAATTGGTTAAGAACCGTTTTTCAAAAATCCCAGCTGCTGCTGAGGCTACATAAAAAACAAATACGGCGTTTTAAAGGGTTTAAGAATGTTATTTGTGTATTTATATTAACTCATTGCGGCCGGTAAATTGAACATTACAGTATCTGATACCGTAATGTGTTACGTGCGAACATTACAGTATCTGATACTGTAATGTATTACCTAGCATAATACAAAACAATGCAAAAATTATGGTTTTATTTATTTGATAGTGACAAGCTAAAGACAATCATAATTAGCTATGGAAAACGATGGCTATAACATCTTTAAGGTGATGCGATTGTTAAATTTCAAACTAATATTTTTTAAATTTCAATAATTATAACATTTTATTCATATTAAAAAGGATTATAAAGACAGTATGAAATAAAATATTATACGATACACGTCCGGTAGGTCTCATTACAGTACTCGTTTATAAAACAACTCTTACTGTAATAAGTCACCTACCGGACTTATAACGTAAATTACTATTATGCGCTATAAATTTTTTTCATAGGACTGATAGCTTTTGTTTATTGCGAAAGGAAGTTTGAAATGAGGGCGCGGCTCGCGATTTTTCGCATTTTTCTCGATATGTATGGGTAATTCCTAAGAGAAAATTGTTCTAATGAAAATTGTAGAGTAGGAAAAACCTACAACGTGGCTTTTATAATTTTTATTTTCGAACAATAGTTTACACTACAACGCGCCGCAAAGTCGGCATGTCATTTTCGATCGATACAAGTTTTTTCGTTCAATTCGTCAGATTCGTTGTTCATGTCGTCCTGCACACAGATTTTCGGAAATTCTGTACTGTTGCTATAATGGAGAATTTCATTCTAACTTTGCTTCAACCAAGAGCTGTTCTGCATTTTTTTTTTGCATTAGAGGCTATTAATTTTACTTTTATTAAGTTCGTCGGGTGCAGCTTTTCCTATGATGATTTTTTATTCTAGCTCACAATTTTTTCGTGATAGATTCCTATTTCTCCGAATCGTGAAAGTTTCCAAGACACATTTACATCTGAAGATACGTCCTGAAAGTGTGTTGCCGCACCGATGTCGGTGGAAGTGATGCAAGGTTCGCTTTTGATTTTGTAGTTGCACTAGTTGCTCTTACAAAACATTTACGACATGGCGAATTTAACATTTCGTGTGCTTCGTTTTCTTTATACATGATGTTTCATGAGGAAACGGACATGCTTTAATAATAGAGGACACCGAGAGTAATCATAATCATCCATAGAATAAGCTAGTTGGGCCCTCGTTGCTGAAATACAGAGTTTTACAGTTTTATGTATTTTGCCAAAATTTATTTTGCTTGTTACCTTCTAACTAAATAAGTTCATATTTAGCACATATAATACACTAGTGATCCTGAATAAGTACTTGTATCAGACATAAAAAAAAATCCAGTTCCGGACTTGGAAAAAATATATTCCTGTTGTTCTTCAAGAAAAAATACCCTGTATATGTTTTTTTAAAATTTCAATATCAAATTCTAAAAGTACATAAAAACTGAACAAAGTGGCTTCATTCCATTAAATAATGCAATGTGAAACTTTAGAAAATATCGATGAATCATACGCGCAAAAATGCTTCTACTATTAAATTAGGCATTTACTTTTTTGCCAGCAATAATTATTATGTTTTAATTAGGTACCAATTTTTATGGGGGTGGTAAAATCAATAGAAAAACAAATATTAGAAGACACCGAATCAAGAATCTATTTCATTCCTCTCATTATTTAAAAACTAGTAATACAGCAACATAACATACCTATTAACAACAACGATAACTGCAATAACAATGTTGCATATCAATAAGCATAGTACATAGTATAAAGATAACAACAAAATATAATATAATAATTGTGCCAAAAACAAAAATTCATAAAATTCATAAAATGTATTTACAAATTAAACTTTCAATTAAGTTTTATGTTCAAAATGTCCTCCTCAGCTTCAGTACATTTTTTTAGTGCGGTTCACGAGACGGCCGATTGATGTCATTATTAATTTGATTAAAGATTAAAGATTAATGGAAAACTAAGATTTATTACACTCAAATAAACTTTTTTATTTCTGTACATTTTTCATATTGCAAAAAGACAAAATATTAAAAATCTGTTTTACAGTCCCAGTATAGTATATTAGCCAGTTCAGAATGTTCGTTTTAAGAATGCGACTTCAGTTCTCAGAGCACTCCCCGTCGCAAGCACACAGTGGTGTGCATTCCAGACCGGCCTTCTTGCACTTGCACTTTTTCATACAGTCTTTGCAAGAGACGAGCTCCCTGCACATCTGGGATGCTTCAGGTAGCGTTGTCCAGAGAGGTTCATACACGCCGCTGGTCTTGATCCAACCCCAGTAGGTTGGTGATGGCAGTGTTGGTGCAGGAACCAGGGCCTGACCCCAGACATGCCCGCCCTGGTATACTGCACTTCGGACGTGCTGCTCCAGGGCTGCCCTTGTCGGTGGGATTGTAGAAGAACGCACTACCGGGCGTCAAAATGACGCGACACCAATTTATTTCTCAGGGGGCGCCAGTCGCGTGCTACCCCGTTCTTCTACCTCCCAGGCGGGTTCGAGATAAGATGCACTTCGATAGCCGAATAATGGACCAAGGCTGCAATACCACAGATCGGTAACGACGCTCTCTTTGGACATGAGTTCCCTCGTTAGAGGTTTAGGTACCTTTTGAAATTCTGGATTTTTGCATAAAAAATCCCAACCGAATTTATCTTGGGAGGGATTAATTTTTCTAAGTAGTATCCACGTTTTTATCTGTTAATAACGGATTCTACCCATAGGGATTTCCCAAAAAACGCATAAAAAATCCCTATCGAATCTCCGTAAGGCAACCAGAAGGTCAAGTGTTAATGTGAGTTAACTCGACACATTCGGTTTTCGATACGAAAGTTCCAGGGATTATAGACCGTCAACAGGCCTCAAGATCAATTAAGAAACAATAGTTCAAAGATTCCGTTTATTTAACAGAAGTGATTACACAAAATTCTCAAGATAAGAATCGTGCCTTCCCCAATCAAGTGTAACGGTTTCTTGTCGGGTAGCTGGTTTGGAGATTAATCAGGGTTCAGATTAGTTAATAAGACAGCCCAATAAAAATATAAACAATTTATTTACTTCTTGAAACAGGTAGTGTTACATAACATACAGGTACAGGTTGTATGTCCGTATCTTTTACGGTTCTTAGGACAACATTTTCTATTATCTGAGAGAGAGAGAGTGTGTAACGGTTGCGATGCGACGTCTCTGGCTTTGGCGAAACGGCGCCGGGGAATGACTAACGACTCGAGGGGTCCCAGTTCAACACGCTGTAGGATTCCCAGGGTCAGATTGCATTCGTTCCGTCGTGTTTGCGTCGGGAGATGCACAAAACTGCAATATGTCCAGCTCAGCACGCTGTAGACAGATTGGCAGAATTATCCACTCTGAATTATGTTGATTTGCGGCCTGGCTTTTATATCCGAGAATCCTCGCTTACTGGTGACGTAGAACTGCGTATAGTTTAGTGTCGTGTGCAAATCCATGCCTCTAGACGGGAGATGGGTAGGTTTGCGTGCCGTGTGCACATTGGTGTCGTGTGTAAATCCGGAATCTTAGTAATGGAGCAGGAATTTAAAGAATGCTTCATTACACTCCCCTCTTTCTTTACAAAAAAAATTTTCAAAATTCTATCAAAGAGAAAATTTTTACTAACTTAACATAAAAATACAGCAATGGGAAAACAAGTTACTAAACATCTTCAAACAAAATAAAGAAAGAATGGCCAATTCTTTCGTATACGCCAGGTATATGTGTATGTGCGTATGTAGAGAAAAACAAATTTTTAAATAACATAAACAGTATGTAAAACATCTTAGAGCCATGGTACAAGTAAAATAGTTAATATAAATGAGCACAAAAAAAATTGCAAGAAACAGGTATACAAATACAAATGTGGTTCTTCCGGACGTTTACTGCAGGGGGCGATGGCGGACAGGTGGAACGGTGCCAGAGATCCTAGAAGCGGGGCCATCTTGGTTGTGGCGCCTGAACTGTCGCTTCCGTTGCGGAGCTGGGACCGGGAGGGCTGCGTCGTCGTCCTGGAAAAACACCTGGAGGCAGGCAATTGGCCTACCTGGGGTCGGTGGCTTCGGGGGGCTGGGTCTGTCTCCGAACTGGGGACGGCATCGGGGACGGTACCTCTCGGACTGGGGACGGCATCGGGGATGGTGCGTCCCGGACTGGGGACGGCATCAGGGACGGTACGTCTCGGACTAGGGACGGCATCGGGGACGATACGCCTCGAACTGGGGACGGCGTCAGGGATGGTGCGTCTCGGACTGGGGGCGGCATCTGGGACGGTACGTCTCGGACTGGGGGGCGGCATCGGGGTTGGCATAATGGACGGCATCTGGGATGATACGTCTCGAACTGGGGACGGCATCGGGGACGGTACTTCTCGGACTGGGGACGGCATCGGGGACGGTACTTCTCGGACTTCGGATGGCATCGGGGATGGTACGTCTCGGACTGGGGACGGCATCAGGGTTGGCTGTTGCGTCTCGGATTGGGGGCGGCCTTTTGGCTTCGGGTGTCGGAGGCAGAGGTGACAGCAGGTCTGGCACTTGGACTTCCGACTTAATCACTTATTTTGGATGACTCTGGTTTTACTGGACTTGTTTTCGTTACGGTTGCTGGATACAGGGTTTCCATGGGTTGGAAAATTCGGGATCTATAAAATTATTACTGCTCCATATATGGCGGTACAGGATTCCGTCTATGATGCAGTAATCTGGATTTGTTTCTGGACATCGGTTCGTTTAACGTATTTTCGGGACTCTGGACATAAATTTAAATTATTTTACTGCTCCATATATGACGGTACAGCTATCGTCTATAATGCAGTAATCTGGATTTGTGTCTGGAATTTGATCCGTTTAACGTACTTTCGGTACTATCTGGAATTGTGTCTCTTCTGGGGTTACAATTTTAGTAGTCTGGATTGCCACCACAAAATCCTTTTCATTTTCGTTTTCTCTCTTGATTTGGAATGCTTTCATTTCTCTATGAATTAACTTGAAATATCTTTATATCTCTCTCTCATTCGTGAACGTCTCTTTTTGGGCCATCTGGAGTAAACTAAAGTCTCAAAATCTGCTCGGGCGCCAAATTATGTAACGGTTTCTTGTCGGGTAGCTGGTTTGGAGATTAATCAGGGTCCAGATTAGTTAATAAGACAGCCCAATAAAAATATAAACAATTTATTTACTTCTTGAAACAGGTAGTGTTACATAACATACAGGTACAGGTTGTATGTCCGTATCTTTTACGGTTCTTAGGACAACATTTTCTATTATCTGAGAGAGAGAGAGTGTGTAACGGTTGCGATGCGACGTCTCTGGCTTTGGCGGCGAAACGGCGCCGGGGAATGACTAACGACTCGAGGGGTCCCAGTTCAACACGCTGTAGGATTCCCAGGGTCAGATTGCATTCGTTCCGTCGTGTTTGCGTCGGGAGATGCACAAAACTGCAATATGTCCAGCTCAGCACGCTGTAGACAGATTGGCAGAATTATCCACTCTGAATTATGTTGATTTGCGGCCTGGCTTTTATATCCGAGAATCCTCGCTTACTGGTGACGTAAAACTGCGTATAGTTTAGTGTCGTGTGCAAATCCATGCCTCTAGACGGGAGATGGGTAGGTTTGCGTGCCGTGTGCACATTGGTGTCGTGTGTAAATCCGGAATCTTAGTAATGGAGCAGGAATTTAAAGAATGCTTCATTACACAAGGTAATGGCTTTCAGACCATACAAGCGAGAGCGCTTACACTAACGATCGATTAGGCAGAAAAGATTCATGCATACCTTCTCAGAATCAAAATGCGAGCTTTTTAGAGAAGTCTGAGACTATTTGTAATTTCATAATTACGACTGACTGATTTTAACTTAAAAAAGTTTTACTAAATGAATTTAGTTTCGCTAGAGACTACTTAGCTTTAAAGTTCTTGTATCGTGGCGGTTCACGTACTGAAACACATTCGTGAGGACTTATGACTGCATAAGTTTGATGGCGTTCAACCAGTCCACAATTGCAGTTATTCAATACTATCGATATGGCAGCAACCCACCTTCGAGCGACTTTTAGGCAAAATTGAATTTTTGGTTTTTTATGCACAAGGCGTTTTCCTCTATAACTTTTGTCATTTGGAAAGCCCCGCTATTGGCTTTCCTACCATCACTTTGTCGGGATCACTCAATGCGCTCGACCAAATTGCGAGCCGCTGAGTTAATCCAAACTCTTTCTATGCGAGAAACCGGCCTTGGGCATGTGCATTGATTTTTATCAATTTTTGCTTATCGGCACTACACCGGCTTTGTCAAAATCGTCTATTTTGCCTTTTAGATGCAATGCATCGCTAAAATTTTATGCTCATACTTTCAAAGTATATTTTCGTGGCACTTTTTAAATTGGCTTTGGCGTACTTTTGAAAAATCATCAATTTTCAGGCCAAATTTCGACGCAGTTTTGAGAAATTATCTGCAAGTGAAATTTCGGCGTACTTTTGATAAATTAATTTTCAAACCACATTTCGACGCAGTTTTGAAAAATTATCTGCAAGTGAAATTTCGGCGTACTTTTGATAAATTAATTTTCAAGCCAAATTTCGACACTTTTTAAAAATATTATTTTTCTAAGTCCAATTTGTGGTACCTTTGAAAAAGTATTCATTGTTCATATTACATCGGTCTACCTCCGTGCCAAATTTGGTGCTTTTATCAAATAGTGCACAATAGGTTAGCTAATCCGCTGTACTAGAACATTTTATTCATATTAAAAGGGATTATAAAGACAGTATGAAATAAAATATTATACGATACACGTCCGGTAGGTCTCATTACAGTACTCGTTTATATCACTCGTACTGTAATAAGGCACCTACCTTACTTATAACGTAAATTATTATTATGTTCTATACATTTTTTTCATAGGACTAATAGCTTTTTGTTTATTGGAAGTTTGAAATGAGGGCGCGCTCGCGATTTTTCGCATTTTCTTGGTATGTATGGGTAATTCCTAAGAGAAAATTGTTTTAATGAAAATTGTAGAGTAGGAAGAACCTACAGCGTGGTTTTTATAATTTTTATTTTCGAACAATAGTTTACACTACATCGCGCCGCAAAGTCGGCATGTCATTTTCGATCGATAAAAGTTTTTTCGTTCCATTCGTCAGATTCGTTGTTCATGTCGTCCTGCACAAAGATTTTTGGGAATTCTGTACTGTTGTTGCAAACTTTACCGCCGCAGTTTTGGCATATAATGGAGAATTTCATTAGAGTGAATGCCGCAAAGTTAGAACTTTACGGCAACCAAGAGCTGTTCCGCATTTTTTTTTGCATTAGAGGCTATTAATTTTACTTTTATTAAGGTCGTCGGGTGCAGCTTTTCCTATGATGATTTTTTATTCTAGCTCACAATTTTTTCCTGATAGATTCCCATTTCTCCGAATCGTGAAGGTTTCCAAGACACATTTACACCTGAAGATACGTCCTGAAAGTGTGTTTCCAGGCCGCATCCGATGTCGGTGGAAGTGATGCAAGGTTCGCTTTTGATTTTGTAGTTGCTCTTACAAAACATTTATGACATAGCGAATTTAACTTTTCGTGTGCTTCATTTTCTTTATACACGGTGTTTCATGAGGAAACGGACATGCCTTAATAATGGAGGACACCAAGGGTAATCATAATCATCCATAGAAAAAGCTAGTTGGGCCCTCGTTGCTGAAACACAGAGTTTTACAGTTTTATGTATTTTGCCAAAATTTATTTTGCTTGTTACCTTCTAACTAAATAAGTTCATATTTAGCACATATAATACACTAG
Source organism: Rutpela maculata (assembly GCA_936432065.2). Lineage (NCBI taxonomy): Eukaryota > Metazoa > Arthropoda > Insecta > Coleoptera > Cerambycidae > Rutpela > Rutpela maculata. The sequence continues at coordinate 69,926,657 of OW386288.2, read as the reverse complement.
TGATCCTGAATAAGTACTTGTATCAGACATCAAAAAATCCAGGTCCTTGGAAAAAATATATTTCTGTTGTTCTTCAAGAAAAAAATACCCTGTACATGTTTTTTTAAAATTTCAATATCAAATTCTAAAAGTACATAAAAACTGAACAAAGTGGCTTCATTCCATTAAATAATGCAATGTGAAACTTTAGAAAATATCGATGAATCATACGCGCAAAAATGCTTCTACTATTAAATTAGGCATTTACTTTTTTGCTAGCAATAATTATTATGTTTTAATTAGGTACCAATTTTTATGGGGGTGGTAAAATCAATAGAAAAACAAATGTTAGAGGACACCGAATCAAGAATCTATTTCATTCCTCTCATTATTTAAAAACTAGTAATACAGCAACATAACATACCTATTAACAACAACGATAACTGCAATAACAATGTTGCATATCAATAAGCCACATAGTATAAAGATAACAACAAAATATTAACAGAATAATTGTGCCAAAAACAAAAATTCATAAAATGTATTTACAAATTAAACTTTCTATTAAGTTTTATGTTCAAAATGTCCTCCTCAGCTTCAGAACATTTTTTTAGTGCGGTTCACGAGACGACCGATTGATGTCATTATCACATCGGGGCTGCTTCTAATTTCTTTGTGGTATTCAACAATCCTTTGGGTTAATTGATTCCTGCAATTAGTGCTCACTCTTTAAGTTTCTCCATAAAATATCTGCTTGATTTATGGGTATTACCCCCATTTACACCAATTTACCCCCCAACCTTTCAATATGATGAAAATATAATCTAATTCCAGATTCCGTTAAAATACATACGTGTACCAAATTTCCGGTTCCAACGTGATCGTGTGCACAAAAAAAATACAGTTTATTTGAACAATAAACATTTTTAAAAAAGTTTTTGTCGCTACTATACTTTCACTGGATGTGGAAGTAAAATAATCTACATGGTTGAAATCCGAAGACCTTGTCTGACATACATGAGGACCTTCGTGACCAATCCATCTGTTTGGATATGTATCATTTAAATGGTTTCTAATTTGGTTGGAGAAATTCTGTAGGCCCCATCATGTTGAAAGAACATACCTCCGAAATTTACATTTCCTAAAAGATTCGGTAACGTATATTGTAAAAACCTTAATTTGAGACTTTTATCTACACTAACTTGCAAAAAGAATTATCAAAACAGACCAGAAATCTTACGCATGCGCGTAAGATTCAGATTCAGGAATTATGACCAATCGCCACCCTAATCCAAAAGTCAACTTGGACAAGTTTCTAAAGTTCACAGTTCACTGGTAGAAAGAAAGAAACTATTGTTTAAAGTTGTCCCACCATTTGTTTTTCTAATAGTTCTCATTTTGAAGTAAGGCTTACTATAATCAACAATGACAACTTAAAACAATGTTAGTTTTAGATTAATTTTTATTATGGTCACTTAAAGAGTGGACATTAACGGTAGATATCAATTAATTCAAAGAACGAAATGAGAAATAGTCCAGATGTGATAGAAAGATAAAATCGGCCATCTCGTGAACTGCATTAGAAAATGTACTGAAGCTCAGGAGGATATTTTTAATATAAAATTTAATTATAATTCTAATTTGTAAATACGTTTTATGACAATATCTGCATTTTTGTTTTTGGTGCAATTAATCTGTTGTTATCTTGTTACTATGTTTATTATTGATATGCAACTTTGTTATTACAGTTGTTATTGTTGTTAATAGGTATATTATGTTGTCGTATTAGTAGTTTTTAATAAATGAGAGGAGTGAAATAGATTCTTGATTCGGTGTCCTCTAACATCTGTGTTTCTATTAATTTTATCACCCCCATAAAAATTGGTAATTAAAACATAATAATTATTGCCGAAAAAATAGTAAATGCCTAACTTAATAGTGGAAGCATTTTTTGCGCGTATGATTCATCGATATTTTTTATTTAAAGCGTGGCAAAAAAATATAGAATCAATTTTTATGTAATTTTCAAATTCGATATTGAGATTTAAGAAAAACATATACAGGGTATTATTTTCTTAAAGAACAAGGGAAACATTTTTTTTCCAAGTCTGGACCTGGATTGTTTTTGTGTGTTATACAAGTGCTTATTCAGGATCAGTAGTGTATTATATGTGCTAAATATGAACTTATTATTCCACTCCTTTACAAAGTAACAAAAAAAAAAAGAAATTTTGGCAAGAATACATCAATTACCCTGTATTTCAGCAACGAGAGCCCAATTAGCTTTTTCTATAGATGATACCTCCGATATCCTCTATCTGCCAGTAAAGCATGTCCATTTTCTCATGAAACACCCTGTATAAAGCAAGAAAGACGTTTCTCTCGCGCTAGCGAGAAGTTCTGGAAAAACCTTTTTTCTTTAAAGATATTCAGAGATGCTTCCAAATGATCGTTGTTCTTCAAAGTGGTGGTGAATTTTGATTTGAAAAATTCAAGAATAGAGGCAGTGGTGTCGTACACACTGAAAGCGTGTAGAAACATGTGTTGGCGTTTATGACATCGTAGTATCAAAGGCTTGAGTAGTTTTTCGGCAATTTTTCATTTTGTGTTTTTTTTTTAACTGATTCGATTTATCACCTGACAGTTGTGTGCGTCACACAAGAAGATCGAGGTCCTCACCTACGATTACTATGAAATCGTAGTTTGAAGCATCTATAATCTCGGTATCGGCGCCTTCTTGAACTTGTGTGGCTTTTATGTTGGTTTGGTTCAAGTATTTCAGAAGCATTTTCATAAATTTATCCTTGTTTTTTTCGTTGGTTAGAAACTTCTCTTAAGTTATCGATACCACCATGGCTTCATTGAATGTGTAATCTCTTGTTGTTTTCTCCCTCTTCGTAGTTATTCGAACGATTTTTTTTTATTTTACTTTATTGATCTATTTTCATGGCGCATAAAAAAAAGAAACGTAACTTCCACTATTCACTCCGACAATTAGCTATCGTCTGAGTAAAATGTGAAAAAATGAGGCCGCATTCGATACCAATTGCATTGTACAGTGACCGTGCAATGAATGTAAAGCATTTCTTCTTTACTGTACAGTCACGCGTTGACATGCCGACTTTGCAGCGTGCGTAGTGCAAACTATTGTTTGAAAATAAAAGTTTAAAAAACGAAACTTGTGTTTTCCTTCTTCTTCTTCTTCTTCTTCGCATGCTGTCTCCATCACTGGGTGTTTTCCTGCTCTACAATTTTCATGTAGAGCAATTTTCTAGTAGGAATAACCTATATAGAGAAAAATGCGAAAAACCGCTAACCACGAACCGCGCCCTCATTTCAAACTTTCTTTCGAGATGAACAAAAAGCCATCAGTCCTACGGAAAAACGTATAGCATATAAAACATGAAAATTTTTACTCCCTTTAAAACGCCGTATTTGCTTTTATGTAGCTTCAATAAAAACCGAGATATTTGAAAAAAACGATTCAAGACGGCGGCAAACCCCCGGCTGCTTAACGTGCCGACAATTCACCAATACACTCACCAATCATCACCCCACTAAGTCTCAAAAGCTCGCTGATGTAGGGTGACTGTCGACCTCTTCAGACATACTGAGTGGAGTATACACAGATGGAAATAATGTTTTGATATTCAAGAATACATTGTTTCATAAAACCCCCCCAGATTCGTAACTTCATTATTTTTTGAGCTACGACTATGTTCGGTACATCAAATTGTAGATATTTTTAAGGCCTTTAAATATGCATACAGAGTGATTTAAAAAAAAAATTGAAAAAATTATTACGAAAAAAAATTAATTTCCTTGAATATTTTTCCTTCACCCTGTACATGAACTGTGTTAATGTTTTCTTATAAAGGTTTTAATTAGCTTCAATTTATGTTATTACGTCATATTCTTACGATTCCAAACTGATTTTTATTAAAATAACTGAAAAAAATCTAAATAATAAGTTTACGCTTTATTCGTAAAAGACATATCACAAACAATCCTCAACGTAACAAAACAGCAACAAGAAACAAAAGAAATAAATATTTTTAAAAATAAACTTTATTAAAATGTACTAAATAATAGGAAATTTCAAAATTTTTATTAAAAAATATATATTTTTTTAACCGTAAATTGAAGCTTATTATAAGAAAACATTAACACAGTTCATGTACAAGGTGAGGGAAAACAATATTCAAGGAAATTAATTTTTTTTCGTAATCATTTTTTCAAATTTTTTTTTTAAATCACTCTGTATGCACATTTAAAGGCCTTAAATATATCTACAATTTGATGTGCCGAACATGGTCGTAACTTAAAAAATAAAGAAGTTACGAGTCTGGGGAGTTTTAAGTGGCGGACCCTGTATACGCAAATGAAAAATTCTTCATATAAAACAAATACGTTTGTTTCAAAAATAATTTATCTTATCTTGTGACAATAGCTATTTGTATGACAAGGGAGAAAAGTGCATAATTTCCTCCCGCGGATAGTTTGATTAATATCCAAGGGAGGAAATGGCACTTTGCTCTTGTGAAATACATATGATTTTTTCTACGACTATTTACAGTGTTTTTTACATTGGTTTTACATATATTTTATTATATTTTCTTATGCATGACAATCAAAAAATGAAATATGTCAAAATGTCATAATAGGTATTTAGGTAAGTAAATATTATTAAAAATCAAAGTACATGGAACGTTGCTAAGGTTGCTTCTTGTTTTCAAAATAAACAAACTTCCAAAAAGTTTATAATAATGTATTCCGAATATGAAGATGAAGTTCCTCAAGATATTCTGGAAAAAGCAAACGTGGTTTCGTTAAATCTATTACCGTTAAAGTCTCGTGAAAAATATGAAAAAAAGTACCAGCTATTTAATTGTTGGATGGAGACTATGCAAATAAGAAAAATATGTGAAGAAGTGGTCCTATTTTACTTTTCCAAAAAATGCGCCGGTTTGAAGCCTTCAACATTATGGAGCAAATACAGCATGTTGCGATCTACACTCCAAATTAAAGACAATATCGACATTAAGTTTCCTAAATTAGTAGCTTTTTTAAAAAGGAAATCTGCTGGATATAAAGCCAAGAAAGCCAATACTTTTTTAAGGTTTTCAAGTCACATTTTAGGCAGTTGTCATAAGTGCATTTTCCTTTTTCAGGTCGTGCTTATATTTGGAATTGCTGGGGCATTCCGTAGCGATCAATTAGTTAATATGGTATTTGAGGATATCAATGAGAAAGGCGATGTTTTGGTGGTGAAAATACCTGACTCAAAAACTAATATCAAAAGGACATTTACAATAACAAATGAGATTTTAAACGGAGTATCTGTCTTGGATATGTATAGAAAATATCTGGACTGTAGGTCCCCTAAAACATGTCATTCTAGATTTTTTGTAACTTATGCTAAAGGGAAATGTACAAACCAGGTAATTGGAAAAAACGCAATTGCCAAAATTCCATACAGAATAGCAATATTTTTAAATTTGGATGATTCGAAAGGCTATACTGGTCACACTTTCCGCCGTACTTCAGCTACGTTATTAGTCAATGCAGGAAGTGACATTCTCACTCTAAAAAGACATGGGGGATGGCGAACAAACGTAGTAGCAGAAGGGTAATAAGATGATTCTATTTCTAAAAAGTGTGAGGTAGCCAGCCAAATAATTACGGGAGAAAGTATTACTTCAAGTATCAAAAAACGTTGTCTTGTTTTTGAAAATTTTGTTTCTACAAGTACTTCATCAGCGACCAAGACTTTGGAAAACAACAAACAGGAACTGATCTCCACCAGCAGAGCCAATATTTCTTCAGGGGGAATCTCCATTAGTAATTTAACTAATTGTACCATAAATTTTAACAATAATATTTAGTTACTGATGTTAATTTAAACCTTGATTTAAACTGTTTTCAATTTTTATAAATAAAAATAATTAATAAAAAATCTGTTTCAAAGAAAAGCATAATTATACATTTTCAGGAAGTTTGTGTATCAATAAAGGGAGTCTATACACTACTATTATAGCTATTTGAAGTTTTTACTTGTTTGCTTCCAGAGGGAGCCAAAGTATTTTCCTCCCTAGGGAGGCAAAGTATTTTCCTCCCGAGGGAGGAAAAGTACTACTTTGCTCCCTGAAATGAGGGAGCAAAATAGTATTTTCTATGTAGGGAGTAGAAAAAAGTATTTGTTTTGAATGAAGAATTTATTTATTTGCATATTCGTTGAAACAATGGATTCTCGATTCAAGAAATTATTTTTATCTATGTAGGAAGTATTCTACCATGCTATTTTATATACCCGTGTTATAAAAAATAAAAATTTTAAGTTCATCACAAGTTATTGCTTTTAATATATATTCGCAGTCGACAACCCCTGACTGAAACTTTTAATCGTTTCGTAACGGTCAATAACATTTTAAACTGAAATGATATATGACCTAATCTGCGAAAAGTTCGTTCGAGTCTATGGGATATTATATATTGCAGTTCCGATATCTTGTTCATTTTCGTATTTTTACGTTCTTAAAATCTGTTAGCTCCAAAATTATAATAATATATAGTTTATACAGTGCGTGTAATTGCGGACTGGGCATGTACTTCCACGTAGCGCGAGAGATATGACAACCCAGCTAACAACAAACTCGCCCGTCGGCGGCATAGATTAAAGAGTCGGCGTTCTCAGTTATTTCATTTCAGCCAGCTGGCACACGCGATGTTGCAATTCCCTATGCCCAGCCCGCCACTACAGACAGTGTATATAACATGACTATTTACAATCCCCTAGATTGGATATTATCCAATTTCAATAGAGAGTATTCTACCATGCTATTTTGCATATGTAATTTGAAATAAAAATGTTGGGTCTAACAGAAGTTACGACTGTAACTTTCATTCGTTTCGTTGGAGTCTTATTAAACATACTTCAATAACATTTTGAGTTAAATTGATATATCACTAAATCTACGTAAAATTCTTTCTAATCTGTGAGACACTCTATAATGTATATTGTACAGTTTCGATATCTTGTACAACTTCGTATTTTTGTGTGCTTAATCAAAACCTTAGTAATTATTGCACTAAAATTATAATAAAATGTATTTTATATAAAGATCTAGTTTATACGGCCCTCTCGATCGCTCTGAATGACGGATATGACCCTATTTTAATAGGTAGTATTCTGCCATGCTAATTTACATACGTGCCAAATTTTGAACAAAAATTTTAAATCTAAAAAATTCGTGTTTGATAGGTATTTGTATTCAGTAGCGTTCGACTGAATTCGTTTAGTAATAACCTTATTAAAAACACCTCAATAAGATTTTAAAGTAAAATCGATAAATATCTTAGTCTAAGTTTATTTGATTAGCAGTACTATGCCTAGCAGCGGTGCTTCGAGTTTCCGCTGCTAGGTAATGGTAGCCTTGATTTCTGTTTTTATTAGCCTCAATAGTTTTATTACTATTAGAGTAATAATAGTTACAGTAATAATACGTAGTAATAAATACCTTTCCAAATCATCTCCTAAAGGTCCTGATAAATCTCTGGTTGTTGTATTATATATATCTTTAATTTCCAAGTCATTCTTGTATCCCTGTTTGAAGAATGGAAGAACCCAACTGAAAAGAAACAAATAACTTATAGGAACTGTGAAAGTCAAAACCCTAATTATTTTATTGTAATAAACTGGGAATGAAAGATTTAACGTTTATTTTATAGAAATATATTTCACATTTAATCTTGGTTTAATTTTTTTTTCCAGTGGGCTGCTAGCACATTTCTCAGTTTTTGAATTGAATTTGAATTGGACTGATATAATTCCTTACAATACAGTTGTTTTATTCAAACGCAAAAATTTGTTAACTGTGCCTAGTATTTTTATTTTCAAATTCGTTACTTATGTAAAAAGTAATATATCCAGTTTTTTACAGTTAAACGAAAATCATGAGTATTCAACACGACATGGAAATGTATTAAAAATTCCTAGCCATAAAAATACATTTTTTAAGGATTCACCACACTACAACTTCATAGTTATGTACAATAAATTGCCTAGTTACTTAAAAGAAATCAACACAGTAAGAATTTTTAAAATAGAAGTAAGAAAATTTCTAGTCCAATCTACGTTTTACAGTGTAAGTGATTTTTTAAAATGAATAGTATGGTTTTTAAAAATATATGTTATAGTATTTGTTTTTAAAATATGTGTCTGTATATATATACATATATGCATATGTATGTGCAGGTACATACATATTTCGTTATCATGTTTTTTTTTATCCTGTATTTGACTACAAAAATATTATATTTTTTTATGCTTTTATTTATTAATTATTACCATTTATGCTTGTTTGACTTGCCATAATGTACATTCAATGTATCTCTGAATGGTTAATAAAGATCTATCTATCTATCTATCTATTTGGTTGAAACTGCAATTCTGAACAGGTTTTGCGCCCAAATAACGCCAGTTGGTAAAAATTACAAACTTACATTAATCTTTATAAAGTTACAACGATTTCAAACGTGAAAATAGCTTATGAAGTAGAAAAATATAAAATTCCATTATTTGATGAAACGAATTTTAGTAAATGGAAATTCCGGATGGAGATACTTCTGAATGAAATAGATTTACTTCTATACGTTGAAACATGGTATACAAATATGGTGCAGGTTCTGAAAACTGATGATGCGGTAATGCGAATGATGAACATGATGTAATCGAAAGTGCAAGTCACAGATAACACAGCTCGACAAAAAAAAATGGGCTGCGCTTTTGATCAGAACCATCTTATCCTATGTTTTTTGACATGCTGAAACCGATTCTGATATTAAAGAAAATCTACCGCATTAGTTTTTGTCTACCACCTCTTTAATTTCCCTAAATAGGTTAAAAAAAAAAGTCTTGTCCTAACATTCTGATGTAACTTTTCTGAAGTATTTTGACGCGCTGTAGCCAATTTTGCACAATTTTACTAATATCACCCCTTTTAATCCCCTAAAAGGGTAAAAAAAAAAGGTCTTGTCCTAAAGTTCTGATCTAATTTTTCTGAAGTATTTTGATGTGCTGAAGCTAATTTCGGGCAACAAAATTTCTATCGTGTCAGTTTAACTCTGCCACCCCTAGGAGATAAAAGGGACTTGTAGATGGAAACTGACACTATAAAAAAAAATACACTATATATAAAAAAAAAATTCTCCTTAGCCTCGACCATTCAAAAATCATCTCACTCCTAAAAGGAAACGTTCGAATCTAGTAATGTAAATAACTATTTGGGGCAGTATATCTGATATAAACTATCATCTTACAAGCACAAATTCTTTATATAGTTTGCAATATTTCTATTAACGAAACGTGTAGAAGATAATTTAGAAACTCTAAATTTCTGGCAATATAGTTGGTTTAAACTTTTATCAAGCCTATAATGCTAATATAATATGGTTAGTTTCAAATATAAAGAAAAATTCTCTTAGATTTTGCCCAACCATAACCACAATACAATCATTGTTATGGGTGGTTTTAACGCCAAAATCGGCTCCACACTGATATATGATCACTTGCACGCTGCTTGGTATCGAAGAACGAAACGAAAGGGAACAAAGGCTAATTCACTTCTGCTTAGACAATATCTATGGTTAATACCGCATCCAAACAACATCCACAGCACTTTTACACTTGAATTTAATTTGGAAGTAAATTCAGATTGATTATATTATGATAGGATAGGTGGCAATCTTCAAGTTTCGTAAAACTGTACCTGATACTGACTCTGGTTTAGACCACCAGCTGCTCACATCCACCTTCTTGTTGAAGGTGAAAACGTTTCGAAAGCAAATCAAAAACGTCAGCCTATCATAACTAGTGGGTCGACTTTTCGAAATAAATTATGAGAATATGTAAGTGAAGTTAACCCATCAACTCACGAAGATCCAAATTCCCAGTGGAATTCTCTAGAAGAGACCATCACACGAGCAGTAACGGAAACACAAAGCGAGAGACGTAGAAATGTAAAATAACCTTGGATCTTGGATAACTGCCGGATATCAACACTGCCTTAGAATAAGCGCAACATAGCAGATGTCTAAAATGTTCACGTCTGCAAGATGTCTGTAAAGAACTAGAGTCACATGCTAACCACAACAGTAGCAAAGATCTCTCTCAAACAGAAAGAGTGAAAGAGTGATTTCAGGTAAATTTAAACCTAAGACGTGGCTAATTAAGGAAAACATCGGTACTCTAAGAACTAGCAGATATCAGATTATTGAGATTTGGTGCCAATTCTATATAAAGCTGTTTGAAAGTGGCCATCCTGAGGTAGAATATGACTGGCAGAGGAGCTACGAACACGAACCTTCAATGCTTAAATCAAAAGTGGAGGTAGCTATACAAAAACTAAAAATTGGCAAAGCAGCTAGGATCGATAATATCACGGCTGAGGCACTTAACTTAATTAACCAAGATGGAATGGGGATCCTTCATTGAATATGCCAAAAAAATTGGGAAATAGGAATCTGGCCCAATGATTGAAGAACCTCGATCTTCGTACCAACACATGAGATATGTCTGTCATAGCTACAGAGTGCCGGCACTAATCCTACACGGTAGACAAGGTATTAAATAAATTAGAGAAGAATGAAATAACCAACATACTAGTAACTTTAAACAGTCCAAAGAGTATTAAAAACAAGCAACTAGTAAACTATGTGACTAAACTTCGCGAAAAGTGTTTTATTAATACTGAAAGTGACGTTTTTCTGGGTAGCAGAGAGTCAATAGAAATAGAATAGCAGTTTAAAGACATCAGCTGTGACAAATTAAACTCAGAAATGCGGATTCTTGAAAATAAACTTGAAAGCGGAAAAAGGTAACCAGGAAATGGTTGGTAGGTTTAAGACTTTCCAAATTTTCAGCAAGTGTTTTATAGCCCAAATTTCCCTGTGATACTACAGGATTTGCTGCAAGGCATCTAAGGTCAGTTGTATTACCGGACTGACATATGACACCCTTTGACCAATTAATATTGACGGGTATAGTTTCAAGGGGAACAATGACCACCATCCGTACACATTTAACTCTCTTCGCCATATCCGCCTGTCCAGAGAAAGAAACCACCAACCACAGTAACGCAAGAACAATAACAACACAAAGTATCTGAAATTAAGAAAAACTGTCCAAAAACTGTTTAAGATGACGTTCGTGGCGTAGACAAGGGAGTAATTGCCCCCCCCTTTGAATCCTTTAAGTAGCTTCCCGTAACTTGCGATGACGTGTGTCAGGAGCTCACAAAAGTAAAAAGAAGACTAAATAAATATTTTATTATATAATACGTTTTGTTTCTGTTCCATTCAATAACAGGATTTATGTTTCATTAATGATTTTTAATTAATTAAATAATTTACGCTCAGCAGCTCAATGAGTTAGTAAAATAACGTAGCAGGTCAAGTAAATAATAAAAATTAGGTCAGTCAGGTCGGGATTAAGTATCCCCCCTCCCCAGGGTTAATATCTGGACGTTCAAACTATTCTTTTAACCACCCGACTTGTTAGTTGAGCAAAATTTGGTGTAGCAAAAATATATCAAGACGCACAAAGATCAAATTTGATAACACTCTAGTTTTCTCCATCTTCCTTTACGCTTCTGAGACATGGACTATTCGGGAAGCAACGCATTGATGCTTTTGAGATGTAGGTCTGGAGACGTTTGTTGCTAATTCCCTGGACAGCACTTCGCATTAATACCTCGATTCTCCAAGAAATGCGTCCCCAAAACCAACTCTCCGGCGTCGTATTCTCTCGAATCCTCTCATATTTTACCACATCAACAGGAAAGAGAACAATATAGAACGGTTGAGAACGGCAGAGAAAATCAAGAGGAAAAGAGACGTTGAGCCGATGTCACCAAAGAGCTGGTGGAAGAAGCTTCAATAGACTGTGAGGCTAACAGGCCACCAGTTGTGCTATACAGCAAATGGAGACTAATTTAAATAATTCATGAATCACAAAACTTCGGGCAAGACGTGAATAAGAAAGGTTCTTTTGAAATTCTGGAAACTAAACTCAACAGCTGATGATGAATGTTTCTGAATAACATAATAATAAGAGTTTATTTCAACATTTGATAAAATTTTAGACGATTATAATTAATCATTAACGCTAAGATAAAGATTCAGACTTAAAAGTTTCACTTCACATCAAAATATATATTATTGGTTTGCATAAATGCAACGTATCAAGAAGTTCAAGATCAACCTAATCTAATTCATACTATATCACGAGGGCGTGAATAATTCTTCCTGGGTGATCGTGTTATTCACAACGGTCATACAACTTAATCGTTTATGCGGAAATCCAAAGTTTAAACTAACTAACACAACATTCTTTTTATTGACTTTAATCCAGTACGTACGAGATATACTGACGATGTAATTCGGGTCTTCCTGTTTGAAGTTGATGGAGAAATTCCATTATTTGTTATTCATAATCATAATTTACCCGCATTGACGTCAGATGATCAAATAATACAATTGAAGATGCACTACTTTGAATATTAATGCACCGAATTTAGGTAATCACATGTAATGGTATTAAGTGGGACAAGGTTTATATTTTATTCTAAGTCTTTTTTTTTAGTCTAAGAACTTTAGCACACTAAATAATTTATTTTAAAATCTAGAAATATATCCTATTCCTTTAATTTCCATTCTATGTTAATAAAAATGTAATTGCAAATCCTTAGAATGTCATAAATCGTTCATAAATCTTCTTGAATTCTATATAAAAGCAGTCCAAATATCACACAAAAATATTTATATGAAAATATATATTCTTGTGGACTCCGAAGTCAGTTACTTAAATGATCATTTGTAAAGTTTTATTTGACCAACATATGCCAATAAAAACTCTGAGAATTTACAAAAAAGCACCACGGTTGTCCGAAAATATGAGATTTATGATGTATTTAAAGGAAAGAGCGAAAATTGCTTTTAGGAGAACCAAGCTACCGCAACATTGTAACTATTATAAACAAATAGGTAACGTAACAACACATATACTTAGCGAAAAGGGAGCTCACTTTAATTATATAGCTGCTAATATAAATTATAAGCAATTGTGGAGGGAACTCAAATTATTAAATATATCTACAAGAGCTAAATAGTTACCGCAAATAATGGAGGACACTGAAGCAATCAACAATTATTTAGCCATCATTCCAAAGATTAGTGAAGGAGTAGTTCGTCTTCTGGCGTCGGTGATAGGCCTCGATAGTGGAAATAGACCGACGTTAAATAAAAAAAAAATTACTTATGTAAATCTGACGGTTTAACGTCATTACTAATAAAGCTTTGTTTTCCTTAATGGGCTTGTTATCGATAATTATTTTTTCGTCATTTTTTTATGGCATTCAATAGAATTCGATCATCTAGATAAGCTGTTAAAATTTCAGCTTCATAAATATATCCAATCATTAGATATTCAATGTTAAAGATTGAGTTCCAGTACAAAGCGCTTCGCCGACTCGTGACGTCATTCTGTATAAACACTACTCATTTTAAACCAGCAAGAAGATAAAACAGATAAAATTTAACAATCAAACGCCGTTTCTATAGAGAAACACAATAACTCCCGCTTGGAGCATGTGCATCATATAACTACATAACCTCAGTTGTTATGTTTTTTAGGTTTATTCTCATTTTTAATGTTTGTATACTCATTTTTAGCTTGGAGCCAAACTGACTCCAAGCAAATATTTAAAAATTCACGCAAATAATTTTTCAATTTTGTTGATTGATACAAATAGACTGCTAATTATAGGTTAGATTCCTAACCTGCAAAAAGTGATAAACTATTTAAAACTTCATAAACATTACATTGAACTAGATTTTGGTTGAAAGAACAGGAACCAGGCAGAAATCTTAATAATAGCTCCCGTATAATACTTGTAAATCTTAAGAAATATATATTTTTGAGGTTAGCTGTGAAGTCACATTAAATCTCGACTGTCGCCTGATCAGCATCTGCAAAGTGACGTCACGCGAAGCTCCGCCCCGTTTTCGCGCGGTCCAACTTTGGTAATTGATTTAATGTCCTACAAGTCTGTTATTTTACAATAACCACCCTATTTTGAGATACATTAAATGAAAAATAATGCCCTAGGGCGTTATGGATATCTATAACGCCCTAGGGCATTATAAAATTATAATACAACCCAAAACAAGCAAATTATGATCGCGTTATAGACAAACAAAATGCGTTGCTATGTAACGGCGGCATTTACAAACAATTTTGATTTTTACCCTCTTTTAAATCAAATCGTTCTGAACATAATAGATGTCAAATTAATAAATCGTAAATGTCAAAAAAAATTCGAACTAAATAACAGACTTGCAGGACATTAAACGTTGAAGGCACCACGGGTCGACGTACACTCCCTCGGGCCAGAGGCCCTCGGGATTGTACACTGCCGACCTCGGTGCGTTATTATCCTTATAACACCCTTGGTACCTTAATAACTATAATCGTCCTAATAAAAATCAAAACATTTGGAAATCGCCTTAAAAAGTGTTCTACTTTCGATTTCTAAAATAGAAAAAAATGCTGAATGGGACTATTGTTGCCTATTGAACATTATCTATTCGATTATTTTACAGGGAAAATATCCTTCAACTTGTAAGAAAGCTATAGTAACCCATGTTCTTAAAGTAGCCCCTCCAAATGTTTTTTCTGAATTTAGATCAATAAGTGTTTTACCTGTTCTTTCTAAACTTGTCGAAAAAATTATAGAGATGCAACTGGGGGAACATGTCGACAAATGCGATATTTTCCTTCAGCATAGTTAGGTTTTAGGCCAGGTTATAAGCTGCTCAACGGTGCTGTTAACTATTACTGATGAATTGAATTATTTCACGCAACGACATTGGTACTGCTTGACTTCAATAGATCCATTGACACAATATAATAGATCATAAAATACTCATAGAAATATTGAGATCAAGTGGTGGACACACACTAGTTTACTATCCAAATTTCAATAGGATGAGATTTTTTTCTTCTTAAATTATCATGCTTATAAGAAATATGAACGTCCAGAAAAACGGACGGATATTAACTATATTATGATAGGAACTCGGTGGGTCAATAATCTTAAAGCTCTGTAAAAGTCTACTTGGTACTGATTTAGAATCAGATCACCAGCTGCTTATGTGTTCTTTTTGGTTAAAGCTGAAAGTGAGTTAAAGGTAAATATAAAAACAATTGCCCATCATAAATGTTGGTCCACACTTTGAGAATACGGAATGACAAAAATCCGAATACCCTGTGGAAATCCCCTAAATCGGATAAGCAGCAACTATAATACAAAGGAACGCGCGTAGAATTGTGAAACAACCCCGAATAACACCCGAAACCCCAATTGAAGTATAAACTAGAAAAACTTCAAGGCACTAGGTGTCACACTGCTTTTAAATCAGAAGAGTATAACAGGCATACAATTCAGACAAAGACATAAGAGTTCTTATCTGCGAAACGTCTAGGAAGAATTGGAGTATGAAAATCTCAGCAACCAAAATATTACTAAACAACAAACTCTCGTAACAATCGGTTAATTTTGTTGACAATGTAATATAACTTGTCGTGATCTACAGTACGGTAGAGCTTCTAATTAATTTTTTAACTCCTACCCCCATCATTACATTTTCTAGAAGAAACACTCCATCTTATGCTGGTATCAATTTGATAGCCATATCTGAAAGGACCCTGGATCTGACCTTATGTAAAAGTGGTTTGAATTAAATATCATATGTATGTTATACTTAAAACGATGTTGATTAAAAGTCTCAATGGGCCCAACTCCCTAAAGTTAAAGGTTTCCAATATATTCAAGTATGAAGTTTGAAAAATGGAGCTGGCAAGGGCAGCATGCTCGTAATCTATGCTGTTCTTGTGATAGCCTAGTATGGGCTGGAGGTTCAAGGCATATTCCTAATGAGCATGAAGAGAAAATTTAAATTCTAATTCATTTAAGGGAGAATATAAAATTTTCCTCCGGCTGAATACAATAAAAATTCTTGGATATGCTTGAATTGTAACCGTATTGCTGACGGTGAAATTGTAGCCTTGCAACACGAAGAGGACTGTCTTCAACCAAATGTTTTCAAACAAACTTTTAGCAGTACATGCATGATGTAATGCTGCTGAAAATCATCATCATATATAAATATTACACACTTTTACTTAAAGTCAGATGCGGTGTCCCTTAACCAAAATCGTTAAAGCCGTTTTAGAAAAGAAAAATAGTTTAACCTCCTAGATCCCAACTCAAATCCTACCCAGAGCCCCTCTAACTGCACTTTCTGGGAGTAACTAGTTATGCCATCGCATACTAGTACTAAGGAAGTTAGCTATATGTTTTTGTATCAAGATTTCATTCTTTCTCTACCGCCTGCAGTCTCCCACCCTGCATTCTCAGGAGCAGCTAGTTATACCACCTCATACTGGTAGTAAGAAAGTGTCCATGTGTTTAGTTTCATTAAAATCATCGTTTTTAGGGCAAGAAATATTTTTCACTTTTTTGGTCGGTTTTTGAGAGTTCACTACCCCCAAATATGGGTTAGGACTGATTCTTCAATTTGGCCTAGAGGTATTCTGAACACGTATACAAAGTGGTTTGAACTCTAGGTGCGACCAAAGATGACAAAAAGTTCCAAATTCACTTTTTGTTTCAGGTGAAAACGTGTATATCCATCAAAAACTCAAAATTTAATTTTTGCATGGTTGCTGTATTTTCCCTTATATGAGAAAGTAAATAATGCACATCAGAATTACAACATAGCAAAAAGCATCTCGCTTTTTTGTGTTCAAGTTCTATGAAGTATGACATAGTAGCCATATAACAAGTTAGTTTTGTAACAATATTTATAGAATTATATAGGTGAAATATTACCACACCAATCTAATTTGAGATTTACTGAATCTGGTTTATCTAAATGAATGAGATTAGTTAAGATCATAATAAAGTTACGGTAAAAATATAATAAAACAATGATAATAATAAATATTTTTATAATATGTAATAACTTTTTAAACTAATCCACAAATTTTCCAATAAAAAAAATGAGAGCTTTTTATCGAGATTGTGGAGAATATATTATTTTGAGGAAACAGACTTTTTTTACTGCTCATCCGAAAATCAAGCATAAACATTTTAGTAGTAGGTAGTGTCATTATTTACTGGCTTACTTATTTCATACACTGCCCAAAAGGTGCTAGACCCAGCTACAGGGCAGGCGGTTTCTGACATGTGAACAAAAATTGTGAATACAAAAGAAACTAAGTCAAAGTAGACAGAAACTAACCTTAAAAATTAAGATCATATGTATTCATATACAATTCACAATATGCACAAGAAAAAAAACTAATGGAATAAGATAAAACAAGGCACATATTTTGTAAATATCTAATGAACACAAAGAAAGCTTCGAGGCCTTCACAGCATTGTATATATTTTTTAAATCAACAAATATAAGTCTATAAGTCAAATAATTTTTTAGGTTAAACTTGTCACCTTGGTGATAATTGCTCCTGTGTAGTTCTAACCTATCATACCGTGGCCCCCCTACCCTGTCTATGTTTCCATGAAGTCGTCAAGATGGACCCCTTGACGTGAAATGAGTGTCCCCGTTATATATCCCTGTGATAGTACTTGTGTCTGTGTGTGTGCGCATACACGTACGTGTATTGCATGCATACTTTACACTTTCATATATATATATAGCTTTGGTTAGGTTAATAGTAGGCAATAACAGGGTTGAATATATGCTGGAAGAATTTTGTTTGCATGTGTCACGAGTGTGCAAGAGCTACTGGCTGATGGTTTCATCCAAAGCCAAGAGGAGAGAAAAAAAATAAATACAAAGAAAGCAATTAAATATGTTATTATTACCACAGTAAGGTGATTTCTGCAAATTTTTACGAATGAGAACAAATTTTAATACATTTGTCCGTAGTGTAAAAAGGTAAAATTCAGTAATGTAATGAAAAGTTGGTTTGGGAATGTAAAAGTTTAATTTGGAGACCAATTCTTTTACATCAATAATATTATTAATGAACTTGATCAACAAAATTTGTATATATGCACTCACGTCAAGGGTTCAAAAATACCGAAATTTGTTGAATTTGCATTGAACTGATTCTAGATTGTTAATACGTGCATTGAAGTGAGACCAAAAAATTGAGGCGTATTCGAGCTTTGATCTGACAACAACAATAGAAAATCTTAAGTGTGTTGATATTCGAAAAATCACGCGAACTTCTAACTATAAATTCATACTAACTGCTAGCTTCACACACATGATGTTGAAATGGTATGAAAATTAAATAAAAGACACTTGTCAATGACAATCTACGTACCGCAGCCTGTTAGGCCTATGCTATACAATACTATTAATTCGTATGATAATGAAGATTATTTGTGCGTGTAAAATATAACAGCGTTTTTGCAGTTTAGTGGAAGTTTGTACTTAGTGTAATAATCCACCAATTATTAATTTTTTGTATGTTTTATTGTATGGTAAGTGAATACAATCCTCTATGCTATCGATCCTGCAGAAAAGCCGTAGTTCATCAATGTATATTAAATATCTGAATTTATCTAAATTATCTGCAATGTCATTAACAAACATAATAAAAAATAATGAACAAAGGATTGACCCTTGCGGAACTCCAGAGGTAGAAATGTATTCGACAGATTTGAAATTATTAAATGTAATGTATTGATGTCTGTTAGACAGATATGATCGGACAAAGATATATCAAATTCTCAGAAAATTCGATATGAAAATATTCATTTAACAGCAAGGCATATTAATGCAACTAATGCGTAAAGTAAGACATTTTTATAAGCATTACAGGCTCTAAGAGCCACGAGTGTTAACCCTCAAGTACTCTGGTGACCTGCAGGACCTGCAGGACTCCACTAGAGCAGTTAAGGGTTAAAATGAGACTTTAAGCAAAAGGTTGCATACATATTTTTTTCTAAAAATGCTCAGATGTGGATGCATCAAAATAATCTGCATATGCATAAAGTAAGTTTACTTTTCTCACTTGTGTTACAATGTACAGAATAGCCGTTTTACACACCGTTAGGAGTATGTAAAATCAATACTTTACGCATTTTTGTAGAAAAATATACTGGAGAAACTAGAGGAAATTTGAAAAATAAATGGACAAACTCATTTAAATATAATCACGACAGACAATACGAAGTACGTGGGAGGAGGAATACTAGATTTTACACCTGTTTATGTGCAGATCGGTTTCCCAGATATTTCGCTTCGTGCATACAATGTTCGGAAGCTCATATTTATATGAACAATGGAAGAATTACAAAATTTTAGAGTTCAAAATTAACCAGACAGAATTTAACTAATTTCAATTTTGAAAAGTACATCAGTTTGACATTGCAATAAATGTTGCTGATATGTTTCTAATAAACGATGCCAAGTGCCCAATAAGGAATAATTATTTTTCACACCTGTATTAAGGAATTATGATTTTATTGGTTTTATCTTTTATATCTCTTTTATTCTAAATAAATATTTGTTTTGAAACATTCTTAATTTTAAAAAAGTAAAGATAATAAAATGGGTGTTTGGTACATCGACAGAAAGTTTTAAGAAGGTGGCAGAGGGGGTGATTTAGAAACTATTTAACTGTATTTACCATTATACAAAGTACTACAGATTTTGAAATATCAGCCTTTTTAGATATTATAGTTTATTATTGCTGTTTTAAGCAATATCATTGCACTATTGATAAGTTGTATTGGCATTATTTTTTTTTTGTAATCTCCAGTAGGTATTACCTCAAAATAATATAAAAAAGAGTTTGAAATGTGATTAAAAACAATTCTGCATACAAAATAAAATGGTTAGATGCGTTTCTGTAGAATTAAATTTGAAATTTACAGGGCATTTTCTCAAAAATAGCGCACAAAAAATACATTTAAAGAACTTTAAAAACTTTTTTGTTCTCCTTTCCAATGATGTATGAATGCTAGTAGATTAAAAACGTATGTATATATTCCCGTGGGCAGTAAAATTTTATTAGGGAGGAAATTAAGCATAGCGTTTGAATATCCGTCTATTAGGATGTTTAGAATTAATGAGACAAAAAACAATTAATAACAATGCAATGCTTTTATATTCAAAATATAAACAATATAAAATAAACACCGTTTCTAATACATACATATATTCTTCTCACTTCGGTGGTGGTGATGCCCAATCATATTTTCTCCTTAATTCTGCATTGTTAATTCTCTTGATGAGATAGTCGCTGACAGTTATTTCTCTAGGATTTTATTATTTAGCAGTGGTGAATTAAATTAAACACAAACGAATCTAATTACGCAGTTTTTAATAATTTTCAATAGTGTTCGTAAAATGACTTACCAGAACTAACTAAGACTGTGTATAGAGGACTAACTTAGATTTTATTTTTTTCATGCGTTCTGCTTAGTCAATAATTTAGTTTACAGTATCTCGTTACACAGATTAGGAAAACTGCGTAACACGGTTGATGTAATTTTTGTGAATAATTCCAACACACCCCCTCAAAAGTTTATCAACTTATAACATAAGCTGATACAAACATAAACAAAATTTTAACTAATTACTGCGTTTTACGAGGATTTTAACATGGTCAGCATTTGCTGCAAGGGCTAGGGAAAACAATTCAAAAACCTAGTCAAACCATTCTAAATTAACTTATAATAATACCATACAGGAATATAATATATTTCAAACAATTTGCTAAATGATTTTCATCCAGTAATCCCAGCTTGCACCGCAACTCCTTGAAACGCGGGGCAGGCAGCGACTTGGTGAACAGATCAGCCTCCTGGTTACCTGTGGAAACATATTGCAGGCAGATTATCTTGTTCTTTATTTGCTCTCGCGTAAAATGATACTTATATCTGATATGTTTTGAGCGTTTGTGACTTGTCGGATTAGTTGCAGAGCTTCTTTTACCGCTTCAAATAAGACCCTATACTCTGCTTCGGTTGACGATGCTGCAACTAAATTCTGCCGTTTTCTATTCCAAGTTACTATACAATTATCAAACATTTTAAACACATACCTTGTTGTGCTTCGTCGGTCAGTTTCATCAGTTGCCCAATCTGCATCAACATATCCAATTAATTCCTCTGCAAAGTCACATTTCTTATAAGTCAATTTTATGTTTATTGTACCTTTTACATATCTTTAAACACGCTTCAAGCATTGCCATAATTCCTTGTTTGATTTATTTTGATATTTACTCAATATATTTAGTGCGGTACATAAATCTGGACGTGTACAAAGCATTGCATATAGTAAACAACCAATTAAATTTCGACAGGGTGCGCCGCTGTCTTCATCTGACTCTAAAGCTTCATAGTTTAATTTAGTTGATAACAGTGTACTTACTGCATTACACTCGCTCATATTGTATTTTCTTAAGACAGATTTTAAGTATGCACTTTGGTCTAAAGAAATTTCACGTTCCGTTCTCTGTATCCTAATACCAAGAAAGAAATTTATTTCTTTTAAATCAACCATTTGAAATTTAAAAAACGTTTAAAAGCATCCATTGTGTCTGTTTCTCGCGTTACAATTACTATGTCATCTACGTATAAAATAACATAGATCAGTGATCGACAGAAGAAGTTATGAAACCGTGCTGTTTCAGGGTTTTATCAAAACACTCATTCCAACAACGAGCCGATTGTTTTAGACCGTACAATGATTTGCTGAGTTTGCATACTATGTTTTCATGTTTAATGTTTATGCCGTCTGGTACTTCCATAAATATATTCTCTTTTAAATCACCATTTAGAAAAGCTGTCTTTACATCCATTTGATGAATTAACAGTGTATATTGATTAGCAAAAGCTAACAGACATCGAAAAGTACTAATTCGCGCTACCGGCGCAAATGTTTCAAAATAATCTAATTCATATAATTGATTGAAACCCCGAGCTACCAAACGTGCTTTATACCTTGTTAGATTTCCATTCTCATCATGTTTTATTGTAAACACCCATTTACTATCAGCAATATTTATATTCTTAGGCTTTTGCACCAACGTCCAAGTTTTATTTTGTATTAAAGAGTTAAGTTCCTCCTCAACTACTTTTTCCCACTTGACCCTGTTTTGATTTTTAGCTATTTCTTGATAACATGTGGGAATTACTTCATCTAAAACTTGAATGTTCAATATATTATAATTGTTTATTTCTAAATCATGATCTTTATATGAAATTGGAGATTTTGTTTTGAGCCTTTCGCTCCAGCTCACATCCTGTATTTCATCTTTTTTCTCACCTTGGAGGGAGAAGGAGAAGACAGATTTCTATCATATGGTTCAGGGATGTCTCATATGTGAGATGTTTGACCTTGCCCTTCTGACTCTAGAGTACTTATATTATTTGGAATACATTTATCAGTGACACCTTGTTTATTCAGGGTTTGACTGTATTTATTATTTATTTTATCTGTTTTACCAGGATGGATTTCTTTTACTTATTTTTCACCAGCACCCCCTGTTGCTGAGATCTCTTCAGTACTTGACTCCAGTACTTGAATTTTGTACCAAAGTATCCGTATTTTCCCCAATATCTGTCAATTTCGATCGTGTCATCAAGTTTCTTTCTTGATGTTTTAAACTGTAATTCGTCGAAAATTACGTCACGAGCTGCAATAAATTTTCGCGTATTTGCAATATAGATTTTGTATGCATTAGGCACATACCCTACAAGAATTCCTTTTATTGATTTATCATCAAATTTATACTTTCTTGTTTTATTATGCACATATGCAGTGCAACCGAATACCCACAATTCGTACGGTGTCTTTTCTATTTTAATCGCTTATGATAGGATAATATTTACTAGTAGGTAGCATTTTACACTGCTTCGCCCCAGAAGCGCTTATTTAAACCTGCACTGTGCACCATTGCACGTGCCTTCTCTGTCAATGTCTGATTCATATGCTCCGCCACAGAATTTTTTTGCGGAGTGTACGGCACCGTCAAATGATACGTGATCCCCTTTTGGTTACAAAATTCTTTCATCTCTCCAGATAAATATTCACCTCCGTTATCACAATATAAATAGACCACTTTTAAATTAAAATGAGACTCACTTTTCTCTACATAGTCTTTAAAATAGGTAATTACTTCTGATTTATGAGCCATCAGATATGTTACCGTATAGTGAGTATATTCGTCAATAAAATTTACAAAATAATTTTTTTCGTCAATTGTGGGTGGAGTTATCGGACCACACACGTCCGAATGTACAATATACAATGGTCTTTGAATGTGATTTTTATTTTTAACTTTAGCGAACGGAAGCCGTGTTTGTTTACTATTTATACAACATTCACACAATGAATTTAGGGGATTAATTTCTTTTAGATAATTGCGATCTTCGGCTAGTACTTTTACTTTTATTTGAGTAAATTTATTTTTACTTATGTGGCCTAACCATTCATGCCATAGCTTATCTTTATTTTTCTGGTCTAATTATAGCCGGCTGACCATTTATTTGCATTAATGACGCATTTTGAACAGTAAAATGTAAAATATACAAATCGTTCATGCGTTTACCTGTTAATATGGTCTTCTGGCCAATTTTGATGATTACTTCACCATTATGATTAAAAATCACGGAAGCCCCAGTCTGTTGCATTCTTCTTACTGCCAGGAGATTCAACGGGACCTCTTGAGCATAAAGGACTCCTTGCAGGACTCCAACATGGCCCAAGTTAGTGACTATTTCAATGTTGCCTACGTGTGTTGCCCAAATACACTCTTCCTTTTTCGCAACCGCAATTTTTATCGGTTCCTTCAATTGCTCGTAGTCCTTGTAGAATCTGAGGTCGTTTACGAGGATTTCTGTTGCTCCAGAATCCAATACAAATTTTAATTTTCCTTCGAGCTGTTCACTTTGTTCTTCAGTATACATCATGAAAGCGAAACCATCCTCCCTGTCTTTAGAGGGTATCGCAACAGTCATCATTCCAGGAGTGCCCTCAGATCTGCGGGATTGTTCATGCCTTTTTGGTTGGCGATGTTCCTGTCTTTTCAGTTCCTGCTTATAATAATAGCAGTCCTTCTTCACATGGTTTCTGCGACCACAAAAATAACATTTTTGTTCAGTTTTAAATGTAGGTTTTGTATATGGTTTACGAAAATTATTTCCTTTATTTATTTGCTTGCGTTTCTTTGAATATTTATTTACTGGTTGAAATTGTAGTGCTTTCATACTTGTATCGGTACTGTCTTTCTTTAATTGTAGTGCTTTCATACTTGTATCGGTACTGTCTTTCTTTAATTTTTGTTCGTGTTCCAGTAGCAACTTCTTAACAAAAGCTAAAGTGAGACGATCATCAGACATTGTTTTTATTGCTGTCACTACGCCATCGTATGAGTGAGGCAGTTTGTTTAATAAATACCATACTTTCATCTCGTTTACACTATTTCCGCATACAATAAGGTCTCTTATCATTTCATCCAAGTCGACGAAATGTTCTTCAAAGGTATCTGAGGTCGTAATTTATAATTAAACGGTTTATCCTAGACATTTAACTGCGTGGCAAGATTTTTACAGGCGTAGGTGGAGTCGAATTTTTTAAGAATTTGGCTAGCTGTCGCACCATCTGGTATTTCACCTAACATCGAATCTTCAATATTTTCGATGATTTGTCCTTTTGCAAATCTCTCCCAGTTCTTCCATTCATCTGTCAGGATTTCTGGCGGTTCGTCATCTAACACAGTTAACGCCGCTTCCTGTTCAACGATAGTATGTAATCGGTATTTCCACACTAAATAGTTATCACCATTAAAGGGCTTAATGTTTCTTTTTGTAAGTTTTTCACTGGACATTTTTGTTTTTCAGTTTTCGCACTTCAAACTTTCACTTAATTAGTACTTTTTAACTAACACTGTACATGGGCCCATAACCTCTAGGATTTTATTATTTAGCAGTGGTGAATTAAATTAAACACAAACGAATCTAATTACGCAGTTTTTAATATTTTCAATATTGTTCGTACAATGGCTTACAGAGAACTAACTAAGAGTGTGTATAGAGGACTAATTTAGATTTTATTTTTCATGCGTTGTGCTTAGTCAATAATTTATAGTTTACAGTATCTCGTTACACAGATTAGGAAGACTGCGTAACATAGTTGATGTAATTTTTGTAAATAATTCCAACAATTTCAATCTCGTAAACAGGATCTTTAGTTTAAAAGGTCTTTTGTAGTTGTTTCCCAGGATTCTAAGACTTTTTGCAAAGCTTGTGATTTTCCTGGGAGCTAATTTCCCTATGTCTTCAGGTGTTAATTCCTGTTTTAGGTACTTTAGCCTAATGCGGATTAGTACCTTGCATTCACAAAGTATATGTTTCGCAGTCTCAGTTGCAGCTTTACAGTATCTGCATTTGTCGTCTTCTGCCATGCCCATGTTCTTGATATGATATCTTAAGGGGCAGTGGCCAGTTAGAAGGCCTGTAATCAGCCTTAGGTCGGACTTTTCAAGTTCTACAAGCCTTGTGGCATTCCTTGTTGAGTAGGTTATAAACCTTTTCGCTTGTCTTTGGCCTGGAGTATTCCTCCAGTAGGACTTCTTTTGTTCCTTTTCCCATTTTTGGGCCTCCGTTATGTGGTCCTTAGATAGCCTTTTCATGCGAGGCTATCAGCCAATTCGTTGCATTCTATTTGCTCATGCCCTGGCACCCACATCAAGGTAACCTTGTTGTTTTTGCCAGTTGCTTCAGGGATTGTCTGCAATCCCAGGCAATTTTAGACTCGAAGGTATAGGACCTGAGAGCCTTTAGTGCTGCCTGGCTATCTGGAAGTATATAGATCTTTGACCTTCGAGTGCCTCTATTTAGGCATTCCTGGGCACACTGATCTATAGCATAGATTTCTGCCTGGAAGATAGTTGGGCTGCTGTAGATTGTTGAAGGCCTGGCCCTGGGTTGGCATTTCTTCACCTCGACTTAAAAGGTCTTTTGTGAATTGGTTGGGGTGTTACCAAGCGCTTTAGATGGCCTGCATTTACGCCCTGCTACACCCACACCAACCCCTTCGTCCATCTCGGATTCATCTGTCTACCAGATTATGTGACTCTTTCTCCAACCGTAGTACTTCGACCCTGCTCGCCTGACGGCTTTCAATCAGCATATCAAACGGGCAGTCACAGTTATGCTTGATTGGCATTGAATCCATGGGTTTGGTCATGGATTCGAATTGGATTAGCTCCAGAATCCCCAGACGTGAAAGTCAAGGAGTTCCAAATCTGGAGACTTTGCTATAGCGCCCTGTATGGTAATCATGTAGTCAGTCATATAGATTCTAAATGACTCTTTCTACCAAACACCCTGTAAATTTAAAGTAGTTCTAAAACACGTCTCATTTTACATATTACATTTACATTTTTAATATTGAAATCATTAGATTAGCCTTAGCATAATACAAAACCGATTATGCAACACTTGTACGTTTAGACTGACATGCCTCGTATAGACAATAGACATAGTCTAGACGCGAGGTGATTATAAATGAGTTTATTTATTATTATTTACACTATATACCCATTCAACTTGAAACTAAACATGTTTCCACAGAAGGTAGGATTGCCAAATGCAAAATAAAGAACTCGTTTGGGTCAAAATTTTGCACTACGGTAGCCGTAGAGAAAATAGTTAATTTTTTGTAAAGCTATCTTATTCTTCTGGAACCTCTCAATTTTGATGATACTGTCAGATGCGGTATCTAGCAAGATGTTGTGACTAAGAAATAACAACCTTATCCACTTCAGCTACATATCAGCTTTACCGAATCACTTTAAAATTCCCTACAATTTTTCGCGTTATCATATAAATGTTTGTTGTTACGAAACGCGCCGACACTTTTTCATGTCAATAAACAAGCATATAACACAGTAAGGAACATTTTCTGTCCCACTTTCGTGTTATATTTGAAAAAATATTACAAAATTAAAACTGTGAAAATTGTTTAGATATTTATTTTGACAAGTTGACAATTGTCACATCGTTGTTACGATAAAACAAACACTATAACATTTACAAATTGTACAAATGTTCACTTTATGTAATAGTGTGTCTCATTATGTACGTTTTTATATAATTTTGTGTTCATGAAATTGCTACTAAAGTCTACAATTTGTAGTCTATCTGTACCGGAATATTTTCATAGGGAAGTTATCGAATATTTCCCGTCCTTAAAATCCAGAAATTATTCATGAAATCAAGATTGTATTGGCTGTCAATAAGATAACGCGATGTATTTTAATCATGCGACAGATGAGGACGATTCTCATAGCACTTTTATAACAACAAACATTTGTAAACTTTTTCAAGTTCTATCAAATAGGAGACATCACAAGAAATAAATTATTAATTTATATTTCATACAACGCCTTGAACTACTCTGCAAAGGGGTCTGCAGACGATGCAACCAACCGACCAACCAACCTTCTCGGTACACTTTGAAAATTGCCATGCCAACTCATAAAAATTAACTGATCTGCTGGAATTCCATCGTCTTCAAAGCGTACTGACAATGTTGACTCTAGCAGACCAGCTCACTTTTACGAGTTCGCATGGCAATCTTTAAAGTGTACCGAGAAGGTCGGTCGGTTGGTTAGTTGGATCGTCTGTCTTTAGATACCACTGCGCTGCAGTTATTTGCGGTGCGGCGGGGTTATACAATAACAGATTATACAATCTTGCCATGTGTCAAAACAGAATGCTAAAAATAATTTTCAAAAAAGATAAAATATACTCCACTAATTTACTACGTAAATTAGGCTAAATCACGTTGGGTGGCTAGCAAACTTGGACATATTGTCCATTGTGTACTGGGTTCGATTCCCAGCTCCGACACTGGCAATGTTGGTGGGTGATTGATGTGTGTTTGCATTTTTTTTTTCAAATATGCAACCCTTTCTGAACAGTTTTAGCTTTGAATTTGGAATCTAATATGGTACGGTGTGTTTATAATTATGAAATTATTATAATTTAAAAAAATTTAGTTAAAAAAATTTCCGTTTCATTCTAAATTGCACACTCAGAAGTACATAACTTACTTTGCTCCTCAATTCTATAATATTCTACCTCCTCTCTAAATTGACTGTTTGCAAACAAAACAAAAATCAAAGTAGATCATATAATTTATTATAAATTTTTTATAATAAATGATAACACAGACACACAAAAAATAAGAAAGGTGATGTACTTCTTTACCGACTATCATGTCTAGATGTATTATTGGGCGCTGAAACCGAGTCCGAGGTCAGAATTGTCACATGTCGTCAATATTTTCATATAAGTTCAAAAAGCAGCTTAGAACAAATCTGAAACCGGGTAAAAAGTAAATTGACAGCTTAAACGAGCTGATCCGTACTTTGGGGCGCTGAAACCGAATCCGAGGTCAGAATTGTCACATGTCGTCAATACTTTCACCTAAGCTCAAAAAACAGCTTAGTACAAGCCTGAAACCGGGTAAAAATTAAATCGAAGTATTAAATGAGTTGACCTATTTCCATACGTATTTTGGCGCTGAACACCGAATCCGAGGTCAGAATTTACTTATCATGTCAGGACATAACCTCAAAAAACTCAAAAAAGACCTCATAAATGATCTAAAACGTATTTAAAAGCAGAATATAGTGTCTTATGATCAGTTCAAACCTCCTTTTAAATACATTTTTAATCATATTTGAGGTGTTTTATGGTGATTTGTGAGGTTATGTCAATTCTTCCATCGTAATAGAATTATTACGATGGAAGAATTTTGACCTGAGATTCAGTTTTAGCTTTCCAAAATTCATATAAATAAAGTGGCTTGGTCGTTTTAAGTTTTTAAATAGACTTAAAAATGCATTTTTGACCATTTATTAATGAGTTATGTCAAAATCCTGATATGATAAGAACATTCTGACCTCGAGTTCGGTTTTAGCGCTCCAAAATACCTATAGAAACATGGGTCAACTCGTTTAATCTTTCGATTTACTTTTTACCCGGTTTCAGGCTTGTTTTAAGCTGTTTTTTGAGCTTCCATCAAGCGCGGATCTAGAAATTTCAATAATTTTTTTCTCGTCTGTGGCGCATGTGACCCATACGAAATATGGGAAATAACATCTTGAGAAGCACTTCTCTAACGACCCCTAAAAAATTTTGAAAAAGCAGTTTGCGAAAAATTTTTTCAAAATTCGATACCCCCCCCTCCCCAGGTCTAGGGACTCCTGTTTAAAATTATTTTTTTTTGTCATATGCATTTTACTTTTCATAAAAATACAGCAACACGTTCTGAAGTTTATGAAAATATTTTCATTACTAACTGAGATACAACGAATTGAAATTTTGTGATTTACAATTTAACAAATCACAAAATTTCAATTCGTTGTATCTCAGTTAGTAATGAAAATATTTTCATAAACTTCAGAACGTGTTGCTGTATTTTTATGAAAAGTAAGATGCATATGGCAAAAGAAATAATTTTAAACGGGAGTCCCTAGACCTGGGGGGGGGGGGTAATCGAATTTTGAAAACATTTTTCACAAACTGCTTTTTAAAATTTTTTAGGGGTCGTTAGAGAAGTGCTTCTTGAGATGTTATTTCCCATATTTCGTATGGGTCCCATGCGCCACAGACGAGAAAAAAAGTATTGAAATTTCTAGATCCTCGCTTGGCTTCCATACAAATATTGACGACATGTGACAATTCTGACCTCGGATTCGGTTTCAGCGCCCCAAAATACATATAGATATGATAGCCGGTAAAAAAGTACATGACCTTTTTTATTATTCGTGTGCCTGTGTAATCTTTTATCAAACTATTCTATTATTAAAACCAGAGATATTGTTGAAATATGCTATTAATATTACAATAACTAAATCATTTTAGAATGCAAACTACTTATAAATAAAAGTGCTTAATAAATTGTGAATTTAAACTACTAAATTATTTTGAAATGCCCACCACAAATGGGTTCTCTTGTTCTTTAAATCATATTAGAGACAAGTTGAAGTACACTTCCTTTGCAAATACTACGGGAGCCCATCCTAAGTGCCCGTACCCCCCCCCCCCCCCGATCCTTTAGGACAATGTTTTTCATAAAGATTAAAGCCTAAGGAACAATTTAAGACATGTCCTAAAAAAAATGGCTGCACTTTCAAAATGGCGTCCGTTTAAAAAAGAAAATTTGCAAATATTGTTTTTGTCATTTAACACAAAAACTAAAAAAGATTGAGAAAAACTTTCTACACAAAAAACAAAGCGCATAAAATTTCCTACAATTTTGTTCCTATACAATATTTGCATAGGAGTTACCATTTTCCAGATAAATGATTCATCTCTTAAAATAAAATATAAAATTCAATATAAAACGTAACACTACGGAAGCCCACCCTAACTGTCCGTGCACTCCCCCGATCCTTGGGGACAATGTTTTTCATAAAGATTAAAGCCTAAGGAACAATTTAAGACATGTCCTAAAGAAAAAAAAACTGGCTGTACTTTCAAAATGGCGTCTGTTTAAAAAAAATGCAAATATTGTTTTTGTCATTTAACACAAAAACTAAAAAAGATGGAGAAAAACTTTCTGCACAAAAAACAAAGTGCATAAAATTTTCTATAATTTTGTTCCTATACAATATTTGGATAGGAGTTACCGTTTTCCAGATACCACTGTTACCGTTTTCGAGATAAATATCTGCAAATTATAATATCATTATTATTATTAATTTTTTTCAGTTTATTTCATTTTATTTTTATATTAATAATATAAAGCTATATTATACGCTTTACAATAATTGTCACAGTTATTTCTTCTAAGTGATTTACCGATATATGAATTTCCATGTTTTCTTAATTTTCGACTCATTTATCTGGAAAATGGTAACTCCTATCAAAATATTGTATAGGTACAAAATTGTAGAAAATGTTATGCACATTGTTTTTTGTTAAAAAAGTTTTTGTCCATCTTTTTCAGTTTTTGCGTTAAATGACAAAAACAACATTGGCAACAGTTTTTTTTTAACAATAAAAAATATTAAGTCAACAGCTTTCGGTGTAGATATGTTAAATATAACTCTGATTCAACTTTGCTGTCCTTTTATAATCCCCTTTATCACACACATCATAAACGAATGTATAAGGACTGCATATTTTCCCTTGGCATGGAAACAAGCTAGTCATTCCTCTGCCAAAAGTTAGCAATCCGACTGAATTCAGTCATCTTAGATCGATAAGTATCTTACCTGTTTTGTCCAAAGTATTTGAAAAAATTATGGAGTCACAAATAAGAGTACACCTAAACTCCAACAATATATTACCAGCTAAACAATCAGGATTTAGACAGGGATATAGTTGTGCTATAGCTCTATTAGATATAACAGACGACATTATTAAAGCCAGTGATGAAAGTCAAATTAGTATTTTAATTTTATTAGATTATTCAAAGGCATTTGATATGATAAATCATACCATTTTAATATCTATTTTACACTTTCTCGGATTTAATGACAGTGCATGCGCACTATTATCTTCTTTTTTAACGGATAGGCTTCAGCAAGTTCATTTCCACAATAACACATCAGAACAATGTAATGTTTTAACAGGTGTTCCTCAAGGGAGTATCATAGGTCCACTTTTATACACAATTTACACGTCAACGTTCTGCGAATCAATAAAATTTTGTAAATATCATTTTTACGCAGATGATACTCAATTATATTGTTCCTTCAATTTGGATGACTTACGTGAATCAAACCAACTGATTAATAAAGATTTAGAAGCTCTTTTTACCATTTCCATTAACCATTTGTTGAAAATAAATCCCAGTAAATCCTGTGCTCTATTATTCTGTAGTGAGAATTTAAGAAATAATATTCAGAATGATCTCGTTTTGCGTATCGGAAATGACTTAATACCTTTTACAAATCATACCAAAAGTCTGGGTCTGATAATTGATCATAGACTTCGGTTTAAAGAACATATTACGAGCAAATTACAAAAAGCATATGCTTCACTTAAAATGATTTATGCACAACGTTATTTTCTGAATCATGATATCAAAAAAAATTTATGTGAGTCCCTCGTATTGTCGCAATTTAGTCATTGTGACAGTGTTTATGGACCCTGTTTGGACGGAACTGAGATCAGACGCATACAAAAACTACAAAACTCCTGCTTACGTCTTATATACGGAATTAGGAGACGCAACCGAATATCACATGAGCTCCAAGATATTAACTGGTTAAATATGTACAACCGGCGGCAATTACACATGACTTGTTCGTTTTTCAAGGTTTTAAAATTGAAATCACCACCTTATTTATATAACAAATTAAGATTTAGGACTGATGTACACAAGATAAATATAGATAGATAGATAGATAGATCTTTATTGGTCATATATACATAAATTATGTTTTGACACGTCAAAAAATATGGCAATAAAAACCAACAAAAAGTGGTTGTCTTAAATAGAAAAAAAAAGTACACTTTAAATAAAACAAATAAATAACAAAGTAGAGTAAATAACAGTAAGCACATAGAATAACAAACAATCATTATCACACAATTAAACGAGAAAAATCAGTTGACAAGAATTCGTCAAAATCATAGAATGCATTTTCAAGGAGGAAACGTTTAATTACATTTTTAAAGCGAGTACAGTCAAGTGTTTGTACATCAATCGGTAACACATTGAAAAATTTTACTGCATAATAGCAGGTGCCATTTCTGGTTTTTGAAAGTCGGAAAAAATCCAAATATATATTGCCCCTATTACGAGTTGAGTACGTATGTACACTTTCACATGTTATGTAATTATTAAGGTTATTTTTAACATGGACAAGGCACTGCAGTATATAATTACAGGGTAAAGTCAGTATCTTAAGGCTTATAAAAGCATCCCTACAATCATCTCTATATGATAGCCCAGCAACGATTCTGACAGCCTTTCTTTGCAGTGAAAAAACTGTTGAGGTATGTGCCGAGTGGCCCCATATTAAAATGGCATAAGTGAGGGAAGATTGAATTATTGCATGATATGCCATTAAAACCGTTGACTGTGACAAACAATTTTTTAAATTGCGCAATAAGAAAATATTGCGTGATATATTCTTGCAGATGTAGGACGTGTGTTCCTCCCATGTTAACTTACTGTCCAACATACTGCCCAAAAATTTAACGCAATGAGAGGTCGTTTGTACAGAGTGCTGTCTTAAAGAAAAAATCATAGTCTCTGTTTTATCGTCATTCAATATTAACTTATTGTTTAAGAACCAGTTGTGAACCATAGACAAACTGTTTTGAGCTTCTGATAATAAAGTGTTACAATCTTTATGGGAATGAGCCAATGTTGTGTCATCAGCAAAGAGAGTGAAATTTGTTGAGGGACTACTGTTTGGCAAATCGTTAATTTAAATAAGAAATAAAACCGGTCCCAAAACTGAACCCTGAGGGACTCCAAATTTAATATCAATGGTACCAGAGTTAACATTATTAAAATGAACAAATTGATGACGATCAGTCAAATACGACATAATCAATTTTCTGCTACTCTCAGAGAAATAGTAAAATTTTAGTTTGTTCACCAAAATATTGTGAGGCACACAGTCGAAAGCCTTACTTAGGTCTAAAAATTGCACATGCACAAATTCTTTGGCCTCGAAACCTTTATTTATTACATTTATCAACGAATTAATTGCTAACGTCGTTGACAATTTTGACCTGAAGCCATATTGACAACTATTGAAAAGATTACAATTTTCAAAATAATTTGTGATTTGAGATTTGAGAACTACCTCAAAGATTTTGGCAAATAATGGCACGATAGAAATAGGCCTGTAATTTGCCGGATCATCAATACAGTTTTTTTTAAATAAAGGTAACACTTTTGACAGTTTAAGACATTTTGGAAACACATTCTTTCTAATGCATTCATTAATTAGTTTAGTGAGTGGAATGATAATAATATATTTAATACAATTGAGAATTTTAATGTTGATATCATAAGCATCTTTACTCTGTTTGTTTTTCAGATTAGCGATTACATCTAAGACTTGATTGTAAGTGACTTCAGTAAAAATAAAATCCTTGTCAGCACCAGTTTCTATGGAACTTGTAAAATAATTTTCAAAATTGTCGGTGGGAGATGACAGGGAGTTAACTAAATTTTGAGCAATGTTTCCAAAATAATTATTAAATTCGTCAGGAGAAATAATTTCTGACGAATTGTCTGTTTTATTTTTATTTACATTAACTAAATTCCACATTGCTTTTTGCTGATTCTTATTTCGTCGTATGTAGTTATCGTTTGCTACTTTCTTGGCTTTTAATATTTCATTTTTATAAATACGTTTTTTGTCATTAATCATTTTTTTCAAATCGCTAGTAGGATTAGTCTTATAAATATCAAGAAGGAAATGTAATGTCTCTCTCAATTGACGCAAATCATCAGTGTACCAAGTTACATTAACTTTCTTGTCACTGGTTAAGATTTTGGACTTAACTGGAAAAAACATGTCCAGAGCAGAAGTAATTATATCTAAGAAAAATTCAGATTTAACATCAATATCTATCGAAGAATCATCGATAAACCCCCAATCGATCTCTTGCAGATATCTGTTTAAATTAAATAAACCTATATCGGAAATAGGTCTGAAAGAAATTTTCTTTGATGCTCGTGGAGGCTCACAGTTCATTATACTTAAATTGATACCAATATGATCAGAGAAGTGCGTATCAAATAATTGCAAATTACAATTATCAAGGCAAAAGTTAATAAACATGTTATCCAAACAATTGCCGAGACGAGTAGGAGCATCATTGCATGCAATGAAACCAAAAGAACTGAATAAATTAATAAGTGTGTGAACCTGTTTATTGGGGTTATTAAAATGAACATTAAAATCTCCTGAGAAAATTACGTTTTTGCTTTTTTGTGTGATAAAGTTCAAGGCACACGTAAGCTTCTGCAAAAATATATCAAAATCCCCAAGAGTAGGGGATCTATATGTTGTTATTATTATAAAATTGTCACAAACAACAGCACACAGTTCGCAATGAAAGTCAATAGAAAGTTCATTAATTTGAGTTATAGGGGAACACTTATATGTTTTCCGACAGAAAATAGCAATGCCGCCATGAATACTATTTTTCCTGCTAAAATTTGAAATTAAATTATAGTCATCTAGTGTTACAAATTTAGATTCATCCTCAACGAGCCAATGCTCATTAATACATAAGATATCAAAATGATTATCCATCAAAAATGCATTAAATTCAGATACTTTATTTCTAAGGCTTTGTATATTTAAGTGAAAAACATTAAACGAATTTCCAGGGAACGTTATTCCAGACTTCCCAGAAAACATGTCAACTGATCCTTTTACAGGTATTTTATTTAATTTGTTAGAAGGGACATCTGTGAGAGCCGCGGGTATAAAAAAGCAGACGAAGGTGTTTCTGAACTAATAATTTTATCGACGACTAGCGTGAGACTCGATGAATCACTCTCGTGTATACTATTATCTAGGTTTACTATAACAGAAGAAGGAACATGTTGTTTTTGGACTGCTGCGGGCAGAGAAGCATTATTACAAATGTCACTAATTTGAATGAATGTTAATGTCTTCGATGAATATTTACTAGCAAGAATGGAATCCACTATATTGGAGGCTGCAACTCGGTTGTCGAATTTTCTTGGTGGATTATTATTAATTTCGACGAAGTTGAAGTGACCTTC
Source organism: Rutpela maculata (assembly GCA_936432065.2). Lineage (NCBI taxonomy): Eukaryota > Metazoa > Arthropoda > Insecta > Coleoptera > Cerambycidae > Rutpela > Rutpela maculata. The sequence goes on along the minus strand of OW386288.2, from coordinate 69,890,843 downwards.
ACTACGTGCATTAAATTTATTTAAGAACTCGTATAATCTTCTATTAAACTTGTAAATCAGTTTGTTCTTCTGGACATCTTTAGAATAGTAGGGAATAGATGCAAAAATAACATTGGTATGAGTACATTGCTTAAGCTTATCACAAATTTTTCGGAAAGAAGGTATTCTGTATTTGTCAATATCGTTGTGTCCTCCTGCTACAATAATATAATCTTGAAAAGATAAATATCTTGCCAACGTTTCAATATTTTCGATCACTTGGTGCAAAAGTGCTCCGGGTTTTCGTATCGAACTTATTTCATATGAATTATTGACTAAACCACTCCTTAGTTGAGAAGTCATATTTATATCATCTGTTAACAACAGAATTTGTCGTTTATGGTGTGTAATATTTGTATTGGAAACACATTTGTTTACAATTGAGTTTTTGGTGCCATCCTGTATAACTTGTAGTTTACTTAAATGTGTTTCTTTTTGTACGTTAACAAATTTGCTAGGTTTGAATGATTTATCTTCAACTGATAACTTTTTTCCTGTTGGAGGTGTTTTATCAGTAAGAGTCGCAGCGTTTTTATTAATACGTAGGAAAAATATACTTACCATTCCCCAACACCGCAAAGAAATTTTTAAAAGGTCTTTCTCCTATAACGCTGCAATATGCATTAACAAAATTGGTGATATGAACCTCAACTTATCATACAATTCAGTTAAAATTAAACTTAAGAAGCACCTATTGCAAACCCAGCGATCACATTAACTTCTTATCTTATTAATCCTTTCTTCCTTTCTTCTTTCCGCTTTCTCGCTCTTTTTCTGTTCATTATATTCTCCATCATTATAAAATTTATATTATAATTTAGTGAATAGGTATTGGTGGAAGAGCAGAATCTGTTACACAGAATTCTGAACCTTTACCTTTTATTTATCAAAATTAATTCTTTTTTTGTTAAATAATTTGTAAATTTATGGATAAATAATAAATGTGTTATTATTATTATTATTATTATTATTATTATTATTATTATATGGCCGCCATTTTGAAAATACAGCCAGTTTTTTATTTTAGGACATGTCTTAAATTGTTCCTTAGACATTAATCTTTATAAAAAACATTGTCCCCAAGGATCGGGCAGGGGGTGCACGTACAACTAGGAAGGGCTCCCCGGCTAAAAACGAACATCGTGTAGTATAGGTAATAATGATAATGTACAATTTTCAATGTATGCAATTTATGTAATGTAAAAACATTTAAAAATAAATTTGATTTCATTTGATATATTTCTGGTTTGTATTGTTATCCTATTTTCTTGAACTTCAACAGTGTTAGATTTATTATTCTTGTCTTCACCAATTAAATCAATTATACATTCACTTTTTGACGATACTAAACCTCATCTTTAATATTCAATGCAGATTATTTTGTATACAGTAACAGCGATTTTTGATGATTGATGCATTAAGCTAAAAAGTACCACTATCAAGAATGTTTTTGATTTGATTTGCCAGCATACAATAGGCATTGCTGCCACTTCGGGAAAACTCAACGAGTGCTGTATCTGCTAAGTTCACGTTGGGTTGGATAAGGGTTATGCTTCTTGTCAACAACGAGAGCCACATGACGCATTGTACAGTAGGGGGAGTATAGGAATTTGTAAAATGAGTGGCCACATTGCTTAATCCGAGGCAAGCATCAAAAGAAGATGAAAGCCTTATGCCGTTGGCACACACTACGAAATGGCCACATTGCGTCGTAGAATAGTGTTTATGCTCCTCTTTTTATGTTTGTTGTTTCTAGAGTCCTTTCTGAGACTTCTGTGTCCTCCGTTTCTGATTCAGATACGGCCTACATTTTTTCTTGGTCCTTTTCTAGTGTTTCAAGATCTTCTCTATTGTGTAGCATGGTCTCCCTATTTTTAGATTGTTGCTGTTTAGTTTTAGTACTATATTTGATGTATTAAATCCCTTCCTTGGGCATTTTCTCAGTTCTTCATTTCATACGTTTTTATCCTTTTAGTAATCCTATTAATGTTGACGTTTACTTTCGGTCCTCTATTGCCTTTAGGTGTTTCCCTAGCTGTTTAAGAAAGGATTGTGCATACTATTTGTATCATACGCTGTAGAGTGGTAATCTTTTATCAAGAATATGATGTTTTGATTGCACATTTCCATGACTTGCTTATAAAGCTGAAGCCTTCTCTTTTATAATGTGGTTATTTTCTGAATGGGAATTATCTTTATAAAAATTCTCAAAAAGGGACAAAAAGTATTGCCCGGCTATGTTATAACAAACTATATTTTAATGGTAAAAACCGGTGCCCAAGGAATCACTTCTTCCACATCCAGATTCTCTATCCAAGTCACTCACAACGAAAAAACTTTGTATGTGAAAATAATTGTTTATGGAACTTTAATAATATAATATTTGCAATCCTCTACCCCAAAAATCCATAAAACGATGTCCCACATCGGTAGTGGGGTGGGGGGGTGGTGATAGGGGGGGGGGTGGTAATGGGGGGTGGATGAAGTAAAAAAAATATTTTGAGGTTTCTGGTTCCTGTACATACACTAAATCACAATTTTTTTTCATCCCCTTTAATAAGGAGGTGGGGGTGGTAATGGGGGTTGGCTAATGCCAAAAATTTTTTTGAGACCTTAGCTTCTCTTATATATACTAAATACCAATTTCATGGACTCTTACCTGCTTGATTTACCCATTTACCCCAAATTTACCCCAATTTACCCTCCAACCCTTCGACGGAACAAGATGAAAATATAATCTAGTTCTAGATCTCGTTAAAGTACATTTCAAGTCAATATCTTAAACGGTTCCAGAGTAAACGTGCGCACAAAAAAAAGTTACAGACAGACAGACCGACAGACAGACAGAAATTTTGTTTTCGCTCAAACTTAAAATCTCGACGTTTCATGACATTTTAAGCCTATTTGGACAATAAAAATTTTAAAAAATTTTTTTGTCGTTACTATACTTCCACTGGACGTGGAAGTAAAATGAGCAAAAGTGAATCTACCAATTTAAATAAAAAAACCTAGCTTATTACTTCAGAGAAAGAGAATAAATCCCGATCCGGGATATAATAAGGTAAAATTCGTAAACAAACTAAGGAACTTTTGAAATAAAAAAATAACTAATTAGCAATAACAAATTTATTGTAAAAATAAAAACGTTCACAAAAATTAAAGAGAATGAAAAATATACAGAGACAAACAGATTCATAATATACTAAAAAGATAAATAGATAAGGTAACGTACAAAGATAAAACCATAATTATTGGCAGAAAGCCACAATACACGAAAACCACTGTAAATATTGCAAAAAGATAAATAACTAAATTGTTAAGTGATTAGCTGGCCAACTTAGTTATTACTAGATAGATTAAGTGGCATTTTACAAATAAACAAATTTTGATATTTTATATAATAGATAAATTGTTAAACGTAAATAAAGGTAACGTAAGAAATGAAATATACGTTAGCATTTTAGGCTACAAGATACATACAAAAACGAAATGTCCTATACACAGAAAATGATTTACAATTATTAAATAGGAAATTTTATTAATAGTCTTTACGAAACGGGACTAGCACTCGCGAAAACAACGAAATGCTGCACATAACATTGAAGTTCGCATCAAATTGACATCTTTGATCGCGAGGTAAAGGAAAGTTAATGGAATTTCGCCAGGGGCTGTTATCAGTGGCTGGTAAACAGAAGATAGAGATATAAATGTACTTACAGAACATCTGCAAAAAAAGATGGAGGTACTGCTAGGAGTTACAAGTTCAAATTATAGATTGGTACCAAGTGTAACCTGCTTAAATATACAAGTATAGGTATATTAAACACTGACTTTAATCTTAACTTTCTTATTACTGCAATTAAAGCAGCTAGCATTACGCTTATTAAATGATGCTTTAATTGAGGACATCTTTACTGAATACATTTTGATGTTAACTGCTAAACTACTCGGTACAATTCACCGAAGAAGTTAAATTTCAAAAACTAATAAACACTTAAATGGCTCAAATTTCAGTCATGATTTTGACGACCTCCCGACTTACAGCTGATATGGAGAGTCCCTATATAGGACATCAATTTGTGATTTTACATGCGCGCCTTAACTAACCCTTTTTGGGGGGGGGAGTGGGGGGGGGGGGGGGGGGGGAGGGGGGTGTATCGATGACAACAGGTCATTATATCAAATTCGTACTTGCGTTTCCATACGGCCGTTTCTCCCGCGTATTTTATGACATTTTTTCAAAATTAACTCGTTATTTACCGCGATAATCTAGAATGTTTACAGATCGCCTTAAAAGCAATACAAGGTTCCGACAGGGCCGGGGTTAAATCTTTTTTAATAAAAATAACAAAATAGGCAACTTTGGTAATAAAGCTATAAAATAATGTAATTGAACGGATTTTAATAGAAATTACGAATACTTAAAAAGTTCACAGTTACACTTTGTATGTCTCTCCCTCAACTTTGGCTCAAGTGAATCATCAAAAAGGTTAAATTTTTCGTTCTATAAGAATCGAAAACTAAATGTTACCTAAAGTCACTGTTCTGGATGGTAATGAAATACTTGACTGTTCGAATAGATTAGAATAATGAGTTTCGTTAAGAAGTGTTTCATTGCCGTTCATAGGTGGTAAATGGATGGAATCCAAAGGTTCAAAAGTGCGGATTTTCCATAACTGATAGTGTTTATGTTTTTTTATGTTTTTTTTATGACAGTATTATGATGTTTTCTCTATTTTCGCTAAGTCTACCATAATATTAAATATCTTTCATGCTTCCCATGTCTAGTATTTTACGCGCCTCAGTATCAACTACATCACCAATTACAGTACATCTTAATATTATTAAAGCACATTTTGCTTAATATAAAGTATTATTTTGACTTGAACAAAATTTCCCAACATAAAATTAAAAAACCAGGGTATGAACATAATCCATAAATGCAATAGGTGCACTGCAATAAATACTAAATCTAGAATGGCTAGATGTGTCAGATAAGCTGTACCTGTGTAAGTGCAACGATTTTTATTTATAAAATTGTAAACAAGCTACAATCTGATTATTTCAATAGATTCATTACATTTAACCATAAAATTCAGGACCATCTCACAAAATCAAGAGGCAATCTGCATTTAAATTGTACACATCAAAAATGCATATTAATCCATTATTGTTGTTCAAAGGAATTAATCAATTTAACAAATTATCTTCTGAAATCAAAAACAGTCCTATAGCAAAACTGTTCAAATATGACTTGACCAAACATATTAAAGTGTAATACAATGTCAATATTAAAATTTTGATATTCATATTCTTATTTGTGTTACTCTGCGATAACAGTAACTTACGTGTTATAGTGGAAATTTTTTTATATTATTTATTTATATTAGGATTCCTAATTAAACAAATTATTTATTTGCATTCTTCCAATCATTACTCTCACATATTTATAGTCCAGTTCTACTAGACTTTAGGGAATTTGAAGTTCCAATTAGTCTCAACTGAATGGACTACTACACAAAGTGTTTATCAGAAATAAAAAGTTGCTAACAGTTTTGTTAAATAAAAAACGGGTTTTTGTAGCTTTTTAAATCTCTTACGAAATAAGCAAGAGCAAAGAACTATACATAGAGCATAAACTCCACGAAAATAGAGGACCATTTTTGTGGAGTCAGTCGTTAAGCCTTACAGAAATCTTTATGGCACAACACATCTTTTTAACATTTTTTTCTAATACCTTGTAGCTATAAAAATAAAAGAAATTCTTTTTTTTCCGTTTTAAGTTCTTTTATAAAGACGGATCTAATCTTATGCATTTTTTTCACCACAAAAAATATTGTTAATATTTTTTTGTTTGCATGGCAACAAAATCAAATCAAAATAAGTATAAAAATATGTTAAGCTATGAAAAGGGTTTTTTGAAGCCTAACTACTCGTTTGCGGAGAATACCTAGTTGCTATGAAAAAGGCACTTTTCAAAATTGTTTTCAGTTTTCATAAATAATACAGTAGATTACTTTTTCTTAAATATTGTGCACCATACCTGATGTATTTATTCCCTGTTGGGAATGAATGTTACTAATTTACTATTTAAATAAGCAGGCAATTTGAATTTTATAATATTATATAGTAGACAACAACGTTCCTGCATTTTTAAAAGTTCAAATTGACGAACATATGGTATTACATGAGCAAATAGGGGAATATTAGTAATGAATTTCATACTTAAATTTTGCAATTTTTGTAGCTTATTTTTATCATCTGCTGTTAAGCATGGCCCTACTATTGTATCACAATAATTTAGATTTGAAAGAACTAAAGATTCAATTAACATAATTTTGGTCTTGGCCTATAAATTATGGATATGGAAATAAATGTTTCAATTCAAAATAACCATTTCTTAGACTAGTTTTCACATGTTCAGTGAACTTTAATTTGCTATTATCAGACCAAGATCTTTGACACTGTCTACGGGTTCCAAATGTGAACCATTCAGACATATTGCTAAGTGTGGATCTTGTTTGTGGAATAGGATGTGTTTGCATTTATTTCGTTTTAATATTAATGAGTTCTGTTTACACCAATATTAATTTCTGAGAGATCAAAATTTATTTTGTTTTGCGCGTCCATACCCAAGTAGAACATATATGATATTCAGCTAAAATAATCAAAATGCAGCCATTAAAACGTTTCAACTGCTTTTCTTTAGTTATATTTATTAGCTATATACTGGTCATATATGAGCAAGTAATTAAATAGCAACGATGTTAAGTTCTAATACTGCCATTCTAGCTATAAAAATGGCTAGAATATGTTGACACGGTTTTTGTTATTAATATAGTGTTGATATCCAAACTATTACTAAGAAATTAGCCTAAACAGGACTAAATTAGTTAGGCTTTATTCTGGCAGTTTTCTTAGCTGTTATTACCGAATCATAACTGAAACAATAATGAAAAAATATCCTTATTAAATGACTATTTTAGAAGCAATTTTGTACACATTTAAATCTAAATTGAGGCTAAACGACAAGATAAAAATATAACCTAAAAACAAGTATTGATAATGTTGAAAACTTTATACATACGCAAATAAGTTTTATATCAACAGAAAAATAAGAATGAAATGTAAAAGAAAATATAAGCATAGTTCCACATATTATTGGAAAAGGAATGCCTCCTAAAAGTAAGTTCAAAGAGTAGGTACTTATATAATAGCGGGATGTTTTCGCTGAAGTTTATGTCTACAAAAGCTTGTGCATTAATATAAATACTTCTAGATTATTAATCCTTTCAGGGCAGATAAAAAATGACAAGAGATACGATTAGAGCACTTATGAACCTTATTATTATCATCAATATACGTAAAGACGTCTACTCTTAGAAACTTTGAGACTTCTTATCTGAGTTGGAAAAAATTTTCGTGGTGAAGGTATTGTCTACCAGTTCTACTAATATCGTTATCAATTTTTTTTTCCAATGGAGAGTTCGCGATTTAAATGTCTTACTAGTGGATCTTCAGTACAGCGTATCTCTACACGTGGGATCCTGAGACATCGTTGTTCTACCGAATAGACAAAATCAAACAACTCTTGGCAAATGATTCTCAACATTATTTCAGATAATGAAAAAGAAGATAAATATTTTTGGTCACAAAATTCACATAATTTAATTAATTCATTATTTGTCAAAGTTCATTTTTGCGTACATAAGGCGGTTCCACAGGATGACCACTAAGCCTGAAATGGTTAAAGTAAAAGTGTCAGTTTTCTTCTGCATCAGTGTCCAAGAATGAAGAATGCAGACATTCCATTTTCTATGGTTCTAGCCATCACTAACATTTTAATATTATTCCTTTTTATTGTACACGATCGGTGGGAGTATTTTGAGTCTCGTTTTGATTGCGGATTAGTCAAAAATGTATGTATGTTTTTGTATTTGACCAGTACAGTTGGCTATTTAGTACCTACTCAACTTGGAGGAACTGCACTAAGGCAAATTTGCTCCTCGATGGTGTTGTGCGAATGGCTTTGCAGCCACAGCCATATATTACGAGTATAGATAGATAGATAGCTCCTCGATGATTTCGTCCACTCAATACATTTTCAGAAACTTTAGTAACAAATTTTAATTTGGTTGGAGAAAGGAAATGTAAAAACGTTGGAGAAACAAAGGTCAAAATGCAAAGTAACCCGTTAACCCGTTCCACACAAAGGCAGTTAAAAGACACGTAAAAAAGAGAGGTTATGTCTTTCATAGCCTTATTTTGATACGAAAACTCGCCAACTACTTTAACCAATTTTCTGGTAATAGTTTGGCTAATATGGCCTGTTAAATTTGCCATTTGACGAAAAAAGTTTATTAGATCTTTTATAGTCGTATTCTATATCTATCATCATTAGCGGAAGCATATGCCAAATGATGACAACTTGTCGCCATGTTTTCTATCAATCGAGAAGAAACCGAACGACGGCCATTACATTCATTTTCAATACTTTATTAATAGTAGCGTGTGTGAGTCGGAAAAAAACCCGAAAATTGTAAATATTTTGAGCCGGAACAAGATGACCTCCCCCCCCCCCCCCCCCCCCCGTTTTCGAGGATGCTGAACATGATGGCGGTGTCAGAATTTCTCTTTGGGGTTGCGCAACCCCTCAAAACGGCCAATAACCACCCCCGAGAGGGGTAAAACGCGCTTCACTCGATTTCCCTGCAGAAAATATCCTTCCCCCCGTTTTCGAGGATGCTGAGCACGATGGTGGTGCTGGATATCGCCTTCGACCCCAACCAACCCCTTCACCGGCCAATACTCGCCCCCGAAAAGGGTGAATTTTTTTTTTCCCTAATATCAGGCAAATTGCATTTATATCCGTTTTCGAGGATGCTGAGCACGATGGTGGTGCTGGATATCGCGTTCGACCCCGACCAACCCCTCCACCGACCAATACTCACCTCCTAGAGGGGTAAAACGCGCTTCACTCGATTTCCCTGGAGAAAAAAACCTTCCCCCCGTTTTCGAGGATGCTGAGCACGATGGTGGTGCTGGATATCGCGTTCGTCCCCGACCAACCCCTCCACCGGCCAATACTCGCCCCCGAAAGGGGTGAATTTTTTTTTTCCGTAATATCAGGCAAATTGCATTTCTATCCGTTTTCAAGGATGCTGAGCACGATGGTGGTGCTGGATATCGCGTTCGACCCCGACCGACCCCTCCACCGACCAATACTCACCCCCTAGAGGGGTAAAACGCGCTTCACTCGATTTCCCTGGAGAAAAAAACCTTCCCCCCGTTTTCGAGGATGCTGAGCACGATGGTGGTGCTGGATATCGCGTTCGACCCCGACCAACCCCTCCACCGGCCAATACTCGCCCCCGAAAGAGGTGAATTTTTTTTTTCCGTAATATCAGGCAAATTGCATTTCTATCCGTTTTCGAGGATGCTGAGCACGATGGTGGTGCTGGATATCGCGTTCGACCCCGACCGACCCCTCCACCGACCAATACTCACCCCCTAGAGGGGTAAAACGCGCTTCACTCGATTTCCCTGGAGAAAAAAACCTTCCCCCCGTTTTCGAGGATGCTGAGCACGATGGTGGTGCTAGATATCGCGTTCGACCCCGACCAACCCCTCCACCGGCCAATACTCGCCCCCGAAAGGGGTGAATTTTTTTTTTTGTAATATCAGCGGGAAACACATTTATTTCCGTTTTCGAGGATGTATTAATATGCAGACATACATATGTATATATAGCATATATATTATACATATATATAAAAAAAATTCACCCGTTTCGGGGGCGAATATTGGCCGGTGGAGGGGTTGGTCGGGGTCGAACGCGATATCCAGCACCACCATCGTGCTCAGCATCCTCGAAAACGGATAGAAATGCAATTTGCCTGATATTACGAAAAAAAAAAATCACCCCTTTCGGGGGCGAGTATTGGCCGGTGGAGGGGTTGGTTGGGGTCGAAGGCTATATCCAGCACCACCATTGTGCTCAGCATCCTCGAAAACGGGGGGAAGGTTATTTTCTGCAGGGAAATCGAGTGAAGCGCGCTTTACCCCTCTGGTGCTGGATATCGCGTTCGACCCCGACCAACCCCTCTCGGGGGTGGTTTTTGGCCGTTTTGAGAGGTTGCGCAACCCCAAACAGAAATTTTGACACCGCCATCGTGTTCAGCATCCTCGAAAACGGGGGGGGGGAGGTAATCTTGTTCCGGCTCAAAATATTTGCATGTTCGTCCGACTCACACACGCCTCTATAATTATACCTATAAAATAACGTTTTGATTTACTAATTTGATATTTTAATAAGTTTTAATAACCTTACCATCGATTGTGCTTCTTGAAATTACAAAATGTTTGTATGTATATATATATATTTCAAATTAATTTAATTATACCTGAAATTTAGAGACTTTTGGAGGTCCCTTTGTTTTTATGAGTATTTTATATAAGTTTACAGAAAAATTTCGTGCGTTGATAAAATTTAACCCTCTTGATTGACCATATATATACAATTATGATATTCATATAATTTTAAAGATGGCCAAAGGATGGCTATAATAGTGTTATTGTTTTATTTTATGCCTAAAAGTCATGAGTTAGTCACGGTGAAGTAGATACATCACCACTTTCGCCATAAGAGCCATTTCATAACTAGTAATAAAACAGCCACAAAAATCAAAAAGAGGGCCAAATGAGTTGCACATGCATTATGGCCATTTGGCTCCAGTTGCGTTTTGATGACCAAGATATGATTCCCCATTTTCATCACCAGAATGTAATAATTCAGTTTTAATACTCGCCACTATAACCAAATAGCCATCCTTTTAAACCCACCAAACGAGGGGGTGTTATAAATTTGACGCGAATATTTGTATATTTGTTTGTCTGTCTGCCTGTGGCTTCATATCTCTTCAACGGGTGATCCGATTTTGATGCAGTTTTCTTTATTTGAAAGAGTATTTTGTCGAGAAGGTTATAGGCCATATTAGAATTTGATGTTTGGTCGCCATCTTGAATTCTCCATGTTGAACTTCTCTAGAAATTGTCCAATTGAACTAAAATTGAAAATGTGCAGACAATTATGGTAGCCGAACATGATTTAGACCTCATTTTGATTCGGTCATATGGTACGATTAGATACATTGATCGGGGGTTTTTAAAAATTTTCATTTTTATTTGTTGGCTACTGTAACATGATGATGACCAAAATACAACTCCTTGTGCTACTTGGGTAGTATCATGGACAGAGAAACTGTAGTATATCTGAATGTCGTCTGCATCGAGTTGTATATTACAATACATGTTTTTTTTTCAAATCAGAGGTGAAGATAGTGAACAGAAGTATAAAAGTCCATTTTCGTCATAATCTGAGATTTGCACTTTTGCATTCTTGACTTTCCTTTTGAGTCCAATACTTTCTCAATGTATGGATGAGAAAGTAAAAATCGCTATTTATGTCATTGCTTCCATACTAATATCATTGTCATAACACCAGCATCAAAAGATACGCGTTAAAATAGTAATATCGACGACTCCCAGATTTTGTGTTTTACAACTCCTTCTCTTCAGAAATACGAATTGTATTCCTTAGTTCTGCGAAACACTGTAATTATTGAGTTAACCTTACCGTACAATGTCACGTTTTTATTTTTATCCAATTTAAATTCTAGTTCAAACACCTGTCACTATTTTTACTTCCAAGGCCTAATCAAAGATTCAATTGCTTGATCGCACGTGATGCAATTAATTATGTTTTATGGCAATATTATTATGAACTGTTTCTAAGTAAAAGTCGTAACAAATTGCCTGCTAAATGCACTTCTTGCGAATGTATGAAAAATGTATAATTCTATTTAAGATCGGGTGGTTAGGTTGTAGTTAAAAGGAATGTATTCTATAGCTATTATCTTTGTTTAATGACATCCTCAAAATGATTTACATTTTGTTCTCTTTGTAAAATAAATAAATTAAAATTAGTACGCACCAGGAAATTTTGAAAAATTAGAGAATTACTAATGTCAGTATGGCCAACCGATGGAAAATAATTACAAGCATTTGGTACTTCCGCTTATGCCGGAAGTCGATACCAACTTGCTTATGTTAAATAGAACACCCCATATATTTTGAAGTTTTCGAAAAGAGTCAAAAACATGTAGCATATTCTATCTCTAAGCTCAGCCGCTTCAGATTGAAATTTTATTATAAAAATTGACAGCAATAACCTTTGCAACTTCTTTCGCGTAAAAAAATTTCAATTGTTTTTTAGCATGCAAGTGATCATAAGGTGAGCTACGCTCTAAAGTTTAAAGAAATAGTAATATACCAAGTGTTCAGTTTTTTACGTTATATTTTGTCAACTTCAAACCGCGTAAACTTATTTGCCTCAAACGGAACACCCTGCATTTTTAGTAAAAATTTTATTAAATTAGCCATAATTAGAAGCAATCACTAATGTCAGTCATTCTCTTATGTCAAAAAATGCCACCGCGTTTAAATTACACCACGAAAACTTTATAAACTTATTTAATATTTATCGAGAGAGCAAATGTGTTAAATGTTCTTGATATTACTTTATCACACACTCCATAACTAATAAACAAGTTTAAAAAGTCTTCGTGGATGTAATTTAAACGCGGTGCCATTTTTTAGCATAAGAGAATGACCGACGTTAGTGATTGTTTCTAATCATGACTAATTTGATAAAAACAAATTAAGAATTCTTGAATTTCTAAGAAATCACAAATAGTTCAAAAAGTCGTAAGTTAAACCCATACAATATGTACATGGGAAGAGCGGAATTTAATTTTACATAATTTAATGCAAAAAATATAGTGCTTTCCATTTGACTTAAACAAGTTTTCGCGGTTTGAAGTTGACAAAATATAACGTAAAAAACTGAACATTTGGTATGTTTATTGAATTTCTTTAAACTGTAGAGCATAGCTCACCTTATGGCCTTTCTGCATGCCGAAAAGCAATTGAGGATGTTTTACTCATGAAAAGTTGTAAAGGTTATTCCAAACCGTTACACAAATTGTTTATAAAATGTCAAATATTTCTGAAACGGCAAAGTTTATTAATAGTATGTTACATGTTTCCGACTCAGAATTTTTTGTTCTATTCTAAAACTTCAAAATATATAGGGTGTTCCATTTAAAATAAACAAATTGGTATCGACTTCCGGTATAAGCAGAAGTGCCAAATACTTAATTAATTTAACAATTAGTAATTATTTTCTTTGGATTGGCCATACTGACGTTAGTAATTCCTAAATTTTCAAAACCTTCCTCTATATCGGTGGATGCAGTTGCCGGTGGGACACCTTGTATGACAACGCTCTACCTCTACAGGTCGCAATTCCTAATGGATTCAGTTGATTTGTTTTACTCACTTCGTTTATTATATTATCAGAATAGAATCCTATTGAATTTCATAATGATCCGTAGAGTAATTTAATTATTATAAGTTTTCAAGGACCATTTCTCTCGTTCTCGGCGTTTAGTAGTATTTATTTTTTCGTTTAACTCTCTCTGACTCAAGAACAGAACAATGAAAACAAAACAACTAAGCCCCTACAATTCAAAAATTGCAGCTTTTTATTTTTTCATTTATTTCTTATAATATTTTGGAATTGCATTTTTTTTAATTATTTTCTTTATAACTCTGAAACTATAATGGATACAAAAAACTGCAAGAAACTTTTTTTGCTTTTTTGCAGCTTATAAAAAGACCTTAAATTTAAGCCCAAGCTAGTTGCTTTATAGTACAGTACCTAGAGGTAAAAAATATGCAAAACTTCGGAATAATGTCATATTGAATGAATTCCGTTCATTTTTATCAGTATAATAGTAAATGCTTCACAGAAAAGTTTCTATATTGTGCTGAGTCTTGCTAATTTATAGGGGGTGGATGCCATCCCCTCTCAGGGGGTGGCACTTAAAAAAAATATATATTTATTGGAGCTGAGGTAGAATCAAATTTTAAGAAGAAAAGGTTCTATGTAATTTTTCACATAAATTGATAGTTTTTAAGTTATAACGACTTCAAAATTGCGATTTTACATTAAAAAAAAAGGTATTTCCAAACGGCTTTCGTCAAGTATCTTGAAAAGTATTACTTTATCGAAAAAATGTTACAGACCAATTACAGAAAGTACAAACTGGGAATTAATTATATTTTTTGCTTATTGATGTAGGATTTGTAGGATTAATAATTTCGGAGATATTTAAGTTTACATTTGGTATCCAAGTGTTATGATTGTTAAAACTTATACAAATTTCGTCACTTTTTGAACGCTGGCAAGTCGCGCTCATTTTTCACTTATGTCTTAGATACTATAACTTTGAGATACAAAAATACCAATTAAACTTTTTAAAGTATATTTGATTAACTTTCGTTTGAGATGTCACTCGTTTCATTATCTTTAAAAATAAGAAGTTATGATGAATTGTTTATAAAATGAAAGTCGGGTGCGTGAAAATCGGTAAGCATTAAATATTTGAAGTAGTCTTTGTCAATAAAATAATGAGTGATTTTTTTTACCTTGCATCGAAAGACATTGTTAAAGGTAAATAAAAATTTTCAAAAATCCATTTCAAATTCATTTTTTAGCTAAAACAGCTGTTTTGTCAAATTTTTGGTCATTTTTGATCGTTTCTTTGACATAAAATTGTTTAAATATTGAATTATAAATATTTATCAACTGTGCACGAAATACAAACTACGCACATTTTTGGTATTTATACCATTATAGTGGAGTAAAAAACAGGGGAAAAGACGCTTCCTTCTCGAGTTTTTTTTTTTAATCTTAGAACAAACTGAGACATATACCATTTCGTTAAGTAGGTCGATGTTCATTAGAAATCATGAAATACGACATTTTTTAGTGGTCACGGACATTGTTATTTTTAAAAAGGTGTGAATTTTTTTTTTTTTTTAAATCATGTTTTTTTGAACATCTAATGCCATAACTCAAAAACGAATGGAGCTATCCACATGAACTTTTTTTTGTTATAAAACACACACTTAAGCGCTTCTATCTGTGTATAGTATTGTTAACTAAAACATTTTTAAGTTTGTTAAAAACTTAGATAACCTTGAAAGTTCAGAAAATACGCAGTCAAATTTTCACTAAGCTACAAACTTTTTGTTTTTGGAAATTTTGTATAACATGCTGCGAAGAAAATAAAGCCAAAAGACCAAAAAAGTTTTTGATAGCATAAATTTTATTGTGTCTTTTACAGTTTAGGTACAGTGATTTCTTTTAGAGCGCGCGAATTGCAGAAATTGAATATTAATACGCCCGCGTCCACTAAAACTAACTAGTCTCAGGGCGGTGTACTATCAACGTTATTCGTTTTCGTCGAAGGTCAAATTATAAAACCGCTGCCCAAGGAATCACTACTTCCACATCCAGATCTTCTATCCAAGTCTCTCAGAACGAAAAAAATTTGAATGTGGAAATCATTTTTTATGGAACTTTAATAATATAATATTTGAAATCGTCTACCCCAAAAATCTATAAAACGATATGCCACATCGGTAGTGAGGCTGAGGGTGGTGGAAGGGGGGTAGTAGTAGTGGTGGATAAAGTAAAAAAAAAATGAGGCCTTTGGTTCTTGTACACACACTAAATGACAATTTTATTTTTTTCGCCCCCTTGAATAATGGGGTGGGAGTTGGTAATGTGGGTGGTTAATGCCAAAAAAAAATGTTGAGAGCTTAGCTTCTCTTATATATACTAAATACCAGTTTTATGGACTCTTACTTGCTTGATTTGTCTATTTACCTCCATTTACCCCCAACCCTGTTACGGAATAATCTAGTTCCAGATCTCGTTAAAATACATGGTACGTGTACCAAATTTCAAGTCAATAACTTAAACGGTTCCAGAGTAATCGTGCGCACAAAAAAGTTACAGACAGACCGACAGACAGAATTTTTTTTGCTCAAACTTAAAATCTCGACGTTTCATGACATTCTAAGCCTATTTGGATAATACAAATTTTCAAAAATATTTTTGTCCATACTATATTTCCAGTGAATGTGGAAGTAAAATGTGCAACGATATTCTTTCTCTTATTACCACTTGTATTATATTGTAGAACGTATGGTCATTGTGCGAATTGTGCGTGGATTATCTACTTAAAAAATATTTAAGATAAATAAGCAATTCAAGTTTCATTGTAAAATGGAATGAATTTTATGTGGCGTAGTAATAGAGGAAAACGATAAACTTGTGCACAAACCATGGAAACAGAGTTTAGAGACTATAATTAGGAAATTAAAAAAGATTTAATTTAGGATGTTTTTTTCTTTTTTGTTACCTAATTTAGGCGAAAATAACACGTTTACTCAATTCACAGGTCTACAAAAAAAAAAAAATTGTTCTCCGAGGACTAAACCTATCATGCCTTAAGTATTTTTGTGTGCTGAATCCGAATTTTCAATTAAAAAAAATTTCTACCGCGTAGATTTCGAGTAAATTCCGGTTTTTATTGTCAAAAAAACCGTATTTTGACGATAAAAACCGGGATTTACTCGAAATCTATGCGGTAAAAATTTTTTTTAATTGAAAATTCGGATTCAGCATACAAAAATACATAAGAACTGATAGATTTAGTCATTGGAACAGAATTTCTTTTTTTGTAGACCTGTGTACAAAGTGCACCTGTGCCACAGATCTACAAGAAAAAAGTTCTGTTCCAAGGACTAAACTTATCATTCCTTATGTATTTTTGTGTGCTGAATCCGAATTTTCAATTTAAAATTTTTTTACTGCGTAGATTTCGAGTAAATCCCGGTTTTTATCGTCAAAATACGATTTTTTGATAATGTTTGACGTTTGCTCGAAATCTAAGTGGAAAATTCGGATTCAGCATACAAAAATACTTAAGGCATGATAGATTTAGTTCTTGGAGTAGATTTTTTTTTTGTCGACCTGTGTTATTGTGTGGATCTAGGGTAAAAATGCAATCATGAGAGTTTCGGATAGGGACTCTGACAGAGGAAATGTCGGATACAAATATTAAGATTGCCACGTGCTTTAAGAAACTGTCTTTTTTATTTAGCTCCAATAATAACGCAAAAAAATGAAAACTTGATAGTTTACTTTTTATCAAAACACTCCAAAATTGTTACTTTTCCTAAACTTCTGTTTATGGGATTTTATTAACCCCCTAGTTGCGCAACATTTTTTCCATTTTACTATAATATTATTTTTCACCGTTTCCGAGATCCCAATGCAATGCATACTCCATTTAAGATTTTTAATTCCTTTTTGCCTTCAACCTTAGTCCTTAATGTGTCATTGGAAAAAATAAGTGATCCTTTCAGATCCTAAAACGTGATAAAACAGTCCTAAACATAAAAAAATAATAATGAAAAGTTTCGTTACACACAATACATATCATTATTATTCTAAGTACGGCGCGCGTACGCTTCGACAATTCCTCCATACTAAAAAATTCGTAACTAGCAAACTATTGCCAATAATGAAAATATATTTTTTTAAAACTTTTTTAGTCTATTGACTTCATTTTCTTCACAGCATATTACACAAAATTTTGTATGTTTTATAACAAAAAAAAGTTCACATCGATAGCTCAATTCATTTTTGAGATATGGCGATGGATGTACAAAAAAACATGATTTAAAAAAAAATTAAATTTTACACTTTTTTTTAAATAAGAATATCTGTGACCACTAAAAAATGTCGTATTTTGTGTTTTTATATGTAAAATGATATTGTTGGTAATACCCACTGAGTCTGATCTTGTTCTAAGCTCATAAAAAAAAACGACACAATTTTAGCTCTTTTTCGCTCCACTAATTAAGGCTGATTTTACATATCTAGTAGTTTATTGCGTGTACACTGTACATCAGGCCTGTAGCTAGGGGGGAGGCTAGGACGGGCGACGCCCGTTCTGGAATAAGTTTCGCCCGACCTATGGTGATCGTAATGGGGGCAATTTCAACTGTCTTTTCAATATTTTGAAAGAGATTGGGTAAAAAATTTTTTTTTAGGATTTCTCCAAATTTTTTTTGGATTCCTCCCCTCCCGTTCATTAAAAAATTCCCCCCCCCCCGCTCATCAAAAAATTTTTCGGATTAAAAAAAGTTTTTTTTACGGGCCCCCCCCTGAAAAATTGTTTGCCCGCCCTGAAAGCACTTTCTAACTACAGGCCTGCTGTACATACACGAAGCGGTGGTCAGCTGGCGCACCCGCGGTGGGAGAAGCTGCTATTCGAGTCAATGAAAAAAATTTCACGTTTTCCTAGAAAATGCATGTAAGTCTTAAAAAAATAATTTTTCCCAGAAATCTTTGTTTTCAGGGACCGAGATTAATGGAACATCTAGGTAATACATGATATTATGTGGACTTCGTATATGAGATCAATTTCAGTTAAATACCGATTAATTACGGTGACAAAATGGCGAAATTCTCCAGAAAAAAGGGAAGTTTGAAATTCTGCATTCTCCAGTTTCCTCATTTTTGCCGCAATTCAAAAAAATAAAAAAGGGCCTTCAGCAAATTTAATTCTGTTTAAATTCCTAAGAGTAGTCTTTTGGTCCAAGAGTCAAAATTGAGAAGTTGCCGGCACTTTTAAAACACAAAATGTGCGATTTTTTGCCGTACGTCGCCGACATTTCAGTAAATATCTCCGAAACGAAAAAAAAATATATCGAAATTCTGATAGCAGCAAAAGGTTCGCACTGAAAAATACTCGTTTGACCTTATTATTTATTTCGAACAAGCTCACCGTCTCGGAGATATCTGCGAAAAATGGTAAATTTCGCATTTCGGAGCCGAAGAAATTGCAAAAACGTGATCTGGAGACGTTCATATTTTTCGAAAAACACCAGCGGGACGGCCATACGATGTCGTGACGTAAAGAGGAAGACTTCCAGTTAAACCTAATCGTAAATTACACGACGAAATTCGAAAATTTGGCTCGGCACGAACGAATCAAAAGTAGCATTTGGGGGTGGAAACACAACCTCTAAAAACTGAAAAATTAATAACTCTTCTAATTTTACTTATAAATTAACGAAAACCCAGATATTTATGTTTTTGACTATATATGACTGTAAGGTCAGAACATAAAAGACGAAAATATTAAGAGTTGAAATCACCCTTAAATACTGAAAAATTAATGTCTTCTAATTTTATGAATATAATCACAAAAATCCATATACTTATATTCTTGAAGTAGCTGAATATGATTATGAGATAAAAACATAGAAAAGACGAAACCACCCTTAAATACTGAAAAAAATCGCTGCCCAAGGAATCACTACTTCCACATCCAGATTTTCTATCCAAGTCACTCGCAACGAAAAAATTTTGTATGTGGAAATAATTGTTTATGGAACTTTAATAATATAATATTTGAAATCCTCTACCCCAAAAACCCATAAAACGATACCCCACATCGGTAGTGGGGTGGGGGTGGTGATAGGGGGTGGTAGTGGGGGTGGATGAAGTAAAAAAATATTTTGAGGTTTCTGGTTCTTGTACACACACTAAATCACATTTTTCATCCCCGTTAATAATGGAATGTGGGTGGTAATGGGGGTGGCTAATGCCAAAATTTTTTTTGAGACCTTAGCTTCTCTTATATATACTAAATACCAATTTTATGGACTCTTACCTGCTTGATTTACCTATTTACCCAAATTTACCCCAATTTACCCTCCAACCCTTCGACGGAACAAGATGAAACTATAATCTAGTTCTAGATATCGTTAAAGTACATATGTGTTCCATATTTCAAGTCAATATCTCAAACGGTTCCAGAGTAAACGTGCGCACAAAAAAAAGTTAGACAGACCGACAGACAGACAGAAAAATTTTTTTCACTCAAACTTAAAATCTCGACGTTTCATGACATTCTAAGCCTATTTGAATAATAAAAACTTTGAAACATTTTTTTGTCCTTACTATATCTACTTCCACTGGATGTGGAAGTAATTAATAATTCTTATTTGTAACAACAAATAAATTCACGAAAATCCATATACTTATGTTTTTAGGTCGCTGAATATGATTATGAGGTCTAAATTTATAAACAAAAAAAATAGTGGATCAAAAATGGTCACAAAAGAATATAATATGTCTAATTTTATTAAAAATACAGATTGTTATAGATAAATCAAATTAATTCAATTAAGTAAACTAATTAAATAACATTTTTAATCTGTACTCTGAACATCCTAAAGTGCAATGAAACCTGCTTTTACTGCGTATTCTTCGAAAAATAGACGGCTATTGTTCGTTTCTCTACCTACTATAGGCATTGAACATGCGCGTACAAACTGAAAAGTTTCAACATTATTTCAAACTGTCATATCTCTGGAAGAGTTTGTCGTAGGAAAAAAAACCCAAACTCTTCGTTATTTTGTGAGCTTCATTTCATTCTTATATCATGTTTTTATCAATCTTATAGTTTTTGAGATATTTCAATTTTAAATACATAATTTTTTTGCGTATGTGCTCAAGCGTCTTCTTTAAACCTTTATGTCTCTGGAAGAGTTTGTCGTAGGAAAATTTAAAAAAAAACCAAACTCGTTTTTTTATAAGCTTCATTTTTGTACTCTTACCATTTTTTATAAAAAAATATTTTCTGAGCAATTTCCAAAAACCCGATTTTTTTCAAAATATTATGAAAATTCTCAATATTGAAAATGGGTACAGAATGAAAAATAATTATTTAGAAAAATTTTAAAAAATTGAGCATATTAGTAATAATATCCATTAATAATATTTAGAAGGATTTTAAAAAAATTTAAATTAATAAAAAAGATAAGATAAATAAGACTAAAAGAAAATGGCGCCTAAATTTTTAAATGAGCTACTTTTTTGTTTGTAACTTTTTTAGTTTTCATTATAATATGTCTCAATCGAAAGAAAATTTTAATACCTTTAATTTTTACAAGAATAAAAATTTTTCTCACATTTTAAATTTTAACGTCGTATATTTCTTCTGAACGTTTCGGCGCCACTTTGAGTATGCCATATTTCCAAAACTAAACATCGAAGAAAAAAAGAACAAACCATTTAATATGTTTTCGTAAAAGCTTTAATTTTGTACCCTTGTTTTGTTTTATTAAAGTCCACATTTTTCAAGTAATTTAAATGAAAACGTCTAGGAATACTAATTTTAGGGGGTGAAAATTGCAATTTTCAGTTTGCAATATCTCAAAAAATATGCATTTTAGCAAAAAAGTGTATAAGACCTTTCTTTATTATAATTAGATTCTCGATCGGATTATGTGTATTTTTTGTCTTTTTTTTTGAGACAACCCCTCAGAAGGAGTGGGAACCACCCGTAACCAAAAAGCAGGAATAATGACAATATAGATTTTTATGTACATACTTTATGAAGCATGTTGAAGAAAAAAATTTGGAAATTCATACTCGTTTTAGGACTGGGATTTAAAAGCTTCACTTACTCTACTAATTCATATTTTTCGCATTTTCATTTCTTTTTTTTTTCATTTAATGGATACTTCCGGTTTTTTTTTGTAGTTTTCTGAGCAATAGCGGCAATTTTTGAATTGTTGGGGTTTTAATTAAAAAAAAAAAAGATCCTCGCTTTTTTCCAGTAATGGTCCTCCACTAATAAAGTGTATCATATGTGCGTTCTAAAGGTTTTTCTACACAAACCTATGATATGCAGATTTGATGTATAACGTAAAATCATATTTTCACCCTATCGCGTTCGCAGGGGTGGATCCAGCCACATTTGGGGGGCAGGGTAATCACTTGCCTTGAGTAAGTAGGTAGGTATTATTTTTATGCGAATTTTTATTTGAGTGGAAATATTCAAATATTGGCAGGGGCTAGTTATTACCGGATCCGTTCTTGCGGATCCCTAATCTAATATCAAAGGTTAGAGATTCAAAATGGCGAATCCAATACGTCATAATTGCAAAATTTTAAAGGTTTACATGAAATTATATATACTTATATGGAGGTTTTACAATTCTTTGATAAAGTGTCTGATGTTCTGATGTCAAAGCTTAAAAATTTAAAGCCACGGATATTGTATTTTACAAATATGTAGAAGCTGAGTAGAAAATCACTAATGGGGGTGATTTTTTTTTTAGTGAAACACTTTAAAAATAATGTCACTAAAAATTATGATATAAAGGCAGATTTCTAAATTCACCGGTACATCGCACCGGTAAGCAATAATATTACATGATTGGCTATTTTGAAAAAGATAGCCAATCAGCTTCGTATTTTGTCCACCCGGTGCGTCCACCGGTGAATTTAGAAAAGTGCGGAAAATGTTTCCGTCCCCGGTTAATTGAACCTTTTTTACTTATTATCTATAGTGAGGTCGGTAGAAAAATAAACAAATGACGAAATTATTTTTAACTGATTTCGCCGATATTAGATAAAGGTTCAGTTAACCTGGCGGTTCAAATTTTTCAAAACTGTCTTTTTATGTTAGTATTCAGCATTTTTTTTTTCAGTAGTGTAAATCAACCCAGAAAAATTATATTATGCACAACAATTTTATCAGTTTGGTTCTTATACATTATTTTAACATATTTAAGACAACAACTCGTATTTAAAATATTACTTTACTTACCAGAAAAATAACTTTGATATACAATTTGTAGACACTTCTGGAGATATCTTCTCGTGTTTTTTAGTCGAGTCCATGTTTACCCTAATGAATCAACGAAATTTTCTGTAATATTCAAATCACACTTTCATTTATTTAATTGAGATAAAACCAAATACACCGGCTTAAAGTTGTGGTTAAAGTTATCATTTTAAATACATTACTAGAACTAATAAAAACTTAGTATCACAGTCGACAAACAGAGCAGACCACGCACAACAACAAAAACATGAACCGTGTGTGCTGTCACTAGTACGAGTGAAGTTTATTATCTCACAGCCGTTGATTAAATGTTAATACTCGGGCAACATTCATTGTTTTCAAATACTTTTATCTTATTTTTCTGTCTCTAGTATTAATTGTGCAAAACATTCCTTTGAACGCAAAGTGTGCGTAAATTATAACTTTAAAACAGAAACTCGCACCAATATTTGCATGAAATTAAAAATTTTAGATATGTACGAAGTGATAAGGGGAGCCAGTCTTTTAATTTTTAGTATATTAATCTACATTTAATCTCAGTAACTGTAATATACCGGGTGCAAAGGGAACATGGTATACCCCAATTTTGTCTTTATTTTTGGAGGTAAATTATTGAAATTTATTACATCGTCTGTACTTGATAAACGTCACTTCTTGATACAAAAATTTATTTTTTTCTACTTCCGGTTTCAGCGGAAGCGACACCACCAACTTTTGAATTTCAAATGGAACACGTATATTATTACCTTTTTAGATTTTACATTTTCTGAATACAATGATACCATATAAGTGACATTTGAAATGTCAAGCTTTTTTTAATTCAATTTTACTTCCACGTCGAGCGTCGAGTGGAAGTATAGTTACGAAAAATTTTCATTGTTCAAATAGGCTTAGAATGTCACGATCCGTCGAGATTTTAAGTTTGAGCAAGAAAAAATTGTGTCAGTCTGTCTGACCGTAACTTTTTTCTTGTGCGCACGATTACTCTGAAACCGTTTAAGATATTGACTTGAAATCTGGTACACGTATCTGTTTTAACAAGATCTAAAACTAGATTATATTATTTTATTCCGTTGGAGGGTTGAGCGGTAAATTGGGGTAAATGGGGGTAAATAGGTAAATCAAGCAAGTAAGAGTCCATAAAATTGGTATTTTAGTATATATAAGAGAAGCTAGACATCTACTCCCATTACCACCTCCATCCCGTTATTAAAGGGGGTAAAAAAATAAAATTGTGATTTAGTGTTTAGAAGAACCAAATAGATATTTACTTCATCCACAGCCTCTACCTAATTCGGAAACTAGGAAGTAGACAAAAATGAATTTATATATCAAAAAGTGACGTGTATCAAGACGGAAGATGTACTAAATTCCAATAATTTATCTGCAAAAATTTTAAAAAATGGTGCACACCATGTTTGTGCTACACCCAGTACAGGGTGAGCCAATAGCATGAATTATGTTTATAGCTAAAACGCACATTTATTGAAATACAAAATGATTTGGACTATAAATTATGATTTAAGAAATTAATCATCTGCTGGGTTTGATCGCCTTACCTCCCGAGGAGGCAATAAAACCCCTGCAGATTCAGCCATGCGATAACGGACGGCTTTAAAGAGACCCTTTAGATCTCCTTACTAAGATACAATGCAGGCTTTCGGTTTTAAACGTGCTCACAGTGGCCCCAAAGTTTTTTCAAATCAGTCAACAGGTCTTAAAACTTAAACAATCGGAAAGTATTTTTTTTTAATCTTCGTCTTTTTAACTACCCATCTATGTGTCAAGCCAGATTTTCGATTTTTGTCCCTGATTTTTCAAACCTTTCAAAAAAATTTGAATTTTCGTCAAATATTTTTAAAAACCAGGGAACAAAATCGAAAATGGGGCTTGATAGACCGGTAGGCAATTAAAAAACAAAGATTTCAGAAAAACTTTCCGATTTCTTACGTATTAAGACCTGCAGACTGATTTGAAAGAAAAAGTCACTTTGTTATCAGTCTGCAGGTCTTAATGCTTAAGCAATCAAAAAGTTTCTTTAATCTTCGTTTTTTAATTGCCTATCTATCTGTCGAGTCGGAGTTTCGATTTTTGTCCCTGGTTTTTTTAAATTTTTTATGAAAATTCGAACTTTTTTTGAAAATTTTGAAAAATCAGAGACAAAATTATTAAGACCTGCAGACTGGACTGATTTGAAAAGAAGCCACTTTGGGGCCACTGTGGTACGGCAAGCTTACGGTACCGCACGACCCGGAGAAATGAATAGACACTTTATATTCTGCATTGATGTTAGACCTAAAATCGGTGAATAGAAGAAATCAATTATAATGCTTTGCCCTTTGAGGATTATACAAGCCAGAGGGCTACTTTTAAGAAATGAAATTGATGAACGGTGGGGAGAAATTTGAAAAAAGAATTTGTCAGGACCTCTGGCGGGCCCCCGCTACGGGCCCCTCGGAAGCCCGGGCCCCTAAACTCAGTACCTAATAGACCCCCCCCATACGGGGGGGCCTGTTCCCAAGGCACAGGTGTGAGCTTTATCCTTAAAAGCCACTCCTAATGCGCAACGTCACGGTTTTTTGCATTTTCCTCGAAATAGTTGGTCCCCAGAAAATATTATACTTATTAATATTATTCTACATAAAATTTACTACAAATTTCCGATAAGCGCAATGATGTTCGAGCAATAAGCGATCAACTAGGGGTAGGCGCGTGTTTCAAATACTTTTATAAAAGTGGTGCCTGTGGGCATAGTGTGAAATTGTATAGCAAAAGATGATTTCCTTCGCCAAGGAAGCAAGATTTTTTATGGTGGTTTTTAAAGGTGAAGCTCATACTTGCGCCTTGGAAACTCTTTTTCTTCTAACTAGCCATCTTGCTCGTATAATTTCCATGCGGCAAAACATAATTTATTTCCCCTATTTTTCCTAATATCAATGGACTAATAGGGAAATTAAAACACCTGTACATATTCTAGGACCATTCGAGATGGATGTATACAGTGTGTCCCCGGATGGGCTACCACACTCTTGTAAACTTTTTATTTTTGATTTTCCGAGAAAAAGTCATTCTTTATAAAAAGTTTTGCTTGTCTTAGGAAGTCGTAAACAGTTATCAAACTTAAGATAAACTATACAGGGTATTCTAAAAATTAGAAAATGTGAAATCGACTTTAAATTTTTTCGATTATGAAGAAAAGCTTAAATACGGAATTTAATTTAAAAAAAAATAACATTGTATTCAACTAAGTTTAAAACTATTCTATATGAAGACCTCCTACTAGTGCACATTGTTCTAGTCCTTTTCCAAATTCTTCATAAACGGAGATCACATCTTCATTTATCGTCTGCGTATACTTTTTACTTTAAATACCCCCATAAAAAGTAATCCAACGGGGTTAGATCTGGTGAACGGGCTGGTCATGCCATTGGTCCATCCCTGTCAAAAAATCCTTATAAAACCTTATAAAAAAAATGTATAAGTTTTTATAATTTTTGATGCGTGTATTTGAAATGTGTTTTAATTGTAAATTCTCATATGGCGTCTACAAGTATTGATAAGTTTTTATAGTATATGTAATTAAAAGTTTTTATAGGTTTTTCTAGTGTTTTGAATGTAAATTCCCATATGATATCTATTAGTATTGATGGGTTTTTAAAGCACATGTAATTAAAAGTTTCTATAGGTTTTTATAGGTTTGTATAGTGTTCTGAATGTAAATTTCCCATAGAAATTCTATTAGTATTAATAGGTTTTTTGTGTATTTTAATGCCAAATCTCATAAACTTACATAGGTAAGTAAATGTTATTTACTTACTATTAATATTTCAAATATCAATAGTAATATAGTGGTAAACACTAAATACTGCAAAAGTCCTTGTTTCCTCTAGCGTTCTAACCTAAACGCAGTTAATAAGTTAGCAGTAAAAGAGACTGTTTTAGTTTGAATTTAACAAGCCCACACTAGTTTCTTAGATTAGATATGAATTAGCGACATGTATAACAGCTCCCTCTACTGGAGGCTGTGGTATGTAACATTAAACTTTTGTAAGTTTTAATTATGTGTGTGTGTTTTAAATGTACATTCCTCGTATGAAACCTATTAGTATACAAGTTTTTATAGTATTTGAAATACAAAGTTTTTTATAAGTTCTGAATGTGGTTTGATGTGGCTATTTGAAATGTGTTTTTAATATAAATTCCTTGCCTGAGGTCTATCAGCATTTGCATATATTAATAGGAAATGCGAAGTTTTTATAATATTTGCTGCGTACAATGGGTTTTTAATGTAAATTACCTATATGGAGTCTATCAGTAGTTATATGTATTAGTATATTTAAGTTTTTATAGTATTTGAAATACAAAGTATTTTATAAGTTCTGAATGTGGTTTGATGTGGCTATTTGAGGTGTGTTTTTAATGTAAATTCCTTGCCTGAGGTCTATCATCATTTGCAGATATTAATAGGAAATACGAAGTTTTTATAAGATTTGCTGCCTACAATGGGTTTTTAATGTAAATTCCCTATACGGAGTCTATCAGTAGTTATACCTACGTTTTCACGGTAATTGAAATATGAAGTGTTATAGGTATTTTATATGTATTTGAAAAGTATTTTTAATGAAAATAATTCTTCATACGAGGCCTATCAGTATCTGTAAGTTCTTTTCAAACACCATAGTGTTTGAAATAGTTTGAAGATTTTATAGGTTCAGATGTGTCTAAGTTTTTGAAGTATTTGAAATGTGTTTTGAATGTAAATTCCTTGCCTGAAGTCTATCAACACTTACACGTCTTAATAATAAACCACGAAGTTTTTATAAAATTCTATGAGGATATGCAACGGAGTTTTAAAGTAAATTCCCTGAATGAAGTCTCAGTATATTTATAAGAATTTATGGTAATTAAATTGCGAAGTTTTATAGGTTTTTATATGAGAAAGATATTAATGTAAATTCTCAGTACGAGGTCTATAAGTTTTTATGGCGTTTGAAACATGAAAATTGTATATATTTTGTGAGTTTTTAACGTGTATTCCCAGCTTGAGGCCTATTGTAAGACTTTTATGCTTTTATGGGAATAAGAGGGTTTTCTAAAATTATATGAAATCTAGCGTATTAGTAAGTTCAGTTTAGTAAGTATTGTAACTTTTTTATGTTGACTACTATTGAAATCCTATGGAAACTTTTCAAATTAATAGTTGTATATAATACTTTTCAATAGGTGCACTGAGAAATCCTTATAGAATTCTTATACAAAAATAAACTAATAATAACCCTTCAAATCTTATAAAAACCATGAACTAATTATTTCTTATTAAATGTTATAAAATTCATCCCTGGTTTCCTGATGAAACATTATTAGTTTTACCACTATTGGAACCCCATGAACACTTATCAAATTAATAGTTGTAAATCATTATTAATACTTTATAATAGATGTCCCTATAAATCCTTATTAAATTCTTATATAAACTAAACTGATATGGACCTATGATGTCTTATAAAAATAAGTACAAATATATCCTTATAAAAATGTATAAAATGCCTACTAGGAACTCCTTGGTATGTATATCTTTTCAATTTCATTACTCTTCAGATTCCAGAAAAGTATTCGATAATACCTTATTCATACTTTTTAACATGCATCCTTACACGTTTCCATTATTTTTTTAATGCCTTATTTATATTAACATTCTGGCCAAGTTTAGCTAATGCTATTCTACCACTTAACCAGGATGGTGAGATGAGATACGGTCACCAATCCAAGTGATGGACCCGCCCGGCCGTGCTTAACTTCGCCGATCGAGGTCCAGTCACTGAAACTGGTACCGTACCTCACCTCACAATTCTTATATAAACTAAACTGATATGTACCTATGAAGTCTTATAAGAATAAGTACAAATATATCCTTATAAGAATGTATAAAATGTCTACTAGTATATCTTTTTAATTTCGTTACTCTTCAGATCCCAAAAAAAGTCACAAAATGATTCGATGTAATTCCTTGTTAATACTTTTTAATACGTATCCTTATAAATCCTCATTAAATTATTATATAAACTAAAACTGATAACAACCCCTCAGATCTTACAAAAACCATATACTAATTGTTTCTTATAAAACATTACACAACTTGTATTTGATTTTACTGATGAAACCTTTTCAGTTTCAACACTATTCAGATCTCATGAGAACTTATCAAATTAAAAGTTGTAATGCCATATAAAAACTGTTTTTATTATTAACACTTATAGAATCATACCAATAACAACATGGGTATTCCAACTCAATTAAGACTCCTTTAGATACTTATTCATCCCAATATAATTTCTATACGGCAAAATTAATGTACTGTATAAAACCTTATAAACCAGACAGGCTCTTATGATTACCCATAAAAAATGTATAATTATCTATAAGTTTGAAATAGGATTTTTTGACAGGGATAGCAGCAAATACACCTGTCGTGGAAGTGATTGTCTAATCATTGTCTAACTAGAATTGTAGAATGTGCTGGGCATCCATCTTGCTGAAAAATTCTTATTCTTCTAAATTCTAAATTTTCATTGTTCAGTTCGCCCAAAACAAAGTTATTCAAAATTTCTAAATAAGTATTTTGATTTAAATTTCAATCCACAAAATAAGCACCGATTATTCTGTGATGCATTACGCGGTACCAAACATTTACTTTTTTATACTTTTGACAATTAGTGGTAATTCGGAAACTATGATTTTCCTGAGCCCTGTACCTACAATTTTGAGAAGAGACTACCCCTTAGATCATTTTCGGTCACGTGACTTTGACGCCGCTATCTGAAGGGCACACGAAACCTCATCAAGGCATTACAAATGAAAACAATTAGAGATGAGTTGCTATTTAACAAAACGTATTATTTTATAACTGTTATTTGTAAATAGCATTAACAGAATGTTATTTCTGTTCGAAAATAACAGATAGCAGTAGCCAAGATACCAAGATACTATTATATTAGTAAGACAGAAATTTTTGTCAAACGGAATCCTTTCTACAAATAAAATATTTTTCGACGAGACTACAAAATCACAATACTTTAATTTTTTTTTTGCAAAAAAAACTTAGGTCCTTCAACAAATCATCGAAACTAAGAGTGCAAGGGTCGATACCGTCGATTATTGCCACTTTTTCATCGTAACGACACTTGACATCGGCTTGTAACGTTGAATAATACTCACTACGAGACATTATTGTCAAAATAAACACTTTACTTGAAACACTAAGGGTACGAACATGTCGAAGAATCTTAATAGTTAAATGAGTTGTTCACTACTACAGCCGCCGTCAATTTGTAGAACAAACCTGTACATTTAAATGGGATAGCGCATGCCAAAGATACTTGCAGCAGTTCATCCTAGCAGTTCACACGGGAATCACCGCGGTCATTGCACTTCACTGGCCATTCATAATTGTATACATTTGGTGTGAGGTACGCAGATCCTCGCATCCTCGCATCTAGAAGTTCAGGCCACAATTTGAGTCCGTGTATCGAATTCATCAATTTGTAAAACAAACCTGTACATTTAAATGTGACCGCACATGTCGAGGATGTTACCAGAGCTGTTTATATCCGAAGTCAACTAGCATGTTCACGTCGAAACAAAATAGTTTGTTTTTACATGGTGGTAGAGAGGTAGACTACGCGGGTCGCGAATATTTATCATATTTTGAATAAATATTTCTATGGATATTTGTTTTAAGTTATAGCTAACAACCTTAATTATTGCTTTATAATTAATATATATACAAGCTCGTATCTTAAAATTATTTTTATATGTTTATTTTATATGTTACCTACATGATTTTAGTAAATATTTCTATGAATAATTTTTTTGCCTATGGCTATATATCTACACCAGAAGTAGGGACAGTGGGCAGGACCGTCGACAGGGGGAGGCAGGGGGCCCGGGACTACGGCTATATTACGTCATATAGGCTAGGCCATTCAGTTGTGCACATTTGGCGATTCTCAAAAAAATTATATAAATCAGTGACGTAGCCAGTGGAGGTCCGGACCCCCCCCGAAATTAATTGACATTTAAATAATTGGCAGGCATGTTATTTAAAATTAACAAATTAATTTCATTTTCGGTTTTTATTGAAAATTTTTCTGGCTGATTTCAAATTTCTATTCCAGCCAACCCCGTTGTAAATCGTGGTTTCTTGCAATTTTATTGCAGCCATATGGATAGGGCAGATAAGCCAACAGTGTGAGGATTTGAAGCCACACAATCTAGCGCAATCTGAATCTGATTTAATCTCAAGTAACCTGCTGCATATAAGTATGACGGATGTGATGTGATTGTATAAACCTAATTCCTTTTCATAATGAAGCGTTCCAGAGATTCCTCAATTATATCTTTTTCAAAATAATAAATAAAATAACAAGGTATATAAAGTAAAGAAAATTGTTTCTTCCTACATGCTTAGTCGCCTAAGTGTGGAATCAAAATTAGCGCCCCTCTCAATAAAAAACAACGCTTTTCTCTTTTCAATATGTGACATTATTATAGATATATCTTTATACAGTTGTACATGGCTCCATGTTGCTAGTTTATTAATTAGAAACTAATAGTTTGCTATAGTTAGTTCTTCTGCAGTTAAAATGAGCCTTCTCATATCAGATGCACTCTTCAAAATGTTTGCCATCTACTGCATAGCTAGTTAGATCACAACTTTTACCATCTAGTATGACATTATTGAGTTAATTCACGTACATGATGAACAGCAAAGGTCTCACTATGCTACCTTGTGGTACACCTATATTAGTTGTTACTTTCCCCAGATTTTCTCTCAATATTTTGACCACTTGTTTTCGATTGCTGTGATTCGATTCGATTATTATTATATTTGAAATAATTTCGGCTTTCAACAGAACTTAAAAAAAAAGGTTTTTTTACTTAAAAAAATGGAGATATTTTAATTATGTAAAAAGGGGCTTATAGATGGAGCAATTAGCATTTTTTCAAAGTGATAGAATTTCAACGTCTTCAACTAACTAGTCGTCGCGACACCTAGAAAATTTAAATCAACTGCAGGGACTTTAAAAGTGCGAAGGGACTCCTGTTTAAAATTGTTTTTTTTTGTCATATACATTTTACTTTTCATAAAAATACAGCAACACGTTCTGAAGTTTATGAAAATATTTTCATTACTAACTGAGATACAACGAATTGAAATTTTGTGATTTGTTAAATTGTAAATCACATAATCGAATTTTGAAAAAAAATTTCGCAAACTGCTTTTTCAAAATTTTTTAGGGGTCGTTAGAGAAGTGCTTCTCGAGATGTTATTTCCCATATTTCGTACGGGTTCCATGCGCCACAGACGAGAAAAAAATTATTGATATTTCTAGATCCGCGCTTGACTCAATTACTCTATTCGTATCTGAGTAATACCTTTAAAACGTTCGGACCCCCCCCCCCCCCCGAATAAAAATCCTGGCTACGTCACTGTATAAATATTTCAATTCAATAAAAATCTGTAACAATTAAATACTGTGGTAGTTTTTTAATAAATTAAAAACAGAAAAATAAAACGACAAAACCTTGAAAGAGGGAAGGGGCCCTCAATAATAAGCAGCCCCGGGGCTCGGTAAAGCTGTCGACGGCCCTGACAGTGGGGTATTTAGCAACTATAATTATTGGTATATAATTAATATAGCTATTAAATTGAAAAAGTAGCAATACAAATATAGTACGGCTTTTTCAGCATTGAATACGTGCCGTGTGCCGTATTTTAATTTCAACGACAATTCCCCCCAGTGTTTCTATTCATGGTACACATGCGGATTAATTTTGAAGAACTGTGAGGGGTTGAGGTTTCGCCAGTACACACTACGTTTGTCTAGATTCGCCGTACAGTGTATAACCATCACGCAGGAATGTGTGTACGATATATATTGAATATCTTTTTATTTTTATTTTGTGAAAAAGTGAAAATGAATAAAAAGGACGAATCAATCAATGCTCCAGCGTTGTGGGACAAACGCCATAAACAGCACCACAACCGGCATGTTTTGAGTATAGGGAGTGGAAAAACCGCTGCCCAAGGAATCCTTACTTCCACATCCAGATTTTCCATCCAAGTATCTCACAACGAAAACATTTTGTATGTGGAAATAAACGCATATTTCCCTCTCACTCTGCAAAATCTTATCCTTAAAATGGAGCAGTATCCGACTGTTACCTATAAAACTGAGTTTTATATCCGTCGGCAAACGTATAAAAACCGTAGCATTATTTTTCTGGGTACTATACTGGTACAGTTGGGGATAATACAATATTTATATTGATTTTTTTTTATCTGTAATGATTTTTAGTGAACACCATTAACGAGTACGCAGAAAGAATTATATAATGCCAATGCAACAGACGCACACTACTCGTATTATCCGACGGAAAGAGCCACGCGACGGTGCTAGGCCCTAGCCGTAATTTTCAATAATGGGTTTAATTTTTAGTCATGTTTTGAATGTTCGAATTAACTATTTATGGAGTAGGGTTTTGTTCGTAAGCAGTCAGAAAATTAATCCGGTCACAATGCAACTTATTTTGCTACAAAAATAGCTTATAGCTATTTTATAAGTACTAAAATCTGTGTTTAATTTTAATAATAAGAATAATAATAATATTTGATAAAAAAAATGCACACTCCACATTTTCACATGTATTTTTCTTGAAAACTATACTAATAGTAAAAAAGAAAATTCAAATAACAAGTTTCTTCCATCCTGTATTTTCATTTATTTTTGATATACTTGGTATCTATTTCGAAAGATAACAATTTTCTCGATTGCTAATATAATTGCTAATTATTGTAAAGAAACATAAGATCATATTTTATTTCTCATTATTTCAACTAATTCATCAATTAATTTTGTTCAGTAATGTACAGTGTTCTAATGTATTTTAAAAAATACAATAAAAATTCAACAAAAAATAGAATAGACAGGTGCCAGTACTTTTTAATCGGATAGTAGGTACACGTATATTATATCATACCAACTAATTAAATTTTATATTTATCTAATAGTACACCTATTCACTGATTGCGCATATCCCCATTTAAATAATTTGTATTTAAAATGTCCCATAAGAAGAGTATATCTCTGTATAACAATACGCACTCAAATGGGTTTGTTCCAAATTTCGTGAAAAAAATACCTATTTTTGGATTGTTTCCGAAGGAAATAAAAATTCTGAAATTGCCAATGAAAATTCACTGTAATTGTCAATTTGTACTAAGTTTTAATTATTTTAATTTCTGATTGCAATAATAATTATTGCCATGCGCCATGCAACTTTCATTACATTTCATAATTTTCCACCCACAATAACAAACGCAATAGATCACCTTTTACGTTTTATAAAATTTAATGTATCACAAGAATGCACTTTTCAGAGATCTACGTTAAAAAAAGTTTTAAATCGGACCTAAAATACATGCCTTATGATGGTGATTCCAAACAAACGGCGACACACTGCAGAAATAGAAATTATTTACATGAGATACAATAAAACCAGGTCAATCACCCGAAAAACGGAACGGATTGATAAACTTCTCCGACATGTACGCCCAGCATCGTGGCCACTAATTGACTAAAAATCCGAGATGCACGGCTAGAGTCGTTACTTCTTTGGCATGTCCGTACCCTAAAGTAAACCAGAAACACACTCTGAAAATCTTGTGCACACAATGATAAACAAACAGTAAATGAGGTTTTGTATGCCCTTCAGACAACTGCGTCAAATTCACGTGACCGAAAAATTTGCATACTACAAACTGCGCACTGCGATATGGAATGCCAGTACTTCTCAGCGATCTGTTATTTTTAAACTGATATTTCAAAACAGCAGAAGCAGTTTAAACTTGTTATTAAAAAATAACATAAAATAATAAATAAATAATAAATAAAATATCTCTATAAAACAAAATAATTAGTTGTCTGCCCTCCACGGCGCCGACAGCTTG
This sequence comes from Rutpela maculata, assembly GCA_936432065.2. Lineage (NCBI taxonomy): Eukaryota > Metazoa > Arthropoda > Insecta > Coleoptera > Cerambycidae > Rutpela > Rutpela maculata. The sequence goes on along the minus strand of OW386288.2, from coordinate 69,856,166 downwards.
ATGTTAACCGAAAATGATCTATTAGTCGTAAAAGAATATTCGTTCGCGAATAAAACGTTTCGATGAAATGATCTATCTGCTAAAATTTTCTCATGATAGTTAAACAAAAGCCCAAACGGCTAGCATCATCTTCAACAATAAATTTAGGGTTGAATGCATAAAATTTGTTGCTGACTAAAATCCTCTGAATATGAGATTTGCTAATACCTTTTATTGATTTTTCTTAACGAACATCTTGGGTGTTCTTATACAGAGTCTAAAACTACAAGGGTAGCGGCGTCACCTTCATTTAATGATTTTTCAGTTTTCTTGATATTAGTCCACAGTACATAGCCCTTTTTTTTAATGATTAGTAACAGACTGAATTTTCGTGAGTAGCTTTATTTTGACGACTTTTCGACGACGAATTATTTTGGCAATATATTTTTCATTCATTAAACGTTTGTTAAAGAGTTTGTTTTTCGATTGCCTTGGTTACGTTTGCGCGAGTTAATTATATAAGCCCCGTGTTTGTCCACAACAACATAATTGGACAGGTTGTCGAATTGTCTAATTCGTGTGAAATAGAAAAAATAATTTTTGCTATTAGCTACCACTACCGATAATTTTCGCAGAGAGAAAAGTTGGGCGTCTCGTCAAAACGAAGCTACTCACGAAAATTCAGCCTGTTACTAATCATTAAAAAAAAAAGGCGATGTACTGTGGACTATATTTTTTACATCCCCAGTGGAATCAAATTTATAAATTAATTTATATACTGCTTTGCGAGTCACTTTAACATATAATTCTTATTAAAAACTTATATTGCATATTTATAAGAAACATTTAGTCCACTCAAATTAGGAAAATAGCGGAGAAAAATTCTGAACAGCAGTTTATCTGCATAGGAAGTAAGTATTCAACTTTTAGAACAAGGTTTTGTTTATGCGCAAAAAAAAAAGAAATGATTTTTGAGATATATATATATATATATATATATATATATATATATATATATATATATATATATATATATATATATATATATATATATATATATACATTATTTCGTGTTTTTTTTTTCATTTAGACGTATATATCTCGAAAAGTACGCGTTTTTAAGGTAAACGAAGATGGTATACTATCTTGATTTATATTTTATTAAATTTATTTTATTTATTTTTCTAAATTTTAATTTTTCTCTTTCTCAGGGCCAAAAAGTAGGTTCAAATGTAATTATTTAATCTTGTAGAATAAAAATATTTTATAAGAAATACAGATTTATTAGATTGAATTAATAGTGAGAGCAATTGTTTCTCCTAATGCCCTAACCGAAAGCTACCTTATAAACTAAATTCTTGGTTGCTAAAATATTGTCCAAATTAAAGTAAATGAATTGTCTTTTTAAAATAACTTTTGAATAACACGGGCTAAATGTTTATTCCAAATCATAAACTAAAATACCTTGTCTCTTGTCTATTACCAAGCTTGACTTTGGTTTTTGAGTTACCTACACCATAATCTCAGCAAACTCTTTTTTATTTCCAAATATAAAAATTCTTATCTTCTTTTGAGAAAATGTTCGTTTAATATTCTTCAAAAATAAATATTTTTTTAAGGATTTATCAAATTTTACTTTTGACAAATATACGTCCTTTCTTCTCAATTAAACATTTATTTATCCAATTATAAACATCAATATTTATCTTTATCTAAATAAATCTTCTTTTTATATCAATCAGATATCTTGTTCTTCTATTTTGTCAAATCTTTATATTTTTCCAAAAATATATGTATTTTTAGATTTTGTCAAATTTGACTTTTTTCGAATAATAATCTTTTATTTCTCCCATTTTATTTTAACAACTTGATTTTTCTCATATAATTCCGTTGACTTCCAAATATCTTATATATCCTATAGTTTTTACACATTCTTATTCTAGTTTTAGTTCATTAACAATTTAATTTAGACTACGAATAAATACATGTCAATAGGTAAACATGTTCAGGATACGACTTCCTACAAAAAAGTTTCTATACATTTTTCCGATTATCCCAGTGGCTTTTCCGAAAAAGCGACTTGAAAATATATATACATGTGTTTTTTTTTCGTGTATTTTCTATTTTGAATGCAAATATCTCGAAAAGTGGGCGATTTTAGGGCCAAATGAACTTAAGTAAACTGGTTCAGAATGAGATTTCCTGCAAAAAAGCTCCTATACATTTTTCCGATTATCCCATTGGTTTTTCCGGAAAAGCTTCTTGAAGAATATATATATTTGTTCTTTCGTGTTTTTTTTTTTCATTTTGACGTATATGTCTCTCAAATATACAGAACCTTTTTTGTAGGAAATCACATTCTGAACAAGTTTAGTAATGTTCATTAGCCTTAAAAATGCGTACTTTCCGAGATATATACGTCCAAATGAAAAAAAAAATACGAAAAAGCAAATATATATTCTTCAAGGAGCTTTTCCGGAAAAACCAATGGGATAATCGAAAAATGTATAGGAGCTTTTTTGTAGAAAATCTCATTCTGAATAAGTTTATTTATGTTCATTTAGTCCGAGATATTTGCATTCAAAATAAAAAAAAATACAGATATATTTTTCAAGTCGCTTTTCCGGAAAAACCAATGGGATAATCGGGAAAATGTATAGAAGCTTTTTGGTAAGAAATCGTGTTCTGAACACGTTTACCTATGTTCGTTTAGCCTTAAAAATGTGTACTTTTCGAAATATGAAAGTCTAAATGAAAAAAAAAACGAGAAAACTTATATATATGTATATATTTCAAAAATCATGTCTTTTTTTTCTGCGCATAAGCAAAAAATTGTTCTAAAAGTTGAGTACTTACTATCTATGCAAAGAAACTGCTGTTCAAAATCTTTAAAAAGGCGTTTTTTTTCCTAATTTGAGTGGACTAATTTACGATTCCATAGCATTTAACCAAGTAAATTAATTGTTGCAGGGTTAGTTTAATTCAAATAATCAGTAATTAATGTTTTTATGGGAAATACAAAATACGAATAAAAATCTATTACACTGACGTTGACATTAATCCATGACATTACTTCATCTGTCTATGAAGAATTTAGAAAAAGATTAGAAAAATGTGTACTACTTGTGGTATAGTTTTCAACTTTAAGATGTTACTTTTTTTTAATTGTTATTTCCTTATTTTGCAACTAAACTCCGTATTTAAGCTTTCTTTATAACTCAAAAAACTTTGTTAAATAAAATTTTCAATACAAATATCAAAAAAGGTAGTTTGTCGATTATATATTTTCTAATTTTAAGATTATCGTATATAATTTATCTTAAGTTTGACAGCAGTTTATGACTTCCTAAGGGCTCGTTTTATTTATCAATGTAAGGTTAAATTTGGGTGTTAGCTAGCCCTGGAATAACTTTAACCTCGTGGCAAACTCGCATCCGTTTATCCATCACATTTTATGTGTTTCCAAGAAACCAAAGCAAGGTAGCACTAGCATCTACGTTAGGTCAATTTCAATTGAAAAGAACAAGCAAGATAAGTGGGTAAATATAGCACCTCGAGTATACAGCTTTTGTAAATCTAAAAGTTCTGAAACATTTACCGAACAGAGCAAAAACATTTAAACGAAAGAATTTCAAAAATCCGAATCATCTAAGAAATCCCAGCCACATTTCGATAACATAGAACACACACGAGATACTCACTTAGAATATGGTAGTACATATGAATCTGAGAGCTTGCAATCACCGGATAAAAGTATAAAACATAAATCAGTTATACACTCACCGCCACTCTCACGTCCACCATCAGTAGGAATGCATACTCCACCACTCTCTCATCAGCCACCAATAATAGTTACGCTACCAGAAACACAATCATCACCAATATCAACACCCCAACCCTCTACAGGATGATAGTTGACCGTGCCGTTACATCAGATAACTTCGAACATCCCAAAAGCCCTCTAACATAGAAATAAAAGACAAGAATGATAGTTGACCGTGCCGTTACATCAGATAACTTCGAACATCCCAAAAGCCCTCTAACATAGAAATAAAAGACAAAAAGAAAGAGCTTGATGAACTTTAAGAAACAGAAAGACTTGTAATGAGATTATTCTCAGCTGGAGAAATAAAAATCAACCGCACGTCTATTTACGTTGGTACCAAAAAATTAGCCTTAACTAAGACCCTCCGCCACAAATACCACCAACTGAAGAAGAAGAAGCTATGGATATAACAAATCCTTCCAACCAGCCTTTTATTGTCCGTAGAAAAGATACTAAATTAGCGTCCATAATGATTAATCTAAAATTGCTGGCAATGCTATAATAACAATCAGACAAGTATAAGGAAGTCCATCACTATCAATAAACAGGCAAAACAGGCAGAAAAGCAGAAAGAACGGTCATTCAAGAACCCTCCCATAGTTCTGAAGGGCACTGCTAAAAGCCACGATGCACTTACTAAAGAATTACGTAAGTCGATTACAAAAGGTTTTTTTTTAAGATACGCTCCGCGCTCGACTATAACCTATGTCGTCGACAGAGCAGAATGCGAATTATATACTAATAAGTTGAAACAAGCGGAAGAGTTGAAATTTCACACATACACCTTGCTATACCGTATAAGCATAAAATATTAGACATTAGAATCTTAGCCACAGTAACAATATCAAAACCGCTGCCCAAGGAATCACTACTTCCACATCCAGATTCTCTATCCAAGTCACTCACAACGAAACAACTTTGTATGTGAAAATAATTGTTTATGGAACTTTAATAATATAATATTTGAAGTCCGCTACCCCAAAAACCCATAAAACGATACCCCACATCGGTAGTGGGGTGGGGGGTGGTGATAGGGGGGTGATAGTGGGGGGTGGATGAAGTAAAAAAATATTTTGAGGTTTCTGGTTCCTGTACATACACTAAATCACAATTTTTTTTCATCCCCTTTAATAAGGGGGTGAGGGTGGTAATGGGGGTGGCTAATGCCAAAAATTTTTTTGAGACCTCAGTTTCTCTTGTATATACTAAATACCAATTTTATGGACTCTTACATGCTTCATTGACCTATTTACCCCAAATTTACCCCCCAACCCTTCGACGGAACAAGATGAAAATATAATCTAGTTCTAGATCTCGTTAAAGTACATATGTGTACCAAATTTCAAGTCAATATCTTAAACGGTTCCAGAGTAAACGTGCGCACAAAAAAAAAGTTACAGATAGACAGACAGACAGACCGACAGACAGAAATTTTTTTTTCGCTCAAACTTAAAATCTCGACGTTTCATGACATTTTAAGCCTATTTGGACAATAAACATTTTTTTAAATTTTTTTGTCGTTACTATACTTCCACTGGACGTGGAAGTAATAGTAGTCTCTGTGACTAGAGGGCCCAAAAACCTGAAACAGGCTCTAACAGAGCAGAATCATATAGATTCGCACGAGGGATCGGTGAATAGTTTCCAGCTACGGCTGAGAGGGTGTGTCGCTTAGTTAATCTGTAATAATAATAATAATAATGAACGATGCTCTCTCGTACTCGTTTGGTGTCGTTCGTCGGACGGTAAATGAGATACAAGTGCTAAATAGAGAAACCAGAAACATTATGAATATATGCTGAAGCCCGCACCCAAGCTCTTCCACCTCTCACGCAATCTGGGAGGGAGAGGTCTTGCTAGTTTGGAGTGTCTGTATGTCAGACTAATGCTGGATACAGCTATACGAATACTTAGGAGTAACTTTTCACTGGCCTAAATGACTACGGTGCATGAAAAGAACAACAAAAGAGCATTCTTATTTAGAACCGTTCTAAGAGTCACTCATAAACTCGGACTACTAGAGCTTGTGCCAGATCTTTCGAAGTGTGAGACCGTCCTTTCTTAAGGAACTGAACACTATTCCTGTCGTAGATCGATCTCCATGACGCTGGTCCTCAAAATTCAAAAGACAGCTTTGCTGGGTTCACTCCGTATAGTGAAATCGCACGAGGCCACGCATTATGAGATGCTCACGCCACGCTGAGTTACTGTCCCTTATTGCCATTGTTTGAGATGAGACTGGGAGGCTGAAACACCCCTACTACTTCGGGCTGATTGCTTCAATGATGTTTGATTGAATAATGGTGCTTATAAAATGATTTAACGAAACTCACAGGTCGTTCCAAACTTAGGTACCGCATTTAGTTATTTACTTTATTTGCCTTCACTGTATTTTATCAAAATTCATTTTATACCTTCTCTCTGAATTTCTAACTTACTTTCTCTTCCTTTGGTATCATAACCTAAAGTTGTAATGCTATACTATTATCATTAGTGTTATCTAGAATGTTTTTCATGTTTATTTTTAAGCATATATATTTAGCTCCACGCATCTACTTAGGATAGAGAAGTGGAAATTAAAAAAATATATATACTTTTTAACCTCCCCACAATAAAATTGTGGGAGGTTACTACAATTAGTCCAAAATCGAAAACTGAGATAACATCAAATCTTTACGTTTTGAGGTCCCAGGAACCCAAAAAAGTGGTTTTTGAAAAATGTCTGTGTGTGTGTATAAATGTTAGCATGATAGCGGCGAAGCTACTAAACGGATTTGGATGAAACTTTGCATGAGAGTTTCTTTAGTGCTCCAGAAAATCTGAAAAGGTTTTAGTTCAGATCGGATTACGTTTAGTGCCATTTTGGCACAACAAGTTGTTTATTTTATGATTACTTACAATTTGTAATTGAACCATTGAAAAGTAGTTAAATTTCCAATTTCAACGATATATCACACTTGCACCCTCTGGATTTGGTTTCCGTTAAAAAAATTAAAAATAATTCGTTATATGTGCACACATGACAGCATCCAAAAAATATTATAGGTATTATTGTTAGGGGAAAATGTATTTTGCCATCTATCAAAAATATTTGGGTTGGTAACCTTTGTGAATGTTGATTTATAGGTTATGGTACGTGACGTCACAGCTAACCTCAAAACTATATATATCTTAAGATTTAAGAATATTATTAAAATTTCTGACTGGTTCCCGTACTTTCAACTAAAATCTAGTACAGTGTAATGTTTATGAAGTCCTAAATACTTTGACCTAATAAAATAGGACTCTTTTTATAGGTTGGAAATCTAACCTGTAATTAGCAATCTATTTTTGTTAATCAACTATTTTAGGTCACATGGTTTTGACAATTTTGACATTTTGCTTGAGGAACAACAAAGCGCAGTTTGCGTAGTTTTATATATTTTTTTCTAGTTTTCTTGAGAAACTGTGTGTGTTTTCGTAATATTGTCATGTAGTGAATATTATTCAACCCTTATGGGTGATGTAAAGTGTCGCTACGATGAGAAAATCAAAATAATAGACAATATTGACCCTTGGAGTGGAGACTGGAGACCTTTCTGCAGATTTGTCTATTTTACCTTGTGTATCCGTAATTAATATGGTAAATTACTTAGTGTTGACTCACAGCTTCTACGCAGACCAGCAGTTAAATACATACAAATCTTTACAATCATATAAATATTATGAGGCTGGATTTGTGCAAGAAGTTTGTGTAAGAATGATAAACTCCAATGTATTCATTGTTATGGGCAAGGCAAGTTTACGTTTAAATAACTAAGTGCTAGATTTCAGTGATAAGCCTGTTATATTATCCGTATGTAGTATTCAATAGAGTCTACCAGAAAGTGATTTCTTTACCTTTCTCCTAAGCTTTTTTTACATTCAAAATAAACCTTATCTCACAATCGCACCTTATCGCAAAAAAGTATGCCATTTTATATTTATTTCACATTTAAAACTGAGATTACTTCTTTGTTTACAATGAAATAAAAAGTTTGGTTATCCCTCAGGCAATATGGTCGACTTATCGTGCCGTCATCCTAAGATGGTCTATATAGAAAAATTATTTGCATGAATTTTTAAATATTTGCTTGGAACCACTGTAGCTCCAAGCTAAAAATGCGTATACAAACATTAAAAATGAGAATAAACTTGATAAACCTAAACATGTTATGTCCCTAAGTTATTTCATAACCTAAAAATCAACATTCGTAAAGGTTACCAACCCAAATATTTTTGACAATGTCAAAACTTATTTTAGTTGTTTTTTTTTAAAGGTAATAATTGTTTATAGCCGTGTTATTACGTCTGATTGATGGGACACGTCACAATCGTTCCTTGCAAATCGAGCTAACTGAGCTAAATCTTAAACGTTCGAATATTACAAAATAAAGACCTTGGACGAAGCTCGACTTGCTCGGACCTTTTTGATCGAGCAGGAAGATTTTAATTTGACGCATGCGTAGTCTGCTTGAACTGTCCATAATGTTATTGATTTGTTTAGGTTAGAGTGTCATTTGGGCTAAATTCTATGTTATTATTTCTTTTTCGTTATCCAATATTCTACAAAATCTTCGAAACGTTATCTGTTAATACCCTTATAATACCCGGCAATTGATTAATATGCAACATAAACAAACATAAGAGTTTATGTTTTAACAGATTGCTTGTAGTCCACTTCTGTTCGTTCGATATTTGTTCATGAAATAAATGGCTCCGAAGTCACGTATAATTTATCTGTTTGCTCAGTGCTCTGATTTCCGATGTAATATCCAAATTCAGCTGATAAGCATCCACTGTGTGGGGAGGTTCCAGCCGCTTCCAGTAGCTGCCGATTTTTTTTTCTTCAATGCTTCTTCTGTGCTTAGAGTGTCATGAAAACGAAATTGTAAAAGGTTTAGGGATTGTAGAGTAAATGAGGGTAAATAGGTAAAGAAAGCAAGTAAAGGTCCATAAAATTGTGATTCAGCACGTGTACAAGAAAGTGTGTCTCAAAATTTTTTGGCATCAGTCACTCGCACTACCACCCCCATTACCGATTTGGCATGTCATTTTATGGGTGATTATAGATGATTTCGAATATTATATTATTAAAGTTCAATGACCGATTATATCCACATAGTGGAATGTAAATATAGTATCAACATTTTTTGTAAGAGACTTAGATAGGAAATCTGGATGTGGAAGTAGTAATTCCTTAGTCAGAGGTTTTTTAAATAGTAATTTGGTATGGTGTATTTTTTTAAACTGACTGACTTTTATAAATGCGACTGTATAGTACTATCAATAAATTATAATTATTATTATTATTATTATTATCATTATCTACTGCCAGCGACTAGAATTTGGGCTAATTTTCTTAAATATGTATTTTGGGAATAAAACCTGTCCTCTTTCTGGTTCTTAAGGAATTTTTATGAGGGGCACATAAGTGCTTTGACAGGCAAATGAATGTGTGGCGAAATATTATGTACTATATGCATACGCATACAGTGATAAATACAATGTATCAAATACTAATATCTAAAATAAATAATTTGCTCAATAATATAGTTGAGTGCTTCCATTTTATTTAATATCTCGTCAGATGTAACTGGGGCAAAAAATAAATCAATTTGTTTTGGCGAACAAAATAAACATTGTGAGGTAAATAAAGATAAAATGCACTTGTATAATGAAAAAATACATTTGTCAAGATTAATGTCAATTTTATATAAAGTAAATAAGTAGCTACTGCAGCGTATTTACTTACATACTATCGCTATGGTTATAAAAAACAATAACAACAAATATCATTATACATATATATAAAAATGTTATCATTTGAAAATCCAAAAATAAATCTTTTGAAATATATATTTTATTGTAGCTTTTATATGCTATAACAGTATTCTACAACCTACATGTATTGGAAGTAAAAATAGCAAATTCTTAGTAACTTCATCGTGCTAAACAATAATATAAAAAGCAAAAGTTCAAGTTGGCTCTGGTTTTCCCAATACAGGTAATAAAGTGTAACACAGGTATAGGTGTCTACAGACGATCCAGCTGCTGGGACCCGACATTGTCGGTACGCTTTGAAGATGAAGTGACTGTTGCGCATCAAAAACGTAATTTTACTCCCAAAATTAAGAAGGCGTACCAGTTGTATTTTGGTTGTACAATTGGAGATGAAGACAAAAAATGGGCACCTCATATATGTTGCAGCAATTGTGCGAACAATCTTTGCAGTTGGCTAAGTGGAAGAGGACGTTCAATGGCTTTTGCTGTGCCCATGATCTGGCGAGAACCTACAGATCATGTTACCGATTGTTATTTTTGCGTGATACCTCCTATTAGACAGGGTATTAACAAGAAAAAAAGGATAGTAATACAATACCCCAATTTACCATCTGCCATTCGCCTGGTTCTCCATAGGGATGAACCTATTCCTAATCCACCTCAAGAATACAGCCTTGATTCTGACGAAGAATCGGATGATAATAATGTAGATGACGACTTAGTCCAGCCATCAACATCACAAGATCCCGATTTCTCTGCCGAAGTGTCCGGTGGTGAACCACACAAAATTAATCAACGCGAATTAAGTGATCTTATAAGAGACCTTGATCTGTCCAACGCAAAAGCGGAGCTTTTGGCATCTCGATTACAACAATGCAATTTACTACAAGAAAATGTTAAAGTTTCCATGTATCGAAGTCGTCAAAAAGATCTTATATCTTTTTTCAAAATGGAAAATGACTTGTTGCCTGCAAGGACATTGACGGTTTAATAAGTGCTTTACACATTCCACATGATCCTAGTGACTGGAGACTTTTTATTGACGCCTCGAAACTTAGCCTCTAAAAGCTGTGTTACTCCACATCAATTCCAATCGTCCATGCTGTCCACATGAAGGAAAATTACAGTAACATGAATATATTGCAACAAACTATAGAATATGACAAGTATAAGTGGCAGATTTGTGCAGACTTGAAGGTGATGGCTATCTTACTTGGTATGCAGCAAGGGTATACCAAATATTGCTGTTTTCTTTGTGAGTGGGACAGTCGAGCGCGATTAGAACATTACAAAAGAAAAATTTGGCAGCCAAGACTGGGTTTTGAACCGTGAGAAAAAAATGTTGCTAACATTCCATTAATTGATTCACAAAAGGTAATAATACCACCACTTCACATAAAACTGGGGCTTATGAAAAACTTGGTAAAAGTTATGGACAAAGAAGGACGTGCTTTCAGTTATTTAAATCAAAAATTTCCCAGACTTAGTAATGCGAAAATTAAAGAGGGAATTTTTGTGGGCCCTCAAATCAAGAACCTTTTCAAAGGTGCTGAATTTAACAACATTCTAGAAGGTAATGAAAAAGCTGCTTGGAATTCCTTTCTCGGTAACAAAAGAGCAGAAAACTATTGACCTTGTTGGGAATCTTCTTTCTTGCTACCAGAAATTAGGATGCAATATGTCATTAAAAGTCCACTTTCTACATTCACACCTAGATTACTTTCCAGAAAACTGTGGTGCAGTAAGTGATGAGCATGGAGAGAGATTCCACCAGGATATTCAAAATATGGAAAAAATATATCAGGGCAAATGGACTTCTGCGATGTTGGCAGACTACTGTTGGACATGTATAAGAGATGCTCCAGAAGTAACTTATAAGAGACGGGCTAAGAAGCGCAAGAAGAATAATTAATTTTCTTATTAAAGGGCTTATATTCTAATTAAATATATAGTATATAACATGTATTTGAAATATATATCAAAATGGCAAATATTTTTTCGCATGATGTGATTAATTGCTTTTTTTATTAAAATTATACTATAATATGTGAGTTAGGGCAGTTATTACAATTTTTAGAGCCAACAAATTTTTTTATGACTATGTTAGACGTAGCTGGGACCAAAACAATGCAAATAAGTGGTTTTGATTAACGATAAAAAATAAAAGTTAAAATTTGTAGGTGCGTGAATTGGTGACCCCGAACGAACACAAACAACAGGCAACGAGAACTTGAGCAATTAAACTTACCCTTCTGAAGTCGGCCGATGCGTAGAACCTTTTAATGGCTTCACAGTGGATCTACCTGAAACTAAAATTGCAGCAAATAACCGCTTATTCTGAGCCCAAAAACGGAGAGACAAGAGAAACACGAACAATAATATTACCATTATCAATCAATTTATGAAATTTTCAATCAAGAGTCATTTAAACGTCAAACTCTAAAAAGATGCAATATCCGATGACGGAGATATTAATATTTCAAGGTATGCATATGCTGAGATCCTGTAACTTAGAGGCAAGAGTTCATGATTGAGAGACCGAAGTTATCAATAAGAGGACAAAATTTCAGGATAATTTTAAACACTGGAATCATCGATAGATGCGCCTCTGCAACCGTCAGCTTGGACAGCCCGCTGCATCCTGACGAACAAGCAATAACTCCATGCACATCTTTGTTTATTTTATGCATGTGTAAGTGAGTACTATGCTTATATAACTCCGTGCAGTACTAGATCACCTTATCAACGTATCAATGAATCAATTATTTGCTATTTTATCAATTATTTACTATTTTAATTAATTCACAATTCATCGCAATTAACCATTCAATCAATCAATTTTAAATTACTGAAAGACGCTCAATCTCGACGCTCTCAACGCTCGATTGTGAACTTTCATTTCACTTAGCATCAGTCAGATACATGCTATTTTATTTTAGCACTTACCTCAATTTCTTCTATGCACTCAATCCGCTCAATTTATAGATTGTGAACTTTCATTCACTTAACATCAATCAAATGCATGCTATTTTATCAATCATATTACAATAATTACTGAAAGACGCTCGATCTAACAACGATCGTGAACTTTCAATTCACTTAGCATCACTCAAAAATACATGCTATTTTATCACAATTTTCAAATGACATATATCATGCTCACGATAAAGAAAACATCAGAGCAGATATTTTATCGCACATATATGACTTCTCCTTATTTAAACACCATGCTATTTTGTCATCTACACGTCAAATCTGACTTTTCTTTTTTAAAAACTCATTTTTAATATTGATACTTTGGTTGATTTCTCTTTTGCAGGGGGGGGGGGGGGGGGGGGGGTATATGTAGCGTATTCACTTACATACTATCGCTATGGTTATAAAAAACAATAACAACAAATATCATTATACATATACCGAGAGATCGAGAAAGACTGAACGTGACGTCACACGGAAAAGTCACTAAAATTATCTATTTCTATTCTCCAAAAATTTTTTAAAACTAATTTCCTATGTTGCTAGTCACTGTGACCAATCGGATGTTTGTCATTTTCCTGAATGTTATTATTATTAGCTTGTGTGTGATTTATCATTTATCTCCCTTTTGACTAATAAATCAGTGTTTTTCAACGCAATCAGTTCACTGTCTCTTGTGTGGCAAGTTAATAAAGAAACTCGCATTTTGTGTAAATACTGTAATTGACTATATTTAAGGTTACTGTCGCCAACGTGAAAATGTTGGAAGTACCAGAAAATAGTACATATTTATGCAGTATCTAGGCGGCACAAAAACAATCTTTAGGGAGCGGCACGTTCAGTCTTTTTCTCGATCTCCCTGTATATAAAAATGTTAACATTTGAAAATCCAAAAATAAATCTTTTGAAATGAAATGTATATTTTATTATAGCTTTTATACTACAGGGTACGATTTAAATAAATATGTAATTACAGTTAATGGAAAAATTAATGACTTATTTATATACAGTATGTCGACTAGGGTAATACTTATTATTCGACCCAGAAATTTTTTAATGCGCTTCCCCTGAATTATTCCTTTTTAAGAAAACCGATTGTTATCAAAGATAGAAACTATTGAATAACCAGGAAAGGTGCCTAAAAGGTGGTAGTGGGGGTCGCTGATGCAAAAAAATAAATTCTTCTTGTTCACACACTAAATCACAAATATTTTTATCCTTTTTAATAATTGGCTAGGGGTAATGGAGGAGTGTGATAGTGGAAGTGGTTGATGCTACAAAAATTCTTGAGACCTTGACTTCTCGTGCATATAACTTTTACTTGCTTGCTTTACCTATTTACCCAATTTATTCTCCCAATCCTTCAACGGAATAAGATCAAAATATAATCTAGTTCCAGATCTCGTTATAATACATACGGTACCTTTCAAATTAATAACATAATCCGTTCCAGAGTAATCGTGCGCACAAAATAAGTTACAGACAGGTAGACAGACCGACAGACAGAATTATTTTTGTTCAAACTTAAGATCTCGACGTTTCACGACATTCTAGGCATATTTGGCAAAATAAAATTTCATATTTCCATGGTGCGGAAGTAATAAAAGCTGATCAGAGATAAAGTTGTAAAACTTTTTTATTTGTTGTTGTACGAAGAAAAGTCCCTCTTAAGAAATACTCCACTTACCTTCAAGTACCCAGAAACGCACTTTAAATAAATAAATAAAAATAAGTCCCATAGGTAAAAGGTCCAGTGACCTAGAATATTTATCCATAGAATTTCTTAGTTTTGCATTCATTGATTTTAGGACCGACACTTCTTCATATTGTTTAGGTTTTTAATAACACAGCCCCACAAAAAAAAGTAGTCTGTCCGGCGGACCAGACTAGTGTATTCGTATGTATTTGGACCCGCTGAAACCGAATCCGAAGTCAGAATTGTCAGATTGGCTCATTTTTCAAAAAAATGGTCCGTCCGGCGAACCAGACCAGTATATTCTTATATATTTCGACCTGATAAAACCGAATCCGAAGTCAGAATTGTCAGATTGGCTCGTTTTTCACCCCCCAACCCCAAAAAACACCTCCAAAGCAAAAACAAAGTGGTCTGTCCGGCGGACTATACCAGTGTATTCATATGTATTTTGACCCGCTGTATCCGGATTCAGAGTTAGAATTGACAGATTGGCTCGTTTTTCACCCCCAACCCCGAAAAACACCCCCCAAAAAAATGATTTGTCCGACAGACCAGACCAATGTATTCTTATGTATTTGGACCTGGTGCAACCGAATCCGATGTCAGAATTGTCAGACTGGCTCGTTTTTCACCCCCTAACCTCAAAAAAACACCCCTAAAAGAAAAACAAAGTGGTCTGTCCGGCGGACTATACCAGTGTATCCTCACCAAATACATAAGGATACACTGGTATGGTCCGCCGGGCAGACCATTTTGTGAGGGGGCTGGGGTGTTTTTTGGGGGTTGGGGGTGAACACGAGCCAATCTGACAATTCTAACTTCGGATTCGATTTCAGCGGTCCAAATATAAGGATATACTGGTATGATCCGCCGGACAGAGCACTTTTTTTGTTTTGGGGGTGATTTTTAGGGTTAGGTGTGAAACACGAGCAAATCTGACAATTCGGACTTCGAATTCGGATTCAGCAGGTCAAATTGCACAGGGATCCACTGGTATAGTCCGCCGGATAGACCGATTTTTTTGTTTTGTGGGTATTTCTTTGGGGTTGGGGGTGAAAAACGAGCCAGTCTGACAATTCTGTCATCAGATTCGGTTTCAGCAGGTCCAAATACATAAGAATATACTAGTCTAGTCCGTCGGACAAACCATTTTTGGGGGGGGGGGGTGTTTTTCGGGCTAAGGGGTGAAAAACGGGCCAATCCTTCAATTCTAACTTCGAATCCGAATTCAGCAGGTAAAAATACATAAGGATGCACTAGTATAATCCGCCGGGCAGACCACTTTGTTTTTGTTTTGGTGGTGTTTTTTGGGGTTGTGGGTGAAAAACGAGCCAATCTGACAATTCTGACTGCGGATTCGGTTTCAGCAGGTCCAAATACATAAGAATATACTTGTCTGGTCCGCCGGACAGACCATTTTTTTGGAGGGGGGTGGGCTCCCCGACTAATATATTTTTGTGATTATGACGTGTTTTTTGGGGTTGGGGGTGAAAATTGAGCCAATCTGATAATTCTGACTTCGGATTCGGTTTCAGCGGATCCAGATACATACGGATACATTGGTCTGGTCCGCCGGACAGACCACTTTTTTTTGTGGGGCTGTGTAATCGAGCGCAAATAAATTCAACCTTCTTGAGGAATATGTTTGAGAAGTTTAGTTTGGGGTTGAAGGAATTTGGTTTGACGGTAATGGTAGAGCTGGGCAAATGTGTACTTATAAATACCTCATAAGTATTTAAATATTAGAAAGTATTTAAATACCGAGTATTCCAATACTTCTTGCAACAAGTATTTGTATTTATACTTACAAATACTTTAGTTGAAATATTTACTACTTAGTATTTGTGAAATTGATCCTAAACGTATTTATAAATACTTAAACTATTTAATAACTACGAAGTATTTGAATGCTTTCAAAGAACTATTTAAATTCTTTTTCGACAGTATTTCAATAGTTTCAGAAATATTGGAGTACCTATAAGTATTTAAATCTCAAAAGTATTTAAATAAATACTACAAAATAATCAAATACATCAGGCAGTCAGCCAGATACCGAACTTGTCAGAAGTCAATCCGTGGCAAGATCTCCCTTATTAAAAGTACACAAATGAAATCTGGAAAGGAGTTAGAAGTCAGTGGTATGCATATTTTTCAATTACCACACTCGTTTTTCTATTTCGTAATTTCGTAATTTTTCAGTTCATTATAGTTTCATCTAGCCATGTCTAGTGTAAGGTGAGCAAAAATTTAAAATATATACTACAGAAGTCTTAACTATACGTGCACCCAAACAAATCTTTGTCACCACATTTCTCCCTAATAGAAATTAGGTGAAGCTCGTCACCCCCTCTCAGGGGGTGGCATCTAAAAGTTTCTATATTGTGCGGGGGCTCGCTAATTTATAGGGGGTGGATACCACCCCCTCTCAGCAAGCCCCCGCACAATATAGAAACTTTTCTGTGAAGCATTTACTATCATACTGCCAAAAATGAACGAAATTAGTTCAATATAACATTATTCTGAAGTTACTGTACTATTATACACCTTACAATAATTGGTACAGTTATTTCCTCTAAATGATTTACCCATATAAGAATTTTCATGTTTTCTTAATTTTGGACTCATTTATCATGAAAATGGTAACTCCTGTCAAAATATTGTATAGTAACAAAATGGTAGAAAATTTTATGCACATTGTTTTTTGTGAAAAAAGTCTTTGTCATTTTTTTTAGTTTTTGTGTTAAATGACAAGAACAACATTGGCAACAGTTTTTTTTAACATATGGCCGCGATTTTGAAAGTAATGCCAGTTTATTTGGGACATGTCTAAAATTGTTCCTTAGGCTTTAATCTTTATGAAAAACATTGTCCCCTAGGATCGGAGGGGCTGCTATAGCTAGGTTGGGCTCCCCGACTAATATATTTTTTTGATTATGACGATATTCAATTTGAAGTGGAATACTTTACCCAAGTAAACTTTACTTTATTACATACTCCAAATACTACTTGACAATAAAAAAATAATTTTGTTGGCTAATTCATTCTGGTTGTGATGAATTTTATTATCTGGAAAATGTATTAAATATCAAAAAAAAATCAAAATGTTTTACTTCCCTCAATTATCGAAAGGTAAAAAATCACCCTTCGAGATTTTTTCGGATTTTCACGTTTCAGAGTACTTATATTACAAAAATTAAAGCCGTTTAATTCCATCTGTATGTCTATCTGTCTGTTGGCCTGACGTCTGTTGGCGCTATATCTACGAAACCACTTGACGAAGAAGGATAACATTTGGTAGGTAAATGACGCTACTGCCAACGAAGAACTGGGTAATAGTTCCGTTGAAAAATAGAAAATATAATTAAGGAAAAAATATGTCGGAAAACAGAAATATTTGGCATGTAGTTAACACAACTGTCAAGGAAGAAATATATGAAAGAAAATATAGTAGGGTAGTCATCCTAAAGACAATTTACAAAATGTGACGGAGCACGAGAATCTTTTCCATGCAGTTAACACAATTGTCAAAGAAGAAAATTTTGAAAAAATATACATATACACGGTGGGAAAAAAATATAATTAATTTCAAATGTGACAGTAATATTTCGTATGCTTTTAACTCAACGGTCAAAGAAAAATTTGAAAGAAATATACAAATCACTTAAAAGAAAATAATGAAAAGAATATGGTGGTGAACGATAATATTTAGCATGTATTTAACACAACTGTCAAGGAGAAAATATAAAAAATATACAGGGTAGTCACTACAAAAAAAATAATGAAAAAGTGTAACGGATGGAAATATTTCGTATGTAGTTAATGGTCTCCCTAAAAAAAAAAATATGACAAAATGTAACGGATTATATTTATCTAGTTCTTCGTTGAAAAATATGCAGGGTGGACACCATAAAAAATTAATTAAGAAAAAGAATATGACGAAAAACCGTGATACTTGGCATGTCGTTAACACAATTGTCAAGATTATTAAGATCTTTCAAATCCGCCAGTCGGTCTGTTGTCTTTCTGTTGACATTGACTAAAAAGTGATTCGATGGAGGAAAATAATATTTGACATTTAGTTGGCACAATTGCCAAGGGAGAAACCTGCTAGACTTTTAGTGACAGTTATACAGGGTGGTCACGATAAAAGAATTAATTAAGATGCGATGGAGGAAAATAACACAAGTGTTAGAAAAATAACCATAGTTTTTAGTTAAAAATAATATGCAGGGTCGTCATCCAGCAGAAAAAATAATTAATTACTAAAGGATGCAAACTGTGCATTTTTAATGGGGCTGTGCGTTAGAGAGGGCAGTTTTTGGTAAATACCTTTACCGATTTTTTTATTCCTGGTCTATTTCTACGGATATAAATAAAGGTCCAATACTCAACTAAAGCTAATTAACTATAGCGGTTTTAAAAAAATAGTGTTGTAAAAGGTCATGAAAATAATGAAACCTGAAATTTTGACATTCCAAAAAGTCAAATAGTATTTAATATAATAATGATAATGATAAAATGATAA
Source organism: Rutpela maculata (assembly GCA_936432065.2). NCBI lineage: Eukaryota > Metazoa > Arthropoda > Insecta > Coleoptera > Cerambycidae > Rutpela > Rutpela maculata. The sequence goes on along the minus strand of OW386288.2, from coordinate 69,837,362 downwards.
TGATAATGACAATGAAAATAATAACAAGTCTTTATTGATTTCTACAAAAATAGAAAATACAATTTGGCGAAGTAAAAGCTATTCTTACGCATAAATATTTCAGTGTTGTCAAAATATTTAAATATATTGAAAGTATTTAAATATTAAGTTTTAACGGTCTAGTTACTTTTGGTATTTATAATTTAAATACTTTTATCTTTTGAAAATATATATATGTCTTTTTAAAGTATTTATTATTTAATATTTAAATACTTTTTCAAAGTACTTCCCCAGCTCTGGATAATGGTAAGTAATTAATGAAATTTGTGTCCGCTTGAGCTTAGCTTAGCTGTTTTAAATAATTAGTTTTGTGGAAATTAATAACAGTATTATAGTTATATAGAGTTGAATAATTTGAAGAACAATTTTTTCATGAATTTCCAGAATTTCGATGGCGTACTGTTATTTCATGATATATCATGGCATATATCGACAGTAATAGACCGTGGGATAGTGACAGATTTTTTTAAACGTTTGGTTCCTATCTGGCCTTTTGGGAGCCTTTTGTGCCTGATTTGTACTAACCATTTTCGTGTTTATCAAACGGTTATCCGGGGCCCTCAGCGGAAAACAGAAAAGAAAATTTCATGAAAATGAGCAATTTCAAACGTTTTGTTCTGGCGTCAAGTTAGACTTACGTTTTAAAGAAAAACATCCGACGGAAGCTTATCGCCAGACAAATTCCGTGGGCCGGAAGACCCGAAATTTCAATGCGAAGTTGTAAGAAAAAATGGTCAAAATCAAACGATTTGGTTCTTATCTGGGAATTGTATATATAGATAAATAGATTATAATTATCGCGATATAACAAACGCCAGACAAATTCCGAGGGCCCAACAGTGAAAAAATTATTGTTCAAGTTGTCAACTATTTCGCGAAAATCAAACGATTGGTTCTCATGTGAAATGATTTTTTCTGTAAAAATTAACCAGAACGAAAATGTATTGTATCATTCACAGACATTTTTAGTGGGCCAAACATATTTTAAATCTTAAAAGAAGTGCACGAAAAAAAGCCATTTTTTCAAACGATTTATTCCTGTCTGGCATTTGGATCTTAAAAAGATATGGTAATAACTAAACCATATTTCAAGTCCCAGACAAAAAGCGTGGGCCAAACATATTTTAAATCTTAAAAGAAGTGCACGAAAAAAAAAAACAATTTTTTCAAACAATTTATTCCTGTCTGGCATTTTGATTTTAAAAAGATATGGTAATAAATAAACCATATTTCAAGTCCCAGACCAAAAGCGTGGGCCAAACATATTTTAAATCTTAAAAGAAGTGCACGAAAAAAAGCCATTTTTTCAAACGATTTATTCCTGTCTGGCATTTGGATTTTAAAAAGATATGGTAATAAATAAACCATATTTCAAGTCCCAGATAAAAAGCTTGGGCCCAACCGTAGATACCCAGGCAGCAAGGTGCCGTCATTATGACGTCGTTTTTTCGGCATTAATTACGTCAATTTCACCTTCAGCATGACGTAAAAATGACGTGAAAAAGACGGCACAATGTCACAGCCCAATAACGTCATACATATGACGCCAATATGACGTATTGATAATCAGTGAATTTTGTGATAAGGGATGCAAACCTCTCATTATAATATTTTTCCACAATTATTAATGAAGTTTTTGACGAAAAAAAAACCGGAATGTGCAGGGATCGAACCGCGGACCTTTTGACTCGCAACCTAACAACAACAACAACAACAAACATTTATTAATGTTTCACAAGGTACAATAATGCGCCATTCCGGAGTCCGGCCCGGAGCCAGCCAGAAAACCACGGCGAACATCGCCGAGGTGGGTGTGAGACTGGGCGGGGAGGGTCCTGTTTGGCGGTGACGAAAATTATTTACTGAGTTAAAACTCCTGCCTAATGGAAAAAGGCTTAAATTTAACGGTATCGTATAACGTAGTACACAAGGGTACTTAAAAATAATTAAAAATAAACTTAACTCACTGAACCATTGAACATCTTTACTTTAATATGTTTAAAAGCTGTATACCTAGTTAGAAATAATAAAACAAAATTATTATTACTATGTGGCAAAAATTGAACTAGTCACTAAATACTTCTATTTATTTTTATTTTATAATGATTTATTTCACGTCATTTTAATGACGTCAACATAATGACCTAAAAGAAACGTATATTTGAAGTCTTCATGATGACGTTAGAAGTACGTATTAAATATCACGTCTCTGGTGCGTCATTTATTAATGACGTCAAAATAATAAATAATAAAAGAAACGTGTATTTGACGTCTTCATGATGACGTCAGAAGTACGTAATAAATATCACGTCTCTGGTACGTAATTTATTGGGACAATGACGTCGGCGACGAAAAATCACCTTTAAAAGACGTCATAATGACGTCACCCTGCTACCTGGGTATGTTGAGTGAAAGTATCGAAAAATCAAAAAACAGTCGGGTAAAAATCGATGCATTTTCAAACGATTCACACTCGTCTGGCATTTCATTAGCTTGTCATTGTAAAAGAGTATTATACACATTTAAACAAATTTGTTTCGCGTCACTACTTAAATGCCGCAAGCGCGGATTTATGGGGGGTAACGGGGTAACAAGATTCAGTAAACAATCAACTTTCATTTTAAAATTTCATAATTTGTATTATTTTATTTTATATTTTTGAATATATATTCTATTTAGTTGTGTTTATAATTTTTTTTTTTTGAGATTCCCCCCCCCCCCCCCCCCCCAAGCTCAAGGTCCAGATCCGCCCTTGAAATGCCGTTTTTTTTCTCACTTGAAACTCATTTGGAATTTGATTTTCTTTATCACTGGATTCAATATAACTGTCACTTTCACATTCATAATCCCTCGATCGAATAATATTTACAATAAATAAGTTACATACTAGCAAAAGGACAAATATAAATTATTACATATTAATATATAATTTACAACTCTGCACTGCACCATAGAAACTGAGAGTCCTCGTAAATCCGTACCTGTTTCATTCTCCCTTGGCGTAGGTAGTCAACTACACAAAAGTGATTTCTTCTCTCATTTTAATGCACGCGACATAAGACACGTAAGATGTGATGTGGTAGAAACATATATGGTATGCATTGCTTGCGAGCGACGCTGCTTTTTATACTCCCCGCTCGTCCCGGGGTGATTTTTATTTATCGTTTGCTAATGGGGAACTTGCCAATTTTTTTTTGTATTTCATTAAAGTGTGTGTTTATGTATAAAAACACGTCACATCGAATATCAGCTCTTAAATCGCAGTACTTACTTTGCAACAAATAATTAAAGTTGAAATCCTCGCTATACTCCTCACGAAAAACACTGTGACGTCAGATCGAGAAACTAGTCTCGCGTACGGTACGTCTTCACCCTAATTAATAGACTGGGTGGCGGTTGGCTTTGAGACGTCCGCATATTTGGTCTTTTGCTCTTTATGTTAGAGAAAAAATAAAAAAGCGTCGGAAAGCTCAATTAATTCTCTTTACATAAGCTATCTATAAATTTTTCGAAAAAAACAATAATTATCGAGATATTCGAGGAAATGTAGGAAATTACACGTTTTCCTATAATGTATGTAAATCTAAAAAAATAATTTTTCTCAGAAACCTTTATTTCGAAGGACCGAGATTAACGGAACGTCAAAGTAGTACATGATATTAAGTGAACATCATATATGAGATCGATTTCAATTAATTACCGATTAATTACGGCGACAAAATGGAGAAATTTCCCCAAAAAAAAAAGTCCCAAATCCCGCCCCCCTCTAATTCCTTCATTTTTGTCGGAATTCAAAAATTAAAAAAAGAGTTTTAGCAAATTTTATTCTATTTAAATTAGCTAGAGTAGTCTTTTGGCGTAGGAGCCAGGATTAAAAAGTGGCCAACTGTAGAACCTCAAAATTTGCGATATCTACTACAGCTGCGCCCCAGATTTTTGTCTGGCACTTGAAATATGGTTTGTTTATTAACATATCTTTTTAAAAAAACAAATCCCAGACGAGTGTAAATCGTTTGACAATGCATCGATTTTTACACGACTGTTTTTTGATTTTTCGATACTTTCGCTCAACATATCTACGTCTGGACCCAAGCTTTTTATCTGGGACTAGAAATATGGCTTATTTATTAACATATCTTTTTAAAATCCAAATGCCAGACAGGAATAAATCGTTTGAAAAATGGCATTTTTTTCGCGCTTTTCTTTTTGTCTGGCTATGCAGGGGGCCCAGCCAGTTCGTCTGGGAATCTTAAATTGAAACTACTTATTGCCTAATATTAACAAAAAAACAAATGCCAGACGAATGTAAATCGTTTGATTTTCGCGGAATAGTTGACAACTTGAACAATAATTTTTTCACTGTTGGGCTCTCAGAATTTGTCTGGCGTTTGTTATATCGCGATAATTATAATCTATTTACCTGTATATACAACTCCCAGGTAAGAACCAAATCGTTTGATTTTGACCATTTTTTCTTACAACTTCGGATTGAAATTTCCGGCCTTCCGGCCCACGGAATTTGTCTGGCGATAAGCTTCCGTCGGATGTTTTTCTTTAAAACGTAAGTCTAACTTGACGCCAGATAGGAACAAAACGTTTGAAATTGCTCATTTTCATGAAATTTTCTTTTTTGTTTTCCGCTGAGGGGCCCTGGATAACCGTTTGATAAACACGAAAATGGTTAGTACAAATCAGACACAAAAGGCTCCCAAAAGGCCAGATAGGAACCAAACGTTTAAAAAAATCTGTCACTATCCCACGGTCTATAAGTAATAATATATTACATACCGAGGTGGAAAGTGTTTCATTGTTGTCGAGAGATAAGATAGTTGACCGAGGCGCGCAGCATCGAGGTCAACTAATTCTCGAGACAGCAATGAAACTTTTCACCAAGGTTTGTATACTATTTTATTCACAATCATCTCCCTTAATGAACAAAAATCCGAAAAAATCGTTTACTAATTTTTAAATAGCATAAACACAGGTTGGCAAAAGCTCTTGCCGACCCGAAAACGGGTAAGAAAGTGGCTACTTTCCAACCCGAAATGTTAAAATGTCACTTTCCAACCTGCAAATGTCACATTTCAGTTCAATCGTCGAATGAAGTAGAAATGTCAAACTTTTCAACTTTTGACATGTAAGACAATTTGATTATTTTTGTATGATTGTGAATAAACTAATTTCAGCTTTAATAATCTCATGAAAATTGAAATTTTAATGTCACAAAATACGAAGCAATGAGTGAATATTTTGTAAGTTCATATAATATAACTGTTATAAAACGAGAGAGTTCTTTATATTATTCAACCAAGAACACTTGCAGTAATACATCAACAATTAAAATTTTTGAAAAATACCACAAAAGCAGCAAAAGCAATAAAAGCGCTTTATTGTTATATAGAGGAGTGTAAATGATGATGAATTAAGATACTTTATACAAGTTGTGAGAATGTTGCTAAAGGGTGCCAAATAATTGTATGATTACTGCTTCTGTGGCCTTCAAACGATAAAATGCCGATATATACCTGCGCCTAGTCTGGGTATATAATAATAATTGTATAGATGTTGAGAGAACGTTCTCAGGTGTTAATTATAAAGCTTCTATTCTTATAGAATGGCGATATAGATGTTTTCATAGTTGCTATAAAAAGTGTTTGCTGGAAAAGGGCTCATATTCACTACCTCACATCCGCCTATATTTAACGTGTCTGGGTAGTTATCGTTTGCCCGGTATGCAATCATAATTTTCGTTTTTGCAACGTTTCCTGCAACTAGGTGGTATTGTAGAAGAACCTATCACATTTCGTCTGAAGGACGTGAAGCTAATTTATTTAAAGGCACCAGCCGCGCTGTCCCCTTTGACTGTGTGTAGCTACTTTCAGCCCCAGCTAAGTTCTATATATTTTTGAGATGTTTGATAGAGAAGAGTAAAAGCTGTACTTACCGTGGATTGCTAACTGCTCTCTCTCTCTCTCTCTTTCGCTCTCGCTCTCTCTCTCGCTCTCGCTCTCGCTCTCCCTCTCTCTCTCTCGCTTTCGCTCTCCAAGACTGGCTTCTTTTTCGATGCTGTTTGTTTAGGTTATATTTAACACTGTAGTGGATCTTGTGCTTAGAGATCTTGTAATCACTTTTATAGAGTGCCTCCCTTCGAGCCTTCGCGATCTGATCGGTGTTCTGAATTTCAGACGTGCGGGTCCATGAGGATCCCGTTTATTCAATGCGACTCAACAAGCCCTCGAGATGATAGATTTAAAGTTAATAATTCGGTTTGATCCAAAATTATACAGGGAAAAAGGTTTATGCAATATCCTATCTAATAAAATATAATATTTTTGAGAGAATCGCCTCCCCAAACAGGGCAAGGACGATTGCCTCCTTTAGAGGACGTATATTTCAACCACCATGCAATGGAGAATGTGTAGAAACAATCGACTCGGCATGAAAGATTCACATAACTTCTTAGAAGTGTATGAAGGCACTTTGATTTTGGGACTGACGGAAATAGTATAAAAATATTTTACTAGAATTTAAGGACACTTGTTGCTAGTTTTATAGTTCCAATAGTGATTTTATCATTTACAAAAACTTGTCATTAGATGAATGCGATGGATGCGTTTTACGGCAATATACTACCCCCTTACGGCGACTTAGTGACGGCATGTAAACCAATACAAGGTTTGTGACATAACCTTGTTCTCGAGTGACCTGCTTGAATTTGACCTCCCAACCCCGTTTATGCGCAAGGCGGTTTTTTTTTAAAGACCTGCTTTTTGGGCTTGCTATAAGTACTTTCTACTGGTTCTCCGACGCTCTTGCCCTATTAACAAATCGTCGGATGAATCCAAATTTGTTTAATTCGACCTTGGCCAATTGGCTAATTGGCCAAGTTGCCTTTTTTGCCTAAAATTTCATGTAGACGATCCACGCCTTTCAACATTTTTCGATTTCGTCTCTCAGTAAATTGCACGTCAAAAATTTTACTGTTATTCTTTTTGCTAAATCCATAAAATGCTATGATTCCAATTTACATATGTTTCGTGAAGTGATAAAAATAAAAAAAACCGCTGCCCAAGGAATCACTACTTCCACAACGAAAAAATTTTGTAAGTGGAAAATTGTTTATGGCACTTTAATAATACAATATTTGAAATCGTCTACCACAAAAACCCATAAAACGATATCCTACATCGGTGAAGTAAAAACATATTTTGAGGTTTTTTGTCCTTGTCCACACACCAAATCACATTTTTTTTTCATCCCTTTTAATAATGGAGTGGGGGTGGTAATGAAGGTGGCTAATGCCTAATGCCTACCTTAAGGTAGACTTTCGCAACATGTGACAGCGACAGGCGACCGAGACAGGCGGCAGAGACAGGCGACAGCGACACCACCGACGCAATGGAATTCAATGTGACCTGGTTCGAAGCGTGCCACACGGGGCTGTGTGCAGCTGTCGCCCGCTTCGAACGAGGTCACATTGAACTCCATTGTACCAAGATTTGTAAAAGAGACAGGTTGCCTGGTAACTCAGGAGCCAATAAAATTCTTGCGCGGGAGTGACGTGTCCAGAGGACCTTTTAAAATTAACATGCACAACAAATGACCTACTTAAAATATGAATATCCAAAATAATATTTTCAATAACTGTGTAAGCAGAAATAAAAGATATTAAACAAAGTACGACGAGATCAACGAGGTTAGGGATACACTGGTCGGCTGTTGTATCTTTTACCTCTGTGACGTGAGTTGTAGAAGCGGGTCCTCTGGATGACGCGCAATGTGGCGCTCCTAGTTACCAGGCAACCTGTCCTCTACAGACCTTGCCATTGTACCGGTGGTGTCGCTGTCGCCTGTCTCTGTCTCACGTCGCTGTCGCGTGTTGCGAAAGTCTACCTTTAGAATTAAGGAGTGGACTCGAAACATTTTAAGTGAATTTATTAAAATCTATAAAAAAAATCCAGAACCAAGCTTATGTGTCCATATTTGCCCTGTTCTAAAATCAGTCTTTTTATTCATTTACTTTCTCACTTTTTTTGGTCTTTTTAACAATATGGAAAAGATACAAGCATATGGCGGCAATATGTTTTTCATTTTTTAGAGTTTGTTCTTGTTACTTATACGAAAGTATTTCACGGATCATTTTAAACAGATTTAAAATACCAGGGCGCACGTCCAGGTCTATCTAAATTCACAAAATTGACCCATTAAATAAGAGTCCATGCCCCTGAGTGACCTGATAGTTGATAAAAATTGAAGACTGACCATTTGCGTTTGTAGAAACCAAACACCTATTCACTGATAGACCTGGTCGGCGTAACTGGTCCCTCTCTGTCTACGGGCACCTATTGAATTAGTGTGAAAAAAAAGTGTTTTAAATCTATTTCTTTGAACTATTGTATAATATTCATATATATTAAATATTAAATTGAGCAATTTTTAAAACATAATACAAGTAAATGAAAATGACTACGTGACCGTGAATAATATTCCATACTTTTATCTAAAACATTTTTAACCTTGGAGAAAAATATAAATACATTAAATTATTACAATGTAAGTAGGTACCTAATACTTTACCTAGCTAAAACAATGTATGAAGTTAATAACATTTTTATCTAAAATTAATCGGAGCAATGACCCTGTAAGCAGCAAAAAAGAAAATGACGTTTCTAAAATGTTGCTACATTAACTGTAAAATATATATTTTTTAAACTGAGTGTATTACTCGAAACGATTTTAAAAATTTGAACTCGGAAGGCATAATACTATCCAAAATTTCAAAAATGGCAAGACGGCAAAAATGCTCCCGGGTTTGGATATCCGTGGGCAAACTGGATAAGATAACCCATGGATATCGATTCTATTACATCCGTAGGGTATACATATTTTGTACACCTATAGGATATCGGCATCCCGTTGGGATATCCGTAGGCAATCAGTTGCGAATATCCGTAGGATATCCATAATTTGGATCTTTACAGGATATTAATATCCAGTCAGGTCAACCCTGGGATGACCTAGGGATATGTCGATGGGATAGTACCAAATCTGGGATAGTTGGATTGTACTAGGATATCCTGAGGATATCATGTTCTGTCTGGGTTGTGGTTGTCGTACAGCAGGCATGAAATGTTCCATCATATGCCAAAACTGTGACGGAGGTTCATGCGATGTACCAGACGTCCCTCGCGTGCTTGATGGAAGAAACATATAAAGCGGACACACGGGCACATTGAAGAAGGAGAAATTGCAATTAAGAATCATGTTGCGGAAGCAATTGACGAGTTTCTACCAGGACCATCCAAAGAATACAGAACACAGTAATTTATTAAAAAATAACTTAATATGTTACAAAGACGATGTATCGTAGTTTGGGTCTCTTGGGGACACGACGTAAAAAATGACGAGCCTTGAGCTCTACCTCTCGGGTAGTGTGGAGAAGAGTTTTATTGGAATAATTTTCAGCAAAATAACACCACGAGAAACGCTTTTAAAGTTTCGTGCCTACTTGACGACCTTCGCAGTTCTGTAAAAGAACAAGAATTGATTTTGATTTCGAGTATAGATATTGCAAAAATTGTGTATGACATTACATATTCTTCTCATGCTCTAGAAATTTCAAAAGAACATTATTAATACAAGAAACGAACCACTGGCTCTAGGACAAGCCACCATCAAAGGGTCGACTTCTATAAGTAATAGTTAGAACTAGAAGAAACACTGCATTCGGAGCAGAGAAAATAAACGAGTTAATGCATGTGGGATGAAACGCAACCATACAAATTTTCCTCCCCAAAATCAACTTATTGCAGGATATAGATGATCACAGAAGAATAACACTCTGCAGCATAGAATACAAATACTACAGAATTCCTGATTGAACACATTGGAAGACCATCAGACTATCAAAGAGCATTCGATCAAAGGTACGTCAACGGACAACCATATGTACACCACCAGAAGTAGGTACACTGGAAGAAAAATTGAGAGAAAAGGACAAAACTACACACAGTCGCAATGGATCTCTAGAAGGAATTTGACACTGTCAGTCACGAGGCCATAATCAACACCCTCCGTAGTAAATGAGTATCACACTACCCAGTAAACAGGAAAATAAAAGCCTGTCTTCACGAAAGCACAGCAATTCAATGAATCGGACAGATGGTGGTAGCAGAAAAATATAAGAGTCAACCAAGGATACCCCCTATCCTCTCTACTATTCACCTCGTTCTTGAATCAATTGACACAAGTCACAATAAAAGAAACACCAAACTTTAGTGAAAATACAGAAACACTGAGCACCACGAGCGTACTAGTATACGCAGATGATATTCTAATAGTTACTTTCTAGAAAATAAGAAACCGCATCTGGAGGGAAAATAAATTTCAAGAACAGTTTAATAACGGGGCGAAACCTGTCTAAAAAGAGAGTCCAGTCAATGGGGAAGAATATAAAATAGGCGACTGTTTCCTAAGAACGACAAGCAAATTGAAATACTTAAACTTATCTGAGGAGAAAAACTGTGGAGGAATTAAAACGGCTCACAGAGTTACAAGAACAATTCTGCCTTCCATCGAGATAGTTAAACCACCATGGAGCCTAATTAAGAGGACATACATAGCCAACATACTATCAGCGATGACTATGGAGTTAAAAATGAGGCAAGATCAGCAGAAGAATTCTGGGAAGAGCTACTAGCAAAAACAACAAAAATAAAGCAACTGCATAAAGCGTCAACATAAATAAAAGGGAAAACAATTACAAAAAGGACCGAAACGTAAGCAATGAAGTACTGGGATATATGCTTTCCCAGAAACATTAGCGCAAATACAAGGTTCAGTGGAAGAAGAAGAACTCTAGAAGCAAAAACATATAGAGACAAGTGTAAATGTTGTAGAATATCCCAGAATCGAAGTCAAAATATAAAGAAAAATTTCAACTTAGGAAAAAATTCATTTAAAGTCATTTTAGAGCATATCATACAAGACTAAAAGGCATCGTTAAGAGGTAAGGCACAATCAGTTGAAAATCCGAAGGAACACCGAATTTTCACTTAGGAAAATATGTTTGTCCAGGTCGTAAGAGTAAAACGTGATCATAATAAAAGCATAATTTTGGTCAAGGACAAAAATACATTATACTTTTTCAAAACTGCGCCAAAGTTCGACGAAATATGGTGAAAGTGGAGACACAGCCCTTGTGGATATCATTCAAAAGTATGAATATGAAATTTTTACGAGGCGACGTACTGAAAGAGCCAGACCAAAAAATGTGGCAAAAGCGTGTAGCGTCTATAGGCAATCATTAGACTAAAATTAATAAAAATGGACGAGACTGGTTTCTCGAATAATACAAATTTGGATTCATCCAGCGGCTCTTCAGTTGGACGAGTACGTTGGAGAATCGGTAGAAAGCGTTATTTCCATATGTTTTATATATTTTGGCAAACCTTAGACCTTATTTATCGGTATGCCATTTGTCATTTCATCTAAATACATCATAATTGCATTTAAAACAGAGTGGGATACCGATTAAACACACGGAAAATTTTGTTTCCGTTTTGTAAAGTTCTTTGTATGTATGCCTGTAGTTTTTACCCTTTTAATCGACATGTCAATTCAATGTACATCATACGTTATCATAAACTGTATGGAAATTATAATGGCATCCTGACTAAAATCACTTAATATTGTTCCATAATTTTTCACGATTTGTTGAACATACGCAAACGGTATGTCATGTTTTCTTTTTCAGTAGTTATATAACAACTTGTATACTTGTCATTAGCAGCCTGTTTGGAAACGCGTATAAAATCTTTATTCAAATACAAGTTCACGTGCACTCAAAAAGAGCATATGAAATCGCGTCTATCTAGTTTCAGAAAATAATAGTGGAACAAATTTTGTCACCATAGAATTGTTATTGTCACTTTGAACATGAAAATAAATAGTAGTTTAGTAATGATATCTTCTTGTAGAACAACTAATTAAATAGTGTTTCTCAACAATAGTTAAAAATCAAATGTACTATTAACTACTTTGATTTGACAGAATTCAACAACTTTTTATTAGTTATAATAACAATAACCTTTTGTTTAAAAATACCATCAATATAATTTAGTTTAACAAAATTGAAAATGTTGTTAGTGAAACATTTTTTTTGTTGAATTAATCTATACTATTTCTTTCAGTGTGACCTTAACAGCAATTTGGGCTTATGCTAACGGTATGCCGATGGTTTTCCGAGGAATTTTTTTACTTTGAACTTCATTTTAGAACGTATGGCAGTCTGATTAAAATCGTACCATAGTTTGCCAACAAATGAAAACTCACTTTTCAATATGAAGAACCCATCATGATGTCTCTCTGATTCATTCCTTGTCGTCATAAGAATATACGCATCATAATGCCCTCTGAAAGGCATACTGGCTAAAATCACAACAAAAAATCTGTCACTAACTTTCGGTCTATAAGACTTTTTGAGGAATAAGTATAATAGTGGATTTTCATTGGCGATTTTTATTTTTCTCTCGAAAAAATCCAAAAATAGGCATTTTCTTCAAATTTGGTAGAAACCCATTATAGGAGTTGCCGAATCCAGTTGTGTACAGCTATTTAAATAAAAAATCGCTAATAAGATTTCATAATTTTTCACCTTCAAAAACAACAGCAATATTTCGTGAAAATGCCTATTATGTTATATAAAATTTGATGTACCAAGAATCTATACTATAAAAAAAACGATATAAATCGAACTTAAAATAAACTTGTTATGGGGTTGGTTCCAAGCAGATGCTCAGAGTTCAAGTTACAAAATAAATAATTGGGAATGAATTTCTAATTTTATTCTATTCAGAGCTCATTTTTTATAATTTAGTAGTCTTATACAGTAGACAAAGGTATGTATATTTTATTGTTTCTTATTTGCGTTTGTAGATAACACAGTTTTTATTTATCTTACAGTTGGAAATAACCCATTTACACCAGATACTTAAACGTTAATCGTCATAATTGCCATTTTTTATTGTTGATATTAAATTATAATATCTTAAGTAGTTTGACTTTAAAACATTATATAAGAATGCATCTTCATTCACTTGCTGAAAGGGTATCATACTCTAAGAGTCAGTGAACATTTTCCTTACGTCATATTGAAATGGAGATAACTATTTTTCTATGAAATTATGAACGATCACGAAAAGCGCCCTCTGCCTGTTGGGCGGTAGAACAACGACGCAAAGAAGTTAATTTACTCAATTTGGAATGGCTGATTTTTAATCTAGTGATTACTTACACAATAATAAATGAAGAAACAATATTACTAGACAATTTGCTTGGAACTTAACAGATGCCTATGAAGTTACATGCAAAAGAATAGTTAGACTTACGACATTTGGAAATGACTTATTTTCGAAACATATAATGTATAAAAAACAAATATTGCCAAACGATTTGCTCGAAACTTTAGATGTGCCTGAAGTTGCACTTTGGCAGAACTATTTACACCATAATAGTTTTTTTTTAACCTTTTTTAAATCTCCTTAACACAAGTATAGAATTGCCAGACTAAAATTGTGAAATTAACACCTTGCCAGATATGAGTACTTGAATAGTCTTGTTCGGCTAAAAGTGCCAAAACACCAGTATTTTGACCACTAAGACATTATTGATTGTTTCCAAGACATTTTCTTTCAATACATCAGAATGATTTTGAATAAGAACGCGATAGGCAGTCGATCAGCATATTCCAATTTAAATATCTTTTATTTTATTTAACGACCTTTACATGGCAATGCACGGGCATTTATTTTATTCAGTCTACCATAATAATAAATAGCTAAGAACAATAAACGCAAAAAGTGCGCGATGGCACGCAGCGGTCAGGTCTCAGGGCGAAATACCTCCTGCCGTCGATGAATGAGATTTATTGGCAAACTTCAGAACAATCATTTGCATTCGTTTTATTGGTGTGTATATACTTAAATGAATTCGCTGCTTGATTTATATTAAATGTTGTCATGCCACACAATATGCCTTAACCGACTGAGCTATCGTGCCGGTATATACAGGGTGGCCCACGAAGTTTTGGCCAGTCGATATCTCGAAAACTATTTAAAGTACAATTTTGAAATTTGGTGATTTTAAACAGTGCAATGGGGTGTCCATTTTTGGTATGAAAGGACTTTATTGCGACATTGCATTTCCGACCACGTGACATCAACTTCAAATTTTTAAATGGGACACCCTGTATATTACTCCATTTTTGTGAAGACCATTCTAATACAAATTCAACGATACCGTAATTGTCAGGTTTTTTCGGCACTACAGTAAAGATAAAGAGGTTTTTATGAACATTTCTTTATTTTTATTAAAAAAACGTAGATAGCTTAGAAACAAAAAAGTATCCTTCCAACAGAAGACATCGCACTTGTCAAGGGCTGTCAATCAGTATTAGTAGATTTCCTTTGTGTACAAGTAGCATCAAGACTATTATGCCTTTACATTTTACTTATGACGAGTATGTCAATATGCTGCTCATATACGGCGAGTGTCGAAAAAATAGTAGACGTGCTCGAGACTTGTACAGAGAACGTTTTCCCACCCGAAGAACTCCAAGTAAAAATACTTTCGCTTATGTGGAACAGAAATTAAGACATGGTTCTTTTCCTAGTGGAAAACAGCAAATTCCACGCATAAAGCCTATTCAAACAGAGGATAACGTAATTAATATTCTGGCTTATCTTCAAGTACCTAAATCCCCATATCTCAACTCGATGTCTTGAGCAAGAATGTGGAGTAAGTAGAACTACAATCCAGAGAGTATTAAAGAACCATAAATATCATCCTTTCAAAATACATTTAACGCAAGGTTTGACCCCTGCAGACCCTGAAAGAAGACTAAATTTTATTGCTGAAATGACAGTAAAACTCGCATATGACCCATCATTTTTAAATAAAATATTGTGGACTGATGAAAGTCGGTTTCACAACAACGGTACCGTTAATCGACACAATTGTCACTACTGGTCGCCTGAAAATCCAAAATGGATGCGAGAAACTAATTTCCAGACAATATGGGGTGTAAATGTCTGGTGCGGTTTATTCAACGGCCGCTTGATTGGGCCGTATATGTATGAAGGAACTTTGACCGGCGTAAGGTACTTAGATATTCTCCAGAACATGCTTCCCACTTTACTTGAAGATATTCCCATAAACGAGAGAGAGACGATGTGGTGGCAGCAGGATGGTGCACCTCCTCACTATGCCCGGCAAGTTACGACATATCTTGATACTACTTTCCATGAAAGATGGATTGGGCGAAATGGTACAATACATTGGCCGGCTCGTTCCCCAGATATGACACCTTTAGATTTCTTCCTCTGGGGATATTTAAAAGGTTTGGTTTATTTTACACAGCCTACAGATTTAGACGATTTGCAAAACAAAATCAGAGCAGCGTGCCAAACTCTTACACCAGAAATGATTAGAGCAGCATGCACTAGAAATCTTTTAACAAGATTTGAGCATTGCCTTACTGAAGATGGACATCAATTTGATAGGGATTTTTCTACTTATTTTGTTTTTTAATTATACTGGTGTTCTTTAATAAAATTTTTAAAAAATCCGTCCATTCATTTTACAGCTCATATTGTCGCCGTTTCACACAAAAACGCTGACAAATATGGTATCGTTGAATTTGTGTTAGAAAGGCCTTCACAAAAAAAGAGTAATATACAGGGTGTCCCATTTAAAAATTTTAAGTTGATGTCACGTGATCGGAAATGCGATGCTGCAACAAAGTCCTTTTATACCAAAAATGGACACCGCATTCCACTGTTTAAAATCACCAAATTTCAAAATTGTAGTTCAAATAGTTGTCGAGATATCGACTGGCCAAAACTTCGTGGCCCACCCTGTATAATAGATACGTATTTCTATAAAATAAACTGAGTGTACGTTTAAACTTAAAAATATATATTTAACCCATATTATTTGTAACATCTAATTTTAAGAGGTAAATCTTCAGAATTTTGTTATTTTACATTGTTATTAAATCATGAATTTTTATTCTATTTGCGTTAGAGATAAAAAATTTAGGACGTTTTTTAAATAGATGATAATTAGTCAGGTTTCTAATTTATTCGGGGAGTTCATTATATAATTTGGGTGCGAAAAATATAAAACTTCTCTGACATATGGACTTGCCACAAAAAGCTGTTATATATTTTAATTTGTGTCTGGTTGCACGGGAATGATGTGGTTGAGTTAAAGTATCCTTATTATTAAATTGATACAAAGCGACAGGATAGAAATATAATTTTGGTCAGTTATATTTCTATACTAGAATTTTAGCATCTTTGAAGAGATCATCGGAAGGGTAAGTATAAATAAGTATAAATAATAGTTTTTTGACTAATACTCATTTGATTACAAAGTAATTCGTATATGCTCATATACATATACCGGATGGATCAGCCGATAAGGACACTCTTGTAACTCTTGAACGGGCGAATAGATTTCTTTCAAACTTGGTATAGTGATAAGGGATGAAATTTCCAATTATATGATGTAAAGAACCAAAATGGCCGACTTCCGGTTTCGGTGCAATTGATACGAAAATCAAATAACTTTTAAATGGAACAACCTGTATATTCTTGCATATTTGGATGCTACTGGCCAAAATACATATGATCTGACCCTCAAATATTATTTTGGTTTCTAAAAAATATAGATTTTTTAATTTTTAGTTTTAATCATAGAAGGCCGCGATTTTATCAAAATTGTTAAAAATCAGTCTGAAAGTACTTTTAAAGTATTATCTCTTCAGATACTAACATTAAACACGATTTATTCTTCATTAAGTCCAACGATATTGCCCAGCAAACACAAACATATAGAGTCTATATAACAGATACATTTCAAAAATAGGTCTGGTGTAGCATCTACGTAGGAAACTAAGAGTATACAATAGTATACATGTCCCTAATTCATGGAAAACCAAAGGTATAGGCTACATAAACGCTATATTTATTAGATACATAATCTATATGTACCTCATACTCTAATATTACATTGATGCTACTGCATATTCTTGATGTGCCCGTTAAAAAAATAGATGAAAATAAACACTTTTTTAATCACCCAACCACCGCGCCGCGTTTCAATTCCTTCGCTATCATGCTCCAATTAATATCAGTATTCCGTAAATTCATTATTTATAGTGATAATTAAACAATTTTACTTACCTTGTTTAGGTCTCGAACCCACGTCTACACTCAAAGAAATAGTATGGGTAAATTCAACAAAAAAAAATGGTTAACTAACAACATCGTTAATTTTGTTAAACCAAACTATATTGATGGAATTTTTAAACAAGAGGTGATTGTTATTTTAATTAATAAAGAGTTGTCGTACAACAAAACAAACATTAACTTAAAAAATAGATGAATAAGACTATTATTTTGTTCGTCTGACTATTATTTTATTGAATTCTGTCAAATTAAACTAGATAATAGTATATTTTAATTTTTAACTATTATCGAATTGTAATTCTAACCCAGTATTAGTTTGCTGTATTATTGTACTTGGTAGACAAACCAATATTATTGTCGTCTTCTAGAAGTTCTAAATGAATTACCATGAAATTTGCTTGCTTACCACGTAGTCTATTACAGAAATTATTCCTAGATGACGCCACATAATCACTGACAATAATCAATCATGCATTATCTTATAATCTTATGAATTTATAGAAAATTAATAACATGATTGCAATGTTCAAAGTCTCTCAGGGATCATCGATATATTTGGATGGATCTTATAAACGATCTCTTGGGTGGTCTGATGTCTCAATACTGAGATTTTGGCTAACCAAAAAAAACTTCATCATACAATAAAGTGTAGATCAACCTAAAAATTAGTTGGTGAACAAAAAACAAAGTCGTTGTACTATTTAATTGTAGACCAAATTGAAAATGGTTAGTGAACATAAAAAAATGTCATTGTACTATTTAATTTGTTACAAGAAGATATGATTATTAAACTACTATTTGTTTACGAAAACAAATAAAGTTGTATGACTATTCTTTTCTAATTGATTTAACTATGAAACTAGATAGGCGCGATTTCATATGCTCTTTTTGGTTGAATTTACCTATCATTTTCTTTGAGTGTACTATGTACGTATCTCGTTTATCCCAGCGTCTTAACTGACTGCGCCACCAGGGTTGTCCAACAAACTTACTATAGAAAAAGGTATAGTAATGGGTATCGGGATTTTATATTATTAAATGATATCGGTACCTAATAATTGAGTTTATTATAGGAAATTGAGATAGACACATATTGGATAAATATTTATGGTAGTATGATTTTTAAGAAATAATATTAGGTATACAGGTGATTTTACTTTATGTAAAAGATCCTGCAATTTCTAAATTTATTAGTGAGGCAGAATCCTTAAACTTAAAATACCTGTAGTTATTGTTATTATGTTTTTAAAATGCTATTAATTCTTTTTTGCATATTGGTTAAATTTCTATACAAACAAGTTTGACTCATCAGCTCTATATTTTTTCATTCTTGACCTGTGTGACATTACATTGCATTACAAACCCAAATCTGATAAATAAAAATAACATAACCTTCAAAAATGCCACAGCTTCAAAGAAACGCTAGATATAGTCATTACGTCCTAGCTACTTCATACAAATTACATAAACATTATTACGTAATATGTATATTTTTTAATTATATAAACAGTATGTTGTAAGAATACATAGTACTTGTATTAATCAGTGTTATGTAGAAATAAATATGTAGGGTGTATATAATTTACAACTGTATAAATGAGACATATGCTAATTAATACAAATATACATACATACTATATATTTGTGCTATGTAAACATGTTTCCTTAGATGAAACATAATTAGTATGTAAGTATTACAAGTGTGTTTGCTGGGTGGTTTTTCAACGAAAACTATTTTTTTTTTAATAGAACTCCTATGGGACAACCTATTACTTAATTAGATCTTTAAATTACGAAGAAAATGATATGTATATGAAAATGATATGCATTAAATTTCTAATTAAATAAATAGTAATAATAATAATTTTTTTAAAATATTTTTTGAAAATCAAAATAATATTTGAGGGCCACATCATATGTATTTTGGCCAGCAGCAAGAGTGTCCCTATCGGCTGAACCATCCGGTATGCAGTCGAAGCAATGAATTTTTGAAGTGACATCACTAATGAAGGTAGCATTCAAAGACTATCGTTTGTATATTGGCTGCATACCTTACAATCGAACTTTCTAGAATGGATATAATACCTTCTTATATCCATTCTAGAAAGTTCTTCCACAGTCCACGACCTACGCACGCTCGTCTTGTGCGTTAGATTTGAGAGTAATGGTAACGCGTAATGGTAACGTCTAGCCTTCATAAAAGCACATCGGTCTTGTGATTGAATCGTCAGTGACGCACGTATTGTTTGTTTTTCATAACTCAATTTATTCATTATAAGGCTAAATGGTTTTTCGTTACAATTGATCCTATTGCGAATGCCAATGCCAATCCTGTCTTTTATGTCTAGTTTGGTCCAATTCATTCTTATTGAATATTATTAATGTTATTAATTATTAATTATTAATTATTAATTATTAATTATTAATTATTAATTATTAATTATTAATTATTAATTATTAATTATTAATTATTAATTATTAATTATTAATTATTAATTATTAATTATTAATTATTAATTATTAATTATTAATTATTAATTATTAATTATTAATTATTAATTATTAATTATTAATTATTAATTATTAATTATTAATTATTAATTATTAATTATTAATTATTAATTATTAATTATTAATTATTAATTATTAATTATTAATTATTAATTATTAATTATTAATTATTAATTATTAATTATTAATTATTAATTATTAATTATTAATTATTAATTTATTAATAAAATTATTCCACCTATGGTACGAAATCATTGCCATGGTTCAACAAATTAGTTCAGACATAATGGGATGATGACGTCAGTTCAAAGATCCATTACTCCTACAATATTTATTTTATTAAGGGCACCAGTTGTTCCTTTTTCAATGCAGGATGGCTTTTTCTACTCTCAGTGGGGGTTCGGTTAATTTTAAGAGATAACCAAGTATCAGAGTCATATAATAGACGAGAAAAGGTTATACCTACCATTAACTGCTTACTGTTTTCTCCAATCTGCACTTGTCTTATCTCAAAACACAGATTATCACTCTAATCACTTCTTACTAACTTTTATAGAATTCCTCCCGTTAGTTTCCGTGAGTTGATCGATGTCCTGAATAATAGACGTGGGAAACTTATAAGGATTCTATACATTCAGTTGTCGCTCTAACATACGAAAACGCCAAAGATGTTAAACTGAATGTTAATCATTTATTCAAGAAAATTCAAGAGTTTAAGTAATACCATTTATTGCATAAAGTTCCAAAGTTCAAAAGTGTACAAATAATTGTTGTTAATGGGACTATTTAGATATACTGTGAGAATCTGCCTGACAAACATGGCAAGGGCGGACGCTCCCTCAAAGAGCGTTATCTCATGCAATAGAGAGTAACAGTATCAATCGACTGGCATAAAAAGTTTCACAATTTCTTAGAAGTTAATATTTGGCTATTAAATATGGGATGGTAATATATATTTACTTAAATTTTGGTTCGCTTGTGGGTTGCTTAATCATTCCTAAGAGTGATTTTATCATTCACTTGAAAGACTTTTACAGCAATATAAGAGTTATATGAGGCCTTCCCATTCTTTTGCAAAAACGTATAACAGTATATAACCAAATAACGGAGTCCCATGACTTCGTTTTCGAGATACCCCCGTGGAGATATACAAATAAGAGTTTTTATGGCTAAATGGCATTTTCTATTATTTTGTTAAAAATTCAAAATCGCCTTCCGACATGAAGTTATATTTTTCTAATAGCCATCCAGTGCTTCTGTCCCATGCTCAAGCCGCCGGATAGAAATAGTTTATAATTATTTTAAAAACTGCTCTTGATAATTTTTGCCCTTTTTGTCTAAAAATTTGTTTTGGAGGTTTCACGTCTTTTGCATCTTCCTCTGTTTGGCACTTAATATTTTATCTATCAACTTTTAAACTTTTTTCAAGCCCATGTTAAGTATGTTTTTGTGATTATGTGTTACCTCGTGAAGAGACATAAAATTTCAGCGCAGTCAGAATTTTGAGCCCAGAGTGTCGAACATCATCGGGTGACTTTAAACATTTTTCTCCCCCCACATCGGCTAGTCATATTACGCCGTACGGCTTTGTCTTCTACATAAAGTATTTATGCGTGTTATGAAAATTGAGGCTGTTACACAGTATAAAGTTTGCCGCAAAGAAATAACAGGTATAATAATAAACCCGAATTTTTTCGTTTAATTAAAATGATAAATGAAGATGGAAGTACAATTATTTCTATAGTGAACTGCAGTATTCGCTCGTTGTGATAGCATACTGGTGGGTATATCTCGGTTTTCCATTTGACATATTCCAAGGCATCTGCGTGCATGCGTATTGAGCTAAAAATATTGTTTGCCCTAGTGCGCCATTGAGATCAGCTGACCACATAATGCAGTGTAAGTGAAAATAGCTTCAAGATTTAAGTATTGTTGGAAATTTTGTTCGCCATTGTACTAGTTTAGTGTACTTTACATTAAGCAGTTTGACTTAACAGTGTTATATAGGAATAAGCTGTCTTTGTAATCTAAAAGAAAATAAAAGTTAGTTAAAAACAATGCAAAGCCTACATATTAATATGTATGAGTGTGGCAAGTGACGTAGACAAAGAAGGACTTCCCTCCGAAATGATCAAATCAAACCAGATTTATTTCATATTTAAAAGATACATTTCTTCTCGACACTCGTGTCCGCGTCCAGCCGGACATCCGCTAACCAAGGCTCCGCGGCAGTTGAAGGGTTGGACAGGAACGAGGTCGAGGTAGAATAAAATAAATTGTCACAATTACTCTACTCCTACCTACCTAGTAAGGTAGTCGTCATATGTCTTACAACTTAATACAACTGAAAAATTTAACAAATTTAACTCGTTATAGAAAAAGCGCATACACCATAGCCTGCGATTTCTTTTCGTTGACCTTGACTTTCTAGTGGTCATACGTCATTGGTCGCGCCATGTATGCTTTAAGCAGCATGTTAGCATGTGGTACTAATTCTGATTTTACTGGAAAATATTGAAATTAACTTTTTTCGGCAGAAGTTAGAGAAATTGGTATATCGGTGGACATGATCCAAAGCAGGCAAATTTGTAGTAAAACTGGTATCTACAACAACACTACGTACGTCATCGGACAGACGCAGGGCATGTAAGTTCAGACTAGATTCGGCGAACTTGTAACTCGGTAGTTCATGATTTAGACATACACGGTCTATTTGTTTCCTTGAAATTCCTCAAGAAGCGTGACCTCAGCAAAAGCTAGCTTAGCGGAGAGACCCAGAATCATAGAGACCGATAGTCTATTAGATGTTGAAGACAAATTTTACGGCATCTGATACAAATTAGGTTAAATAACTAATACGCGCAGGCGGCTTAACAGAACGACAATATGCGTTCAGCGTAGGACATCAAACGGTAGATATCATTAAAGAAGTAATGAGAATCGCTCGAGAAGCGGAAGCAGACTATCCTTGCCCACATCAAAGGCTGTAGGCGTACAAAGTGAAGAAGAAAGAACTATAAAAATTCATCAGGGATGCTAAACGCAAATCTTGGGACGATCTATGCAAGAAGTTAGACGAGCACATCTGGGGAGATGGGTATCGTACTGTGAGGAAAACAATTACGGGACCATCACTGCCATTCGCTATCACAACTGAATTTAAGGAAGAAATACTTGAGGCTCTCTTCCCAACTCTTGGGAAAATGATCACGAGACGACAGCACCCAGAGAGTTTTCCCTGGAAGAACTTAAAATAGCTGTGGATAGAATCAAAACTGGCACCGCCCCCGGACCTGATAAAATTACTCCAGAAGCGGTAAAGGAATTTGCAACATCCCACCCCCAGCTGGTGATAACAATATTAAACAGACTTCTGAGGCAACATTCCTTCCCAAAAACGTGGAAGAAAGCAAGAACTACTCTGCTCTGGGAACCTGACAAACCAATGGAGAGCACATCGTCCTACCAACGAATATATCTAATTGACATCATGGGAAAATTATACGAGACACTAATAAGAAACAGGCTCATCGCTGAAATTGATGGCGGGTTGGGTCTGTCGGAGAATCAATTTGGCATCCTCGCGATGGAGAAAGTGTTGCGGACAAAAAGACTCTCAGTAGAAAAATGTTGCCTGATGGTAATTCTAGAATTACCATTTCTGATGTCTAGACATCAGAAATGCGTTTAATACCACGACCTGGAGCATGATCATAGAGGATCTAGAGATGAGGCAAGTTTCTGGCTACTTAATAAATGTAATAAGCAGTTATTTTCAAGACAGGCAGATGCACGTGGACAAAGTAAAAAAAACACTAACAGCAGGGGTTCCACAAGATGTATGGCTGAGACACCAAAATCTGGATATAGCACCGGAGAAAACTGAGGAGAGTTTCCTAAAGGGACGTCCTAAAAACGTCGCTTGGAGATGAGAGGACAATACATCGAACCCAACAGTCGTCTAAAGTACCTTGAGGTGGTCCTGAACTGGCAGGGAACGTTCGGTGAACATATTAAATATGCTTTCAAGAAAGCAAACGATCGGGTTGCGGCATTGAATAGGATCATGCCGAACATCGGCGGCCCTTCTAGCAGGAAGAAATCACTTCTCTCCAGCGTGGTTCACTCGGTAATTCTGTATCCCTCCCCCCTATCTGGGGGGAGGGACTTCGGGTAAAGGCGTACGATAGATTGCTGGTGAGCACCCAAAGAAAAGCTCTGCTAAGGGTTATTAGCGCCTATAAAACAGTATCGGCGGCAGCTGCTCAGGTAATATCTGGGACGTCCCCCATACATTTGCTTGTAGCAAAATGTGAATATATTTTTCAGAAGAGAAAAGAACGGGACATAGCTGTAGAAAAAGAGGCGCGGAATATCACCATAACCAAACGGGAAAGGGAATGGGAGCGGACCACTGAAGTGGCACAGTGGACGAAACGGTTGATTCTTAATATCGATAAATGAGTGCGATGTAAGCACATAACCACTGAATATTTCCTAACTCAGGCGTTGACGAACCATGGGACTTTCGGGAATTATCTCAAGAGAATCGGGATAATAAAGAGGACACTTGTAATTATTGCTAGGAGCCTTATACGGCGGAGCACACTCTCTTTCATTGCCCAGATGGGAAGTGAAAAGATTGCATGTACAAATTAAACTGGGGCCTCAGCTAACCCCAGACACATGACACAACAGATGACAGATAAAGAAGAGAACTGGAAATTAACACATCAATGGATCTGCAATGTAATGGATGCGAAGAAAAAGGATGATCATATTCATCATTGGTAAATGAATTTACCTAGATCACGGAAACTAACAAACCGAACACCAGATACAAACTTTATTCCAACCGACGAGACGCATGCCAGAGATGGTGGTACAGGATTGAAAAAAAAAGGGGAGGGGTTTTAGCGGATTCCAGTCCTGCACTACCTGTCGCGATATATACTAGGCGCAGGTGCTCATGACGAGTTTCCCCTCTCAAAAAAAAGAGGCTGTACGCGGTTATATCTCTTGATGTTAAACATGCCTTCAATAGCGCATCCTGGCAGATGATATTGGACGAGTTAAGAAAGAGGGGAATTCACGAAAGTTTTGTAAGCTTCATATCATCCTATTTATTTGAAAGGGAAATAATCCTGGAGACGGAGGACACCTCAAGGAAAAGACAGCTAAATAGAGGCTTCCCACAGCGATCAGTATTGGGTCCAATCTGTGGAACGTTATGCACGTTGGACTGCTAAGGACTACCTTAATAGGTTTCGCCAGTGGCACAGTTTTGGTGGTGATAGCCAAAGGTGAGGAGCACTTGATGAGAAAGGGCTCCAACTTGCGCCAGAAATGACCGAAGCTACCGTACTCACAGAAAGAGAAGGATAGCCCGATACACTTTAACATCCAGGGTATAACAGTGTCTCCTTCAAGTGCATTAAAGTAAGCGTCTGGTTGGACATAAAGCCGAACAAGTTACCAAAATATTCCAGAAGTAGGGAAAGATAATAACGACTATGGCTAGTCTTATGCCAAACATCGGATGGCCTAGGGCTTCAAAAATAAGAATGGTGTCGAGCGTTATTCATTCCCAGCTGCTATGTGGATAACAAAAAGCTCCTAGCAAAATTATTCAGTGTATAGCGCAAAATGACTCAGATTATGTAGCGGATATAGAACTATTTCAACAGTGGGGGCGTGTGTTATAGTAGGAGCTCCCCCAATAGAATTCCTGATACAATAGAGATGGGAAAAATACGCAGCAGTTGGTAAGAGCAAATCTCATAGCAGAGGGCAAAATAAGTGGCAGCAACGAACATATGGGTGGTGGACATATCACTTGATAACTAATATCTAGGCGTGGATCGGTAAGCCATACGGGGAGGCGGTCTACTTCCTGATGTAGGCGCTATCTAGATGCGGCTGCTTTAAGAAGTACCTACATGATCGCCGAATGGCAGAAACAGACACGTGCAACTACTGTGGAGCTCAAGACGACGCGTAGCATACGCTGTTCCTATTTTTAAGCTGGAACGATATGCGAGAACTTTACGCACACGAGAAAGAAAAGCTATTTAACACTCAGAACATGATGGCCAGAAAAATTGGAACAATGCTTACAGAGTATTACGAAAAATAGTAGAAAACAAAGATGGGGATGAAAGCAGATGAAATTTTGGACTGCTGCCTCACTCAAGTAATGCACAAGCGGTTTCAGAGGGATGAGCGAGACGAGGAGGAGGGATTTTAGTCGGCATCGATAACTAGCTGGAGTCTTATGCCAGATTTCCTCTGCTCCTATTCACTCAAAGTAGAAAGCTTAGCGGAGAGATTTCAAACATATCAGAGTTGTCACATGAATTCCTCTTTTACCCCTCCAGTATCAAGAAACTCAAAATATAGTGAAATGTGGGGATGACGGAATAAAGAGCTACGCCAAAATGAGGGGTAGAATTGTATAGGCAAATCGTATATATTTAGATCATGCGGTAGTTAGTCTCGCCTCTCTATTAGGGTATTTTGAAATTCATTATCGTTCCACTAACGACTTAAAATATACCTCTGAAATAAAATTGGTGAGGATCATTTAACAGGTTTAGCGTTAATGTTGATTCGTCAAAATTTAAAAATTGATTATGTCATTCTAAACACGTTAGCTACAAAAAGTAAGAGGCGACTGAAATTTGCATTGAACTGTATAGGTACCTACACAATTTTAGGTTAGTTCCTTAAATCTTAGAATTTTTTGTTGTTTTTTTTTCCTTATTAAATAACAGTGATTATTAACTATTTAACTATTTTTATCAATTGTCAGAATTTAAATTACACAAAAACGTTAAAAAATTTTTTTTTTAATTTTCTTTCGACATTTTGGGCCCCTTCCAAACCAAAATTTATGGCTACGCTACGCCACTAAACAAATGGTTATTTGATGGTTGATTTCTAGGTAAAAGGTGTGTAAATAATGTTTAAGCTATATTTGTTATTCTTACAATAACGATCATTGCGTGATTCATCAAACCAAATGCAGCGGCTCGTAAAATCATAGGTTTTTGGCTTCTCATAATTACGAAAAGAATATCTCTTTGCAAAGAAATTTCTACACGGTTCCAATTCGTGCTGCAGAGAGCTTCTTCAATTTCCAAACTCTGAAATATAATAAAATTTGTTAGTGCAAAACTCATCTACAAATCACATTTTCAATTATATTTGGTATGTACATAAAATGACAAGTATGTGTTGATTATTCCCTAGTAAAAACTGAAGGTTTTAAATCATAATAGAATTTGAATAACTGTATCCATATCTTTGGCTTAAAGCAATCAGTTATCTTTGGGGTTTATAGTACAATATTGTAACTACAAAACTGTATGCCTTCGATTTATTATAATAGCTTGCATTACTATCTTCTCAAATATCGTATTATTTATGAATACGGATAATTGTGCATAATAAGGAATAAATATGATTTTTCAGATCTCAGTCGCAGGCTTCATAATCAGTTTCCTCAACTTGTACATGTACATGCTCATTGGTGTGTGTTTCTATTTCTGTATTCACAATCTCCTCCCTATGAAATATGATTGCCATAAACTCATCATCTCTTCTTCAATGTCATCGGCAACTTCTTTGTTCTCTATTTCTGCTCTCCCAACATTAACGCCCGAAAATTCACTATAGTACATGCAGATATACGAAAATATTCATCGTGTTTTACGGCATCTACAGCCTTTACACAGCCTCAAAAAATCGACTACGAAAACTTTGTTGGTTAGAGATAAGTGCGGCGATAGTCTAGCCCTAGTTTTGCTGCGCAATTTTGCAGAGTCTTGTTTAGACAGCAATGATGGTGGTCACTTTTTACCTTCTGCAATACCTTTATTAAAACATATAAACCAATATTTACTAAGTGACTCGGTCCGATGTGTTTCTTTGCTGTGTGATGAGTAGATTCTTAAATAGTCTTATATCTGCTTATTGGACCAACGTCAAATAAATCCTGAAATATCTGAAAGGTACTTCCTTATCTAGGAATCAAATATAATTGCCACACACATCATCAAGCGGATACTTAGATTCAGATTACGCAGCAGATATTGATATGCGTCATTTTCCAGTTTGATATGTATTAATGTTGAGTAATGGGCATATAGGGAGAAACGGTCAGGTTTATGGCCGCAGGAGGCTGCTCATAAGGTGGAGTTCTTTTCCCCCTTCTGTGATCACTATTTGTGGATGACCTACTGGCCATTCTTTCTCTGTGGGAAGCCAAGTTCTAAACATTTTGGTTAGAGGAAAGTTTGAAGAGACACTTTCTCATACCTTTTAAGAGGTACTAGATACGGCTCACATTTGGTGTTAGAGGGAGCTGTAAACCCCCACAAAACTGTAATAGAACCCTTCAAAGGGAAGTTGGGTAACTAAGAACCAACTTCCTTATTAGGTGAAACTATTCCATTTGCGTAGGAAGTGAAATGCCTAGGCACTACGTGAATCACTTAATTCGAACGCCCACTTGGAAAGGTATATCACAACATTTCTACCCTAGTGGACATGTCCAAAAATGTGTGGAAAATCCTGGGGCGTTGTTCCTCAGCAAATATATTGGATATATATCAGAGTCGTAAGACTAATGGTAACGTATGCTTCCATAGTCTAGTGGTCGAAGGGCAACAACAAACTATTAAACTCTCTGGATTGCAGAGACAAGCATGCCGGGCAATTAACTGGTGCAATAAGTACCACTCCGTCAGATACTCTGGAAATCCTCCTGGATCTACCCCCTTTCCAAATCTATTTGAAGAGAGAGGCCAATGGGCAACATACGAATTTCAGCAAGCGGTTATTAATATGTCGTGGGCTAGCATAATGAAACAAAAGGGGCTCTCAGATGACCTAGACAGTCACAACATTCTGGAAATGCTTCAAGATGTAATGCCTACCATGACCAACTCCGAACTGTCTTTCAACATCCTCTTTCCTGGAATAGATTAATGGGATCGGAATAAAACCGACCTGCAAGGAGCAGATAGTTGTTGGTTTACAATTCCATCATAGGTTCTCCAAAACCTATCAAGCAACTGGAGCCGGAATATAAAGTTGCAACTCAAAGGTAAGAATAACTTCGAGCCCTGGAATAATGCGACTATCTTTCAGGTTGAAATTCATGCCATTGATCTGTATGTGAGGAGGCTTGACCAGACATATCCTAAACTCAGATCAATAAGAATCTTTTCAAGCAGCCAAGCAGATTTTAAAGATTTTGGAACTTATCGTTGCGATCTTAAGACGGTTTGGAACCACCGGAAGGATTTAACCCGATTAAGTAGAAACAACAAACTGACTGTGGTCTGGATACCGGGCCACTCTGGCACGGAGGGCAATGAAATAATCGATTTCTTAGCCAGAGAAGGTGCTGCATCGAGATTTATCCTACCAAACATATCCTTTGATACCAATAACTAAAAAATTACTGTAGTTAAATAGGGTACACCTAAAATCTCTAATTGGTATATAGTAGACTGCAGACTAAGTCACTATCTACAGACTTGGGTGAGCAGATAACGTTCAGTGCATCTGTGTTTGAAGGAGGATGAAACGGGAGAGCACATTCTATGTATCCGTCCCACTGCAGAAAAAAACAGGTTCTTACTCTTTGGCAAAGAGCAACCGCTGCCAGACGACCTGGACAATCCCTCACCTAATAAGGTTATCGGCTTTATTAAAAAGCTGAACTTATTGGGTGAAATATAATTAGGAGTGAGTCACAATGAACCAGATGCCCACTTACCCAGAAGGTTACCTATCAACCTAACCTAACCTTAATGGGCCTGCTTCGTGGTCCAGTCAAAGGCAAAGGGCATCTTCTCTACTGCTAAGGCTCAATATGTTGTAGCATCTCAGTAAACCAAGGAAGCTATTTGGATAAAGAATATCTTATTCGACATTGGTAAAACTGTGGTAGACTTAGTAATATTTGATTA